>OY720639.1:31980214-32520151 GCA_963169105.1 Ceriagrion tenellum
ATAGGCTTATTCCAACCACACGATTAAATTGTTCTCTAGAACATGAAAAATATGTTGTTAGCCTTTTTGGTGAATGTTTTTATTGATTTTTCCTTGGGAACCAAAATCCAGGAAAATGACATAACAATGGAACAAATACAAATTAATTGAATAAAAAATGCAAATAAGAAAAATTCAAATAAAATATGAGTAGAATCACTACACTTAACTTAGTGAAGGTTGCATGCATATGTTCCAAGTTTTTTTTTAGCCATGTATATATATTTACAGATTATTTCTCCAACATCTTTATATTTTGTAACATTTTACAGAGTAACCTTGTTGAGGATGGAAGTAGAGTTCAAGGTATTGACCTTTTATTCAAAATTTTTTCATTATTTCTCCTGCATGCATTTGCATTTCTCACTTTCATTTAGAGCATGTTCATTTAGTTCTCTTCGCTTCTCCATTCCATACCACGTCTCTTTATTTCTCCTGGATTATAGCAGTGGTGTATGACATTGGTGTGAATTTAACATTTATCCGCCAGATTTAAATGCCTATGAAGGGCCTGGCTGCTGGATTTAAATTTGAGGCATTTAAAAAAAGTTGATCACATGTATCTCATGAAGTAATGATCAAATTTTCATAAAATCAAAAGTATGTTTATGTGAAAACATTGAATAACCTTTTATATTGTCTCTACCTGACATGTAGAAATTGTAAATAAATTTTTTGAGTGCGAGAAGGAATGAAAACATTAGAAAAACAATAATAATTTACTATTTCCTCACATATTTCCTCCTGACATTCCGAAACACATTAACTATCATTTACTATTCTAAAATCTTGTCTTAGTGTGGTAGGTCTCAAAAAAGGAGACAATGCAGAGTCCAATGTCACATTTACTACACTTGAATGTTGTTCTGGAGTCAATTACTGTTGAAGAACATACTTGACAACGTGAGCATCTGCCTTTCACTGGCCAGTGCATGTTGTCTTTCGCTTCCAAATGAACCACATATTTCACACTACTATTAGGTTGTCCACTCAAGAGCAGAGACCCGTTTACTACAAGGTTCCTAATGATCTCAAGTTGGAATTGACGATGTGAAAAATCGGCACCACATGAAGAAAGAAGTATCCAACTATTTTTCATGGTAAGATCAACAAGGCGGAAAAACAGCTTTTTGGTCCATTTCCAAGTACGACGACTTATGGAATAACTGTTTGCCATACTGTCGCCTTTTTCAATGTGTCCCTTGTGGCAGTTATAGTCCTCTAAAATAGCTGGATGGATAGCATTCCCGTGATTATCGCTGAAGTTACCCTCTATTGGTGGATTGTGAATATATGAGAGCATGTACACTTCCCTTATGTCATTCAATACCACTGTTGTTAAGTCCCCCTGTGCAATTGTATTGTCACCCCGTTTCAATTTTAGTGATTTACAGTCAATGTTTTGTGGCAATCCTTGATGGTTATGTCTCACAGTTCCGCAGCAAAATATTTTACTCGTTTTGAGGTCATCAAAAAGAGCTGGAGATGAGAAAAAATTGTCCATGTATAGTTTATGGCCAACTCCTTCAATTCTCCTACTCAATTGTCTAACAGTGGCATGAGTTGCTGTAATGTCTTGTGTCAAAGTCTATCTATCTTTACCTAAATATACCTTCGTATCATAAGTATAACCTGTTGAGTCAGAAAGTTTGTAAATTTTCATGCTGAAACGTTTGTGTTTTTTTGGCATGTATTGCTTGAATATCATCCTTCCTTTGAAAAGTACAATTACATCATTGATTGCCAAGTGCTCGCTGGGGAAATAGTACTTCACCAAGTTATCATTGAGCTTTTCAAAAAGTGTTCTAATTTTCCATATCCTGTCATAATTTTGGTCATTTTTATCAGGCACCTCAGTGTTGTCAGTAAGATGAAGGAATCGCAAAATGCAGAGAAAGCGGTCGCGTCACATTACAGTGCTAAAGAAAGGAGTATGGAACTGTTCAAGAGTGGACCAGTAGCCTCTCTGCATGTCTCTAGCGCAGTGCCCCATTTGTAAAATTATCGCCAAGAACAAATACATCTCATGTAGACTCACATCTGGTCGTGGTGAAGAGGCTTCATCTACATCACTGCAACTTTGCTGATGATATAGATTTGTTTGATCCACCAATGCTGGGATCACTTCTGCAGAATATAGTAAAAAAACCGACAAAGGGGTTGACTCATCGCTGATATTTTTAGCTTCGCAAAAATTCACTCCTATTCTATGGGCAGTAGATTAGATTAGATAAGATCCGTTTTTGGTGGAGTTCCTCCGAGGAGGACCTGGGGCACCTAGACCCATTGGTCCTTTGTGCTAACCACCATATCTTGGTTACCCATGGAATCCGATGGCCTTACTGAAGGCCAGCATATCCTCTATTGGAGTAACCCTGATTTCAGCCGGATCAGGTAACGGAGATCCTAGATGCCTTATTCTGGTCCTCATCAAGGCAAGACAGTCACAGAGAGCGTGTGATGTTGTTTCGTCCTCTTCTTGCACCATCTGCATCTGGCGGAGTCTGCCAGCTTCAAGAGATAAAGGTGCCTAATGACCTGATAGTGTCCAGTTAGGAGACCCACTATCGTGTGTAGTTGACCTCTGTTTAGCAATAGAAGTCTTCTGGCTAGTCCCGGTTTGGGTCCTTCTGTAAAAAGCTTGGCTTGTCTGAGCCCTTGTGTGTTTCGCCAGATCTCAGAGTGGTAGGCAAGGCCCCACATCTTGATCTCAATGATTCCTGCTGAAGATGCGATTTGAATGTGAGGCTCTGGCCCCATTGGTGCGTGGTTTGAGCCTTCTTTTGCTGGCAATCATTTGCATCGTGTTTGCCATTTTCACCGAAGTTTGGATGTGTCTTATTCATCACTTTTAAATGCCTGAGAACTGTGTCCTGAATACTGTCTGATTAAGCAACGGTTCCTGGAGATTTGGATGAGAAGTGATAGGCTGGAGATTGGAACTTAGAGGCCGAGGAGGATCATTTGAAGTGGCTCCCTGAGATTAGGAATGCTGACTGGAATCTAACTCCTTAACCACAAGCCTCAAGAAGTGGTGTTATGCCAGGTTCTCCTGTGCTAATTCCCTGGTTCATTTGATGAAGAGGTGAAAATCACTTCCATGTAGAAATTTATAGCCCAAGCCTTGATGTATCTCATGCCCTTGAGACTCAAAGCTGGAAAATTGTCCATTACTCCAGAAATATTTGGTTTATTAACATATTATTCTAATTTAAGCTTAAAAGAATACATAATGAGAGATTTTGGCTGCTTCCTTAAACAGTAAAATTTCACATTCCTGGTAGTACCTCTTGTGAGGAGCCGTATTGTGCAGTCTGAAAGTACTGTATGTATATTTATATATTGGAGCATGTCAATAAAGTTCTTGCTTTCCCATGCATATGAAGAGCTATATCCAGCCTTGGGTAGAGGGACTAAATTATATGATTTTATTGGGATCTGTATTTTTTTAACATCCTGTCTGTATGATATTTTTAAAATTCCCTTCTATGCTTGGTATTTGGTGAGGATTTACCGCAAAATGCATTATATGTGTGTTGTAAACTTTATACTGGAGCCTAACAATTCGAAATATACTATAAGACACCTTTCATCAGTGATGAAAATCGATTCCGCCAGGCCAATTGTGTTTCAAAAAGAACCTTGAAATAAAACATTGGATTTCCTTCAGGTGATGCTGGGGCTGTACATTTATCTTTATTTTTATGGTACTGGAGGGCATTATTTACTAAATGTCAGGGAAAAGAATTTGAACATGTTATAAGTGTTACTCAGAATTTGTATTTAAGGAAAACATTTCAATTTATCTTTGCAAAATCACCCATTTCTTTGATTTGTGATACACAATACATTAACTGGAGTGGCAACTTACTAGTAGCTTCATGAATGCTGTATTATTTGTGTTCCACTTTCTGTGACTGGCTGAAAGGTAGCATTCATCTCACCCCATAACTATTTGCTGCGCCTCAAATGTGTACTCCAATGAATACTCCAAATAATTTACTTACCACGGATATTTGTAAATGTCAAAGACAGGAAAACTGAATCAAGAAGTATTGCAAGAAATTCCAAGGAATCGCTTCATCTATTCCTTCTCCTCTAATTCCATAGTGATATCCTCATCCTGACTGTTACATACAAGAATATCTGATTATATTTCAATACACATTTTGGAGTCAATAATTCATTTTATGGCAACATTATGTACTAAAAACCTATATCTCATGATGTAAGTAGTTAACTGTTTTAAGGGACCAGCTAATTAGCTCTTATGAAATATGCAAATTTTGTTCATTTTGACTTATACTCAAGCCATGAATTTAAGTTTATACTTTTGCCTGAAAAGAAGATTTGATTTATGTTCATATATATTCTACAGGTTATGTACCTCGGCTATCTGAAACTGTTGCCAAAATAATGATGGATATTACCAGGAGAATGAATAATTAATTTCATAGGCTCAACAGTTCACAGTGTTATAATAAAAACTATTTTCTTCAAAGCTGTTAGTGAGTGTGGATTTTTAAACAACTTTTGTACTCTCCTAATTTTACAGGGATGAATTATGGCCGGTATGAGAATAAAGGGAATGGTGGTTCAAATAAGGAAGGTAGATCGAAGAGCTCAGGAAACCGGAATAAGGGGCGTGGTACAGCAGAGCAGAATGTGGCATCCTCTGTGGCTTCATCGCAGATGTCGAGAGCAGCGTGCCAGCCTGTGGCACTGAATCAGGAGGAAAGGTTTTATATCATTTCAATTTATCTATCACTTGATAAAGTTAATGCAGTGTGGAAAGATTTTTGTGTGCAATCTCCAGATTGTGCTTCTCAGAATATTTTCATGTTCATGTCAGTTTGAACAAACATTATTTTACTTGTGATGTTGGTTCTTTATTTCAAACTCTTTACTGGATGAGCCCCTCCTTGACTTGTTCCTAATGTATCAAGCCCTGAAAAAACTAGAGTGATTGAAATGAATCTTAATCTATTTTGAATAGGTACTGGAAAATAGTTTTTTCATTAAATATCTGGTTATGAAATGGTCTAAAATGAATTCTGGAAGTATTTGCCTTTCGACAAATTTTTAAAGCTTTTACACTATCTCAAAATTTTAGCCATGAAGGAACGCTTCTTTTATTGTGTTCTTACCCGATGTATTGCCATGTATACATTGTATACAGTGATTACAATTTAGCCAAAAGAATAATCATTAGTTACGAAATTAAGTAGACCTAGAGGAGGATATGCACTGTGTTTGATGGCAATGTATGATACATACTCATTGCATCATATACATATTATATGGCATAGAAATTTGATAATACAGGGCATGAAAATATGAGGTTTTGATTCTACAAAGCAAAATTGTTTATCCTAATTCAAATCCTACACAAAATACATGGCGCTTTTCCAAATTGTGAAGTTTCGAAAATGCAAAATATTTGAAATTATGAACCTACCGGCCTTCATGAGAAATGGAATTCATTTTTCAAACCATGGCAAAAAGCTGCATCAGCAAAACATTTTGCAGATTTACACACCTTACATATCAGCTTTACTAGTAATATTGCATCAAAGGAGTGAAATTTGTGAATGCTAGTGCATTCTTCTTTCCTGTACATCTGAGTCACCCAGTCTTTTCGATGTATAGTCCCAACAACAGTTAAACATTGAGTAATGGAGGAAAAATGTAGCACAAGCCATTGTCTTTTTTTTTGGAAATGGGCCGAGTCCCTCTCTCTAAATACCTACGAGGAGGACTTTAAGCATGGTTGAGCCAGCTACTGCTGTAACTATGTAGATGTTGAGAACAAATGCCAATCTTATGCACCCAGAGTAGTTTTTCTTTCAATTGTCATCTTTGTCCCTATTATGTATATTCCAATGCTCTGCTAATGAAACAATTCAGGGAAAAGTAACGATTAATTAATTGATAGTATTGTTGTTATCGATCAAGTGTTAAATGTGTTGGCAATAAAAAATAAGTTAAAAGTAAAAACTTAAATCATGATTTAATGTAATTATTATTTTTTAAACAATGAATTCCAATTATGCTAAGAAAATACTCATCTGGCCATGGGCTGTGAGTGGAGATGGTACTGAGACAAGGGTAATTTTTTTTCTGTAGTTCATTTTTTTTCATGAATTTTGTTAAGAAAGATTTCTAACTCCTCTGAGCTGTTCAAAATGTATTTAATCATTTTTCTCATTTAACAGTCATTACAAAACCTGATTTTTTAAATACTTATTTATACATTTTGACCTATTCAATTCAGCATCTACTTTTTTCTTGCTTTAAATCTTTAATCTCTGTTAGTGAATGTTTTATACCTTCTGGATTCTATTTCAAACTACCTTTGCATGTATTTTCTTGAGACTAATTTTAGCTGAAAATACTTTGCAAACCACTGCATAGTTGTCTGTTATTTTCAACTTTATTACTAGTTTTCATTTCATGCAATAGTTTTTTTCCTTATATATTTATAGTATTTATTTTTTAGTCTAATCAAAGTTTTATTCTATTGATTTTATGAGTTATAGTTTAGCCCTTCAAATTTGATTTCTTGGCATTTATTTGGTCAAAATGGCTTTTTTGCAGATATCCTCAAGTTTTGTTTACCAATCCTCAGCTGCACTTAAACCTGCAAACTCAACGCTCAGAAAACTCTGTCACTATAAACCAACAGGTAACATACTAGCAATATTTATCAAAATTCTTTTTTGTTCTGATGCTACTCATAAGCATCATTTTATTCTCGTAAAAATGTGGTATGTCGTATATTTGGAAGGTAGGTTCTCTTGGAATGGTGCATATTATCTTACCAACTATTTTCAGCTCAATGCCATTTCTTGCTGCTCTCTCCCTTTTAAAAACCTGAAAAAGTCACATATTTCTTATCAAAAGGCTCATTGAATCAGGAAAAATTGATGGACGAATCAATTCAGGGGTTTTCATATCGTAATCCTGAGTAGATTATGGTGCTAGCTCCTCCGTACGAAAAACATTTGTAGAGTTGTGTGAGTATCATAATTACTATTGTTTTAGTTTATTTAGTTGCCACAAGTTTTAGGAAATGCCAGTGCAAAATAATTTCCAGGTCAGGGACTGTTAAGTTGCTGGGCAGCTGTGGAGTGAAGTATTGTTGATACAAAATGGTTGCAGCCTATCTCGAATTACTTTTGTAAATGACTGGTTGGTTTTGTGATTGTGCCTCAGCTGCACTATTGCAATTTGTGCAGTGCATTGGCAACTGATACCAGAATCTCTTACGTCTTCTACTCTGTTCCAATTTCTGTGTGTGTGTGAGGCTACATTGCAGTTATAAACTACAATTTGTTAGATTTGAATCTGTTGTAAGCTGTTGCTGGTTAGCGCCATCACTTTCCTGTCTGCCTCTAGCTGCTGATAGAATTAGAACTGCAAAGTATCTTTCATAAATCCAAATGATGTTGTTGCCATTTATGAGTGAAATATTTCATGGGATGCAGAACTACTAGTACTGTTCTAACTGCACCGATGAGTTGCCTCTGCATCCTAGCTGTTGAATGTTTCTTGGAATTGTTTTGTTTATTAACTGCTTTGTTTGCAAAACTGTTGCAATGCAACTTGTGTTCTGTTAGTGCCTCCACTATTGCTGGGGCAGTGGACAGATCACTACCCTTGCTTCTGAATTCTTTCGGCAATCTAGGAGGATTTAAGGGAGCTAGATATTTTTAAAAAGTTTCCTCATTCCCTTAACTTCCTCAAAAACTGGCTGAAATTTATGAAAATTTTGCGGTTCGTCTATACAGTAGTCTGAGAAACCAAAGGTTGAAAAAGATTTTTAACCTAGCAGTTTCATCTTATCACATAACCATTATTTTTGGCAGAATAGGAGACCTTCAATAAAGTTGAAATAGTGTGTGAAGCTTAGAGATTTGCACTGATTAACCCTAAGGCCTATGTAGTTAACCCTTAAACGCCGAAAGTGCCAATATTGGCCCGCCGTTTGGCGCTTCTCACTGCCGAAAGTGCCAATTTTGGCCCGTTCATTTTGAAGTCCTCTTAACAGTTTATTATGCTTCCTATTGGAATAAAACTTGGTGTCAATCATCTCGTTCTTCTTATCCCTCGAAATATGAAGGATGAAGCACATTACTACTGAGGGGACGGAATAGCAAGAATATGAATACTGGGAAACCCCGAGGGCCCGGAAAAGGGTCTGCCCGCCACCGCGCCCCAACTTATCCTAATCCCTAACCCTCTTCCGAGGAGGAGGTGCCATAAAATTTGCATGTGCAGAGGAAGACGCTTTCTTATACCGTTATTTTTTTTCGCACCCAGTCTTCAGTGTATGATTTGTCATGAGTAGTCACTTTCTTCCGAACCTTTGGTCCGTGAATTCTGACAGTGCGTTTCCACCTTTTTTTTTCTTCCCTCTGATACTTGGCAACATTTCGCTAGGTAAGTACTTTCATATCTTCCTTATCTTCCTGAACGCATACATTGCAATAACGAATTTTGACTGTATTCCGTGGCGTACTCATTTTTTAGGAATGGCACCTAAGCGCAAAATGACTGACGTCGATATCGAGAATGAACTTTTCGTCAACTCAGA
Organism: Ceriagrion tenellum; assembly: GCA_963169105.1. NCBI lineage: Eukaryota > Metazoa > Arthropoda > Insecta > Odonata > Coenagrionidae > Ceriagrion > Ceriagrion tenellum. The sequence goes on from OY720639.1 coordinate 31,988,850, forward strand.
CTCGGAGGCTTACGAGCCTGAAAGTGCATCTGAGGAAGGAGAGTCAGAGGGCGAAGATCCTCAGCGATCTAGCTCTTCATCGGGAGCCGAATGGAAATCTCCGGATAGAAAATCCAGGACTATTCCTCACGTCAAACCGTTTTCCGGCAGAACTTCGGGATTCAATCTTGTCCTGTGACTGTTTTTCTTATCTATTTAGGGCATGTTATTCATTTTTTGGTGGATGAAACAAATAGATACTACCACCAGTATGTAGACAGAATGGATGAGAGACCATCTCCCCAGCCTGATGTGACAGAGAGTGAAATGTTCCTTTTTTCAGCCAGTGACGCAAGTGGGACATGATGTAAGGGATTCTCTCAGAGACTATTGGTCACTTTTGGATCAGTTTCATACTCCATTCTACAGCAATATGATGAGAGACAGATTTATTCATATCCTCCGCTTTCTTCATTTCACGGACAACAGTGACGAACCTAATAGAAACTACGAACAGTACGACAGACTTTGGAAACTAAGGACTCTACTTGACATGCTCAACGAAAATCACACCAAGTTTTACTTTCCTACGGAGCACTTGGCAGTGGACGAAGTTCTAGTTTTATTCAAAGGAAGGGTAGTTTTTTGGCAATATATTTTTTATAAACACATACGCTTTTGAATAAAAATTTACAAATTGTGTGACGAGACTGGATACACGTATGATATGAAAGTAAACATAGGAAAAGATCGACTCGGTGCGGCTACGGAAATGACAGCAACGCATGCCACTGTTCGAGAGCTGACAAGGAGAGTAGAAGGAGTTGGACATAAATTGTTCATGGACAATTTTTGCTCTTCCCCATCTCTCTTCAATGATCTCCAGAGGAGGAATATTTACTCATGCGGCACCGTCTGGCCAAATCGAAAGGGCATGCCACCAAGCTTTGACCGCAAGACGCTCAATAGTGCATGTTTGGTGATCTTCTACCCCTGCCACACACCCTCGTGGTGGCTCGCAGGGTATTACGTAGACGTAGACGCTAAGAATGAAGCGCGGTAACTTGCGTGTTTCAGTGAGAAATCACTTGACTGCGTTAGCTTGGAAAGACAAACGAGAAGTGTTCATTCTGACGAATATGCATAGTCCACCAAATGAAGGGAACTTCTGTAATGAACTTGGAAAGGCAAGCAAGCCAGCCATTGTCGAAGACTACAATCGACACATGGGATATGTGGATAAGGGAGACTACGAGCTACGAGAGAGGCTACGAGCGATAGTATAAGCCGTCGAACGTGGAAGTGGATGAAGAAGCTCTTCTTTCATCTCCTGAATATGACAAGTGTGGAACAGCTGTGTGACCTTGGCCTCACGCGGGGGACAGATGACTCAGAGGCAGTATCGCCTTGCTCTCGAGAGGCAACTGATAGAGAAAGGCACGTCAGCACCTCCCTCGATAACTACGCAGAGGGGAAGACCAAGTATGAGGGGAACTGAGCTGCGCCGTTTAGAGGCAACAGAGTGTAAGCATTGGCCAGTGAATGGAAGTCGTGTCCGATGCCGTGTGTGCGTTCAAAAAGGGAAATACATGAGAATACAAATAAAGTGTAAAATTTGTGATGTTGGAAAATGCATTCTTCAATGTTTTGAGGAATTTCACACGAAATAATAATTCCCTACTGAGATATTTTTAGTTCCATGTAAAAGGATACATAAATCCAATAAATTTGTATTCTCTAACTTCTTTTATGGTTTATTTTTTCCATTACTTTTTCCCTCAATATCCCTATTGCAATCAGATATTCATTTTTCATTATGCATAAACTTTAAAACTGTTTTTATTTGAACAAATTCTGACAAGTAGTTCAAAAGATAGAGGTTTTTTTCCTGAGACACCCGAGGAAAACTTTAAAGGGCCAATTTAAATCCGGCAGGGAGAGACTTCAAGGGGTATTTAAATCCGGCGTTTAAAGGTTAACATAACTGCATGTGTTGTATTGGAAGAAGTTTCTCTTCTAACAGTAATTCATAAAATTCTTTCCTGTAAATTCATGAATGGTGACTTTTGTGATTTACAAATTGCAAGTTACTCATTATCAGGTATAATTCCTTCCCTCCATTTGTTATTCCGGTGGTTGGTAGTGTGCTTTGGTACTTCCATCCTTCAACAACCTGGCTCTGTGCCACTCTATGAATAAAGTATTTATAAATTCATACCGTATTCTTTTAGGCCTTGTTCATGAAGTGAAAAAATGTAAGATTTATAATGATAGTCATGATGAAGTCAAAATTAGACGTTTGAATCAAATATTCTTATTTTGAGTATGATACATCTTGGAAAAAAAGCTTGCCAGGGTGACCACAAACCCTTGAAAACCTGGAATTATTCGGGAATTTTCCGATCGGGGAAATTTCCGTGAATTATTCGGGAATTTCTTGTAAATCCAGAAATTTTTAAAATTATCATTTTAAGGCAAAAAAAATCCTTATTTTTTATTTTAATTCAACTGCGAAAGCCATAAAATATATGTTGTTTGATATCTGTACATAGTGTAATGGATTCAGCATTGGTATTAATAAGTAAATCGAAGACCTGAACTTGGTTAGGCTCTTTGTAACATCAGCGTATCATGTCTTTTACCATTGTTAACTGGGCATTGGACAGTAAGACGCTGTAGTATTTGTCACTGGCGGCATTGTGGTGTATTTTTTTGCGGCATGCGGCGGTGCTCCGGCGAGGCGTCCACGCCTTTGATATCTACAGTGCTAATTGATCCATCAAGACTGACTCCATGAAATACGAGGTTCAAACAAAGATTGTGTGTGCATCCTAATACTGAGTAAAATTTGTGTGCTACACAATCTGAATTTGACTGCGGAAGCACGGTGGCAGTTACGCCGACGAGTAGACTCGGTGGCGCACAGTCTGTCATCGGGCTAAGGCACGGACATGATTCATAAACAAGTACCTAAAGCGATATTAAAACCTGTACATGTACCCATTGTTTTACGGCCCATGTTGTTTTTTCTCCCATTCCATAAATTTCCCCAAAAAATTTCGCTGTCCAACATTATTTTCCATTTCTTACGTGGAGTAAAAATGCTCTCAATTCATAGAACAATCGGAGGTGAACTTTATTCACAGATGCGCAATGCGTTCCGTTCCAATGCCTTCGCACGAATATTATTATATCTACTTGTGATATTTGAACATCGTTTCTGTTCAGTTGCCATCAGTAAGCATTCAAATTATAGATCATAACACATTGAGTGGTGTTAACTTGATCCATATCTCCGCGTGTGTTGAAGCGTGAACGTATTCCATTAACATTTTTGGGGGTCGCGAGGTTGCAGTATGAGCTCCTTTGGGATTATCCTACTGATGCCTGTCTCCCTCTCGACCTGGGTCGTAGGTGTTCGACACCAGTAGAAGTGGGATCAATGAATTGCTAGGGACTAAGCAAAAAAATTTAATAATCTTTAAAAAATGAAATAATATGATGAATGAATAAATGAGCTGGCGATGAGAGAAAAGAGTCACCTTTAAATTTCTCTCAACTATAATAAAATCATAAAATGTAAACATGAAAAATTAAGTAAATCATGAAAGCACAGCTGTGAAAAAGCCCGTGCTCTAATTTGTTGCATTTATTCACAAATCTGTACAATCTGTGTAAGTGCGAGAGTACATGCATATTGTAAACCCTCCTTCCACTCACTGTGAGGAATACGACCATGCAGATCGCGAACATTTGCTTCACGTTTTATCAACTTCCAAGACTCACTTCAAGATAGCTGGCGTGTTTCAATTATTCAGCAATTAGAGATTGCACCTTAGGAGTCCCATTTCTTTATGCTAAGCCTGCTCTCAAAGTATCAATCAGGTCACCGGACCAGACCAAGCTACGAAATAATTTTCAGTTGAGAATGTAATCATGTGAATGTTGGCTCCCAACGCAAATCTGCAGGGTGAACGGGTAACGTGAGACGGGTCGGAAGCAGGAGTCGGTCGACTGTGCGATAGACGTTGCGAATTCTAAGAAGTCAGGGTGGTCGGCGGTTGGATGGCCTGCAAGGACCGACCACCCGTCCGACGGTTCTGATGCATTATAATCTTTGGTTCTGACTGTTTTCGTTAGAGTCCCTCTAACCATTGGCCCCGACAGTTGGGTGTTCTGGTCGGAACGTGTGTAGCGGCTTTAAACAAGATCACAGACCACCTCAAGTCAGTGGCACACAGCCGTCCCACACAGTCGCTTGTAGCAGCTGGATGCACTAATCAAGAACTCAAGACTAGGGTTGCACTGATAAGCAAAATGGCCGATTATTGGCAACCCACAGTTAAATGCCTGGCAGCCATTGTTTTGGCCTCCCTCGCTCCCGCCTCACACAGTTTCGTTTCCGGAGCATCTATTGCGTTATTACACTGTGTTTTGAGGGAACCTAACATCACAAAACAATATTCAGACTGGTCCTTAGTGAGAATTGAATGCAAGATGGGGCTTAAAAGACACCCTTGCAGCATCCACACAGGGTGGCCAAGAATTAAGGGGACCCCAAAACAACCTGATGATCAATCAGAAATATATAATTTACATTTCTAGTCTTATATTGTACAGCAATATGATAGTAAAAATTGGCCGATTTTCAAAGCCAATTAATCGGCCAAATAGCCGCTACCGATTAATCGACAAAATGGTCGATTAATCAGAATTGTCTACTTTCCGATTAATCGGTGCAACCCAACTCATGACACGCTACCAAGTGGTCAAGTGTGAGGGAAGAGGTAGGGTGGCCCAAATCAAAAACTTTTTGAAAGTTGAATGGGCGATAACATTTTCTGGTGTAATTTCATTAATAAAAAACTATAGAAAATTTTGGCTTGATCGCACAATATTTGACACTTCTAGAACAGAAAACTTACTAATGATGAACGTGCAAAAGAGGATTTGCTATTTGTAATACAGACATAAGCAATTTTTTTTTATAGATATGGAAATGTTAAGGATAAGGAGAGTTTAAAGTTAATGTAAGCCTTTTTCAACCCATTAAAAATTAAGACTCAGTGTTTCAACCTGAAGGTTGGTGTGGATAGGTGAGGGTAGAGCTCACCTCAGACTTGAGCCATAGCCATGTGAATTTTACACATTCAGGGTAGGGGGGCCAGTTCCTTTCCCTGGGCCACCTCGCACTTCGAGGATTTTAGTTTAAGGGTGTCCGAAGGCTTCACCCAGATTTTAATCCGAGACCCTGTGATCAATAGCAAAGCGCTCTACCTACTAGGCCACCACGCTCCCAAAAATTATGAAACGGATAAAATAATAACATTTATCATCAAGGATTGTTTTTCTTTCTTTTAACCATTATTTCTGCTGTAGAGTCCGGGAAACCCAGGCAGCATTTTGATGTTGGCCCAATGTCAGGCCAACATTTGTTAATGTTGGCTGTGTATTGGCCCAATGTTGGCTGCCGATGTTGGCCCAGCATTCAAATGATAACGTTGGCCAGTGGGAAAACGACATTGGCTCCCAATGTTGGCCTTACATCGGCACAACGTCGGCTGGAGACAGGATGATGTCGGTCTTATGTCAAGATGATGTCGGCCTGATGTTGGCTGCCGATGTTGGCCTTAGTTGGTTCAATGGCAGCCAGAGAGGGAATTATGTCAGTGTTAGGGATTACGCCAGTGTTGTGGTGATGTTGGTCTTGTGCAGGAATAACATCAGTCTAGCGTGGGCAAGATTCTAGTTTTATGTGTAATAATACATCTTATAGTATTTGAAAGTAAACCAAGAAATAGTACATTATAGCCAAATGGAAGCTGGAACTTAATATGAAAATTATTAAGCATTAGTTAGTAAATGGATGGATTGAATTTTATCCATTTAAAATAAGTGCATTTCTCCTAACTAAAAATTGAACCGATTCCATGCTGTAAAATCAAATAAGTTCCAAACTTCATGACAGGACTAATTTTTCATAAAATTAACTATGCATGAAGTCTGATTAAGTCCTCTTAATCAGACATAAAATGGATAAACCCATCACACGATAGGTAAGAAAGTTCTGTGGTCACCGACAGTCTTGCATACATTTAGTACAGAGCAAAAAAGTATCAGTATATCCCAACAGACTGCTACCATGGTCAAACATATTGGTATAAATTACCATACTAATCTATGCAACAGAGTAAGCTTTTAATGAAACTAATTAAGGTAAACGTACCATTGCCTGACCCTGAACCTGTAGCTGACCCTGATTTACTTAAAATGTAATAGCAAGAATCAAAAACACTTAAATTGTAAGCTCTAGCCCTCTAACTAATTACCAGAATGTTTATTTGCTCTAAGCACAGTTGACATGGCAGCATAGTTGGTAGTTCATTTGCAGCAGTTGATGTTCAGTGCTGACTGCAACTTCTGTCAACTTTCTAGCCATTTGTAAAGGGTTTCTATAAGAGGTAAGCTGGTTTTTGTTAGTGTTTTGTTATGCTTATTTTTGTATGAACTGTGACATTACTACTTCTATGGCCAAATGAGGACTTTTCTAATAGGATTTGATTACTTCATAAGCTTAAAAAGCTGTTTTACATTTTATTACGGGGGTGTCAGGTTAACATACCATGATGGAATCACATGCACTTGTAGCTGACCCCTGGGTCAGGCAATGGTGCAATTCATATTTTTGTGTTTTTTTTGGGCAACCTATCCTAAAAAAGGTTTTCAACCTACTCAGTTCGTGTCAACTTCATATAATAATAAGAACTAAAAGCTGACCCCCCAGGTCAGCTACTGGAGCATGGTCGGTTTTTGGTGCACCTTTACCTGACACTTGGGTTGACTCACTTTATTTTTAATAATTATGTAGTATTTGTGTGTGTAATTATGTATTATGTAGTATGTGTGTATATTAATATGAGACTGAACTTACCGTCAAAAAGAAGATTTTAGCATCTTGGAATGGTTCCACCCCTCATTCGATTAATTCCACAGATGTTTATGTCCACATATGAGTAATTGATGAACGTGTTCACCCAAGTTACATTCCAAGTTCACTATGGAAAATGTGGTGTCCTCGCCCGCATCATGATGATTTCATGAAGCACAAATTCCGCAACAGAGGTATGAAGTGTGTGAGTATAAGATCGGCGACAGACGCCAATAGTATTTTTCTTGTTGTTATATGATCTTGATCCATCAAAGATAGCAAATTCATATCACAAACACTTAAAAAAAAACACATTAAAACTTCCAAGCTTGCAAACCGACAAAGGAACAATGGAGCATCGCAATGTGCAGGAAACGGGAAAAGGTGCCAAATAACTGAGGCGCGGTATTCAAACTGAGGAGTGCACTTCTAAATATTCTTGTCTGGCTTATAAATTACTTTTCAACTTAACTTTAGAGGATAACCATTGGATTAAATAATAATTTCGGTGGTTGCTGCATATAACTAAGTGCGGCATCCCTATGTGCAATGAAACGAGTTCTTTGGTAAATAAAAGGAGACTTTAATCTCTGATACTTAAAAGGCTCATTGAGGTATTTCTTTAAGAACTCAAGAATCATAGGCATACTATAGCGCTTGAAATTCCATTGTCACATACACTTCACTCAGCTATCTAACAGATTTCACAAGTTACCGGTAAATGTATACAATATCGTACTTAATATTTAAGACTTGACGCTTTACAAATCCTATGTTTCAAGTCTTCAAAATGTTAGCGCACAGTATTTTTAGAATAAATAATATTCATAAATAACACAAATGGGCAAACACATAGTGATAAAGCAAAAGAGATAGGAAAATAAACGTGAATTTCAAACAGAAATTCACGTTCAAAAACTAACCATAACCACATCTGAACATTCTGAACCTTTTCCAATTATTCAGACAATATTATATCCTGTGTGGATTAATTGAACTTGAAATGACACATCGGGCCAGCATTGTACCAATGTCGGCAAGTAGTGTTGGCAATGCTACCAAAAGCCAATGTTGGGCCTGAGTCAGCTTAGGTCGGCCAACTTCGCCAAGGCAAAGCTAACATTGGTCCAACATGGGGCCAGTGGTTGATGCTGCTTGGGAACAGGAGAATTGCTTCTGTAAATTAGGCAATCTGAGCCTGAAATGTTAAAACATGATTCGGCAGGGTCAAATATTGTGGTGTCCTTTTTTTTGAAATTGAAGCTGAAATTTTCTATGGCTTGTCTATTTATGAAGTTGCGCCAGAAAATGCATTTGCCCCCTCAACTTTCTAAAAAAAAATTTTTTGGCCACCCTAACTGGGGTGGCCAAAAATAAATAACGGTGGTGGGTTTGAGAGTGATTTAGGAAGAGGCAAAAGGTATCAATTTGGTAAACCTGAATGCCTCCGTGAGTACATAAAAAGCAGTATTAGGGGGACGGATAGGATCTAAAATGCCATTTTGTAATTTATTGTCGATAAAACAACATTTTATTACTTTGTTTTTTTACACATTTTCTTTTTTAATTATTTATATGATTCATGATGATTTCATGAATTAATTTATTTACTTATTTGATATGTATATATTTATTAGATTGTGTTTAGCTAGGAAAATCCATATTATTTGTAAAGCGTGAAAAATATCGCTTTGGCTCTTGTATAAACCGTGATTATATATTTAAATTGAATTAAATTAAATTTAATTTAATTTAATAAATATAATCAAATTAAATTTAAACCGTGATTATATAGCTTGGAAATTTTTAAAAATTTTGCCCTGAAAACCTGGAATTATGCTTTAATTTTTTATTGTGACTTTTGTGGACACACTGCTTGCTGACCCCTAGCTGTGAGAACAGTATTCCTTAATTTTTGCTGGTGACATTGAGAAAAACCGCATGCTTGACTATCTTTGTCCTCCATCTTTTTGTCTCTTTCCGGCCTGGCATTTCCACCAAGATTTGAATGTTCACGTGTCCTCAATACTTTACTCCAGGGTTGTCCACATTAAGGTGATTATCATATAACTTTGAGTATTAAGCCACGTTTACACTATGTAGCAAAAGTTATATAACAACTGCTACATTTAGCAAAACTCAAAATGGAGAAATGTTATATGTAGCAGTTTTGGATGCTATTTGTAACTTTTTCTGCTATTTGTAGCAAAAATTATGTTATCTATTCGGAGTCAGTAAGATCAAAAGGAATTTTGGCTACATGTAACATTTGCTACAAATAGCAAATGTTATATGCGAGTTTTGTTTCTAGCATCTGCTACATGTAGCACTTCCTGTCAGTCAGTAGAGAGGCAACCACGTTGTTGTGCTTGAGCTGCATTATGGAAGGGCTACTAAGTGACAAAGATTGGGGTAACGATTTTATAATAAATTAAATTGAACTATACCGCGACCAACCAGCTTTATGGGACACTACTCCCCCGGATTACAAGAGCCAGAATAAGAAACGTGATGCGTGGGCGAGCATAGCTTTGGAGTTGAAATTAGACAAACTTGTAGTTTAAAGGAAAATGAGGTGTCTCATTGGACAATTTCAACAAGCCCTGAAAAAAGGAGAGCAGATCAGGATTTGATGGAGAGCCTGGCTACGTAAAGTGATTCGAGTTTCAAAGTCTACTATTTTTGAAGGACAAAACATAACCTACTGGATACAGAGAAGCAGGTGGAATCGACAACTCAGAGGAGTCTGAGGTGAGTAAACCCAATTACATTTTTGAAATTTAAATTGGAAAAAAATTGATTTATATAGGACAGTGGTTGTGCACGTTGCTTTGTTTTTGCTTGGTGGTAAAGGTTAAAACCACTCTTAAAAAAATTAACATTAAGAAACAGATCATCTACAAAAAATTGAATCTTGAAAAAATTGAGAAATCTAGAAAAATAATGATAATAAATGAAAATAAATAAACTAAATAATGTATTTGTATTACATTATTTTTATTAATACAATGGTATAATGTTATGATACAATTAATAGTCGTAACACTTAAACTGGATAAGCATTTGTTCATCTCTAGACGCAACCTTCGCAAACTTTTCCTTACACTCCGTTTTGCCAAGGTACAGCACCTTCACTAGTTAAAAAGTACTTATAAAATTCTACTCGAACCTATTTTGCCAACTCTGCTGATTTTCTTGGTACACGCTTTAACTTCAGTAGAGTCCCGAAGGGAGGCCCATCAATCAGCCACTGACCTGGTATCAGTTCAAAAGTACTTAGATGCCATGAATCGAATGTTCCTGAGGCATGTAAGTTTTACTGAAAGTAGTACTCCTGAGAAAGTTATGAAAGTAGAACTATGAGTTCTGCTTTTTCCGGCTCAAGCAGCATCGGATTTCTAAAAACTTGGAACACAACGGACAATATTCCGAATGCGTTTTCAACCACCTGAAGTGTAACATGTTTGCCATCCATGCCTCCCAGGACGTTAGGAAAGTTCACTTGCTGTTGTAGTTATCAGCAACTGACAGCCATTCTTCTCTGGTAGCCGGTACCTGAAACATTCAAACAGTACTGGAAAATGTTTCCCATCTTCGGTTATCCCATCATTTTTTGTTTGCATGTGCGTGAAAATGGCGGCATATTCCATTGTAAAAGCCCAGTGTCTTAAAAACTTTAAATTTAAGGGTGACTGAAATGCACAGAAGAGTGGTACAATTAAAGAAAAGACTTTTTTTTAATTGGTCGATGAATAACATTACAACAGAAAATTTTTAAATGAAATTATGCACATTTTGAGGCAATAATAGCAAGTTAGCATACTTTTTCTTAACAAAGTTTTTTGTTGTAATGTTATTTGTCAACCAATTTTGACAAACTTTTTTTGCCACTGAGTAGTCAAATTTTTTCAAAGGTTTAGTGTATTTTATTTTTGTAAATTTCACATTTTTTAATAATAGAAAAATTAAGAAATTTGAATGAAATTCTTAAACAATTTAAATCCACAAATAGGAAACAAAAATCAGAAAAACAAAGTTAAAATTTAAAAGCACTAATAGGAAACACTTTTTTTAAGGGTGGAATCAATCACATACCAGACAACCATGATACCCAATGCTGGGACTTTGATGAACAAGATTCACCGGTCCAAGTCAATTCTGGACCAAGCCAAGAAAAAACTCCAAAACGTGCAATTGAACTACCGGCAAGCCGAGGTACATCGCCCCATGTCAGTTCTGGATCAAACCAAGAACAAACGCTCAAACGTACTCTACCGCCACCGGCAGGACCAACAAAGAAAAAAATGAAAACTCAAATGGCTGAAGAGGCATGCCAGCTCATGAAAAAACTTAATTCAGCTGAAGGTGATCCAAAAGATGATGATTTTGTTGTGTTTGGTAAACACGTTGCATGCCAAATACGGAATTTAAACAGTAAATTCTATCAAGCCATAGCTAAACATCGTATTAATCAGGTATTGTTCAATTTGGAAATGGAGATCTATCTTGGCCAATCAAACCAGTCAATATGATACTTCATCATCAACAACCTCAAGAGTCACTTCACCGTCTGACATGATTAAAGTAACAGTTCTCTAACCTATATACAGGCTGATCCAGAGGAAACTACAAATTTTAATAAAGAGGCAAATGCACGCCCAAATGATGCATTTATTGACTGTTTCTAAAAGAATTCTATTTAAAGCTTTGCATTTCTAACAACTACAATAATTCAACCTACCTTTTCTTAAGCTACACAAACAAAAACACTATTACAATTTTTTATTGTTATTTCCTTCAGTTCCAAGTTCTCCCAGTTACTTGTAATATAAACACACGGATTTTTTCACATTTTAGGATTACTGAAGTTTAATGTTACTAACTTAATGTTCTACTACAAGTGCTGTACTATTATAATTTATCCTAACAGCATCTGTGTATTAAATTTGTGTTTGTACTTTTTTACAATGCAATAATTATTAATAAATAATTTCATTTTGAATAGTAATGTGTTGTGCTGATTTTAACGTAATGTTTTTTAAATGCTCTGTTACAGGGTAGTACACATATGGTAATGCTGACTTTACCTACTACGTCATTTTACCTAATTTTACCCTTTTATTTACTTAGCTTAAGGTTACTTACTTCGATGTAGTTTTAGAGTTCATAACCAAAGCCCCACACACCTCTGGAATAAACTTTGAAATGGCAGAATTTGAAATTTTGAACAAATAACTTATACTCACGTCCACGCACACTTTACGTGGGCAGGTATGGCATCTCTGAATGTTGTATTGATTTTCTCAATTCTTTGATGAATCATACATAAAAGATACTTAAAATCTTCACCTGTCATCCGTAAAAAGGTTTTAAAACTACCATCACATCTGATTTCATAACACAATGATGGTTTTACGGCATAATCATCAGCATTCCAGTCTTTTATCAAGTCACTCGCACTATACTTTTGCCTGGCTTGTAGCGATGGCCGCACCCAAAACCTTCATTTTCTTCTGTGAGCTGCCAAAAATACTGTAATGGCTGCTGCTAGCACTAGATCCTTCCTCCTCGACATCTTTTATGAAACTATTTTGCTGCATTATTTTTGCTAAATGTAACATGGGTCAATTTAGAAAAACTGTAAAATATAGCATTTGCTATATAACTTTAGTTACATGTAACACTGCTACATATAGCAAAAGTTATATAGCAGGTTTTGCTACATAGTGTAAACGCAGCTTAAGTCTGTCTTGTTTTGCAGCCAAAATTATGAACTCAAATCCATGTCTCCGCAATAAGCATAAGTGTAAAAAATTGCTTAGTTGTATGGTTTCACAAATAATGAAGTGAACCATGTTGAGTGTGTGAATGCATATATTGAAGGAACGAGAGAGAAATGAAAAAAGGATAATTTTAAGCTTTATTCATCGTTGGTTGTTCATCCTAAGATTGGTGGACTGCAGCCCTCCACCCTTCCCTATCTAATGCCCGTTCTCTTACCTCCTGATATCCCCTCCTATGTACTTTCCTCTCTATTTGGTCCATGAACGTATTCCTGGGTCTTCCTCTGAGGGCTTTTCCCTCTATTTTTCCTTCAGTTATGTTCTTCACAGACCGATTGTGTCTCAGGATATGTGCAATCCATCTGGTCCTATTCTGTATGGTGTTCCGTATGGACCTTTCCTCTTCTACTCTTCTGTACACTTCATCATTTCGTATTTTTCCGTCCATTTGATCTTCAGCATCATCCTCCAGCACCAGGTTTTGAACGCTTCTAGTCTGTTCTGGTCAGCTTTTCCAATGGTCCGTGCTTCCGATCCATAGTGTGCTACACTCCACATGAATGTTTTCACATACTGTTTCCTGATTTGTAGTCCTATCTTCTTTGAGCATAGCAGTTGTCTTTTTACAATGAACCCATTCTTATCTTGGGATATTCTCCGCTTGATGTCCGTTGTACATCTTCCATCCCACGTGATGGTACTTCCGAGATAGGTGAAGGAATCCGCTTGCTCTAATTTCTCTTCTCTCAGGGTAACTTCTACGTTCAGTTTCTCTCTTCCGCATACCAGGATTTTAGTCTTCGTCTTATTTATTTTCATGTTTCATTATTGGAGAACTTGGACCATTATGTTTAGTGACCTTTGAGTATCATTGCAATTTCCAGCAATGACTGATATCATCTGCGATTTAGAGTATGTTAATTTTTTCTCTGTTTATCTATATTCCGCTCAGTCCAGTTTCTTGCGTTTCTCGTATGGCCTCCTCCAATTACATATTGAACAGTGCTGGTGAGAGGTAGCATCCTTATCTTACTCCTTTGTTAATTTTAGCTTCTATCTGACATCCATCTTTCATTTGCTTTGTGATGACATGCTTCCTGTTTATTTGGTAGATTATTCTTCTGTCGTCATTATCCATTGCAAGTTTTTCCAGCCATGTGAACATCTTGCTCCACTCAACATCGTTGAAGGCTTTCTTCAGGTCCACAAATGCAACACACAGTGGCTTGTTGTCATGTATTATTTTCTCTACCATTACTCTGAGCCAGAGTATGGCCTCTCTGGTACCCCTCTTCTTCCTAAAAGCTCAGCTTATAATCCAATGCAGCTTCCTTCTTCAGCTTTATTATTGCACTCTAAACCAACTCAGATTTGTTGCTCAAGTGTGTGGCGCATGGAGAAGCATAGAGGCCTATAAATTCCAGATCTCACGGCAAGAAGTCAACATGTTTTTGTTTCATTCCATAATTGAATTCAATATTCAGAATATTTTATGCAATTTGTCTTTAAGTTATTTTATTCGACAATGTGTGAAAAAATGTGCATTAGATCATGAAGTGTACTTGTAGAAATTTACTATTGCAGCGTTGCCGGTGGTAAAACCATAAATACCAGTGGTCTTGTGTTCGTATTGCAATATTTGTTTAAGACAAAAAACTTTGGGGGTTGGATTAATATCATGGAATAAAAATACCTTCTGTTTTTCTTATTAAAATGTCCTAATATGAAACTTATATGTAGAAGAAATGCATTCCCAGCTGGCTCAAGGTGGTACATATCTCATTATGGCCAGATACTCTGTGCGGTTAGGGATAATTCATCCCATTCAGGCTTTTGGCTATTACCATAAAAATAAAGATAGGATAGGGATAAAACATGAGGAAAACATATTAGTCTGCAACAGGAGGAGGTAATTGGAGATGGACACGAGTTTGGTTACAATGTTTATTTGCATATACATGAATAAAAGCAATGTTTGGCTAGGTTTTCTAGGATGGTGTATATTTTTTCGCTGCTCTGACCTTCAATTTTCAAAAATTAAATGAATTTTTGAGCTTATCAGTTGAATCCATACTTGCCAAGGCAAACATAAGAATCTGCTGCATGCACATTGGCTTTGAAAGTGATGCATTGGGAGGTTTGGCATGAAGTGTGTGCATGCCCATAGTAAGAAGCCCCTTTTCCAGGCATTGTGAGGGAAATGTGAGGGAATTTGGACTTATAGCTTTTCAGGAAGTGTGCTGTTGATGTGCTAGAAGCATGCAGGTAACGTGCAGAACTGAACTAATAGGAATTCTGAGCAATTTTTTCGTAAATGCATAAAAATGCTAGCGAAATTTCTAAGTTTGCCAGGAAAAAAATGCCAACTAGTATCCGATTTATTTGTACATATTCCAAATTTTCCATGTTCTGCATGATCTCTGGTCACATTTGGTGGAAAATTCCCAATGAACTGTCACAGGAAAAATGTGGCATAAAAGTTACTTGTATGTAATGGTCGAAGGTGCCACACAGAAGTGGTTGATATACTGGAGGGTAATAGTGAATGAGAAAAATGTTACTAAATAATGAACATAAGTAGAGCTTAATCATTACCGTTATAAAAATTAGGGTATTGGAAATTGAGAATTATTGCAGAAATAATTCAAAACAGCACCTCTAGTGGTTATTTCACAATATAATCTCGGTGGAAACATTAAGTATATATGTTCCGCAAGAATATTTTTTAAGTGAGGGAATTTTGAACCAGTGCTTAACCAAATTTCTCCCTTTGGCTCATAAGATTTAAGTATCGAATACAGAATGGGCATCCAGTCCTCCACACACAAGTACTTTTGCCACTAATATGGTGAAGAGAAATTCCTCATCATCCTTTAAATCGATAAGCAGTCGGCATCATTAGTGATAAAGTCTTCTAACTTCGTCTGTTGTGCAAACTCTTCAGCTTCTGCTTTTAGAATTGTGTCACTCATGGGAATTCCAATACTTTTTGCAGGGCAAACCATTCAAATAACCCTGATTCTAATGGAATATTTTATTGCAGGTTGAAGTTTCGTACTATTCCCCGCAGCATTTCCAAGTTTAAAGCCTGTGGTAATTTTATCTTTGTTTTCTAGAATTATTAACTGGGCTGACGAAGTTAATCCACATTGTCGGCTGATTTCTGTTTTATTGGCAGTTTTTCTATCACATTCTGGAATGATTTCGAATTACTTAGCCAAATTCAATGAATTTATTTTCTTTTCCAAGGTAACACTCATAGATAAATGCTGCGAACTTCAGGAAGTAGATCAGGATCAAGCATACCTAAATAACTGTTGCAAAGCATTTCTGGCTGCATTTTCCACTGGAATGGTGTGCAGCTAAACCCCCTTTTTTACTATTCTCCTGCCTACTACTTCCCACTCTCCCACTTCTCCCCCTCGAAGACCTGGGAGCCGCTATAATGTAACGTGCGAGCCCATACAAAAAACTTAGGAGTTCTTCTGTTCAAATTTGTCTTTCCATTCTGAGTGAAAGGTTATCATGAATTACCAAAACTGTGTATACCTATCCAAGTCTCACGCTAGACAAATGACCCCCACAAGTTATGCATCCAGGACAATGATCACGGTGAAACATACTCTGTATGGCAGTCCATCTGAAATGGCCACTCGTAATAACTGACAAACTTTGTCTACATTAAACATTGTCACCAACAATGGCCAAATAATCACACACTATAATAGCCTTCTTGTTATAAGCCCCCCTCATATTACTGGCCTTCTACTGTACTTGTGTAACCCTCACTCAGGACTTTTCCTGGGGAAAGCACATTCGGAAAGTTTGTGAACAGGCAAATTGTAAATTGGGATATAGTAGAAGATACATGAAAAATGTGATGAAAAGACAAGGAGCAGTGTTATTTTTCTCTTGTGAGACCTACTTGGAGTATGCCACTAGTATATGGGACCCTTACAAAGTAGGACTAGTTTCCGTTATAGATCAAATACTGCAGAGAGCAGCAAGATTCTTTTAAAATTGTTACAAAAATCATGGCAGTCCTCCTGATTTTTTGAGGGATTTAGGATGGGAACTTCTATCTAATAGAAGGGAAAACTATAGATTAAGTCTTTTGTGGAAGTTTGATGTAGACTATTTGTTGCCAGATGTTCAGTGTATTTTTCTATAGCCAAACTATTATGGTAGAAACATTCACAGGCATAAAATTTTTTCACACGTAAACTTTTCACACTCGACATAAATATTGAACCTTAGCTCCTCGAAGCTATTTAGTCAGGTCACAAACCACCTCAAATGAGATATTCCTGTATATGATGCTGCCGTTGCTATTTGCCACCTGTCTTCGCTCCCAATGGGGCGCTAACGTTTTGTTTGTTTATCCAAATATTTTTATATTTTTTGGTTCCCTCATGCAATCAAGAGGTTATAACCACGTTAATCAAGTTGTTATTCACTTCTGAAGGTCACTCAAGCCATCCGATTTTGATCCAGTTCAACAACTTGGCTTTGGTTTGTATTTTTCGCATGTCTTAGTGATACCTGTGCTGAAGTCTGCCTGTAAATTGGCCGTTGACCTTCCCTGCGATGCTTTTTCAGTAATCCTCAACTTCCTGGAACAGCAAATTGTTAATCTGTAATTTTACCAAAGAAACATACACGGCCACGGAAATCCACTCAAGCCATCCACGTTCATGTGTATGCACCAACCTGTGTCTGTGGCCCGTACGCATGTGGATGGACCACGGCAAGGAGGGGCCACGCAGATGGCTCTACCACCGGCAGACGGTCCGCGTTCATGTGAAAGCTTCCATTACTGCCAATGGTGCTTAGTCCACATCCATAGCGCGGATCGTCCGTGTCCTTGTGAAATGGGCCTTTGCTAGCAATGATCCAGGAGAATCACCATAATGCAACTGTTGAATAAGGCAGAGTCGAGAAAAGATCAATGTATTTAATTAATGTTTCATATGCATAGTACGTACATTTCTTTGCCTGACTAAACTCTAACTCTGGTTTGGGTTGGACGGAGGGCTCGGGTGACTGATAGAATTGACAATGCGATTAGTGTAGTCACAAGAACATTGATATGTTGAGGTAGTGGACTGAGGTGTGTTTGGACATTCAGCGTCTTTGGGGTAGCGGGTGGGGGTGAGACAGTAGTGTCCGTCGCCTTGCTAGAGCGTTCAGGGGTAGATATGGACGCTCCTTCGTGTTAGTGGGCATCTGGCCGTACGATATTGCGGCGCTCAGTGTATCTAAATGCTCTTATACCTCGACTCACTTTGTTCAGCTGTGACCAAGCTTTAGCTAATAAAAGCTATTTTTGGTGGTTGTTATGACGTCTGTAACTTACATTATACTTAAGATAAGTTTCCATAGCCAACACTAATTGAGGATAAAAGAAATGTATTAAGTGTGTATAATTTGGATGAGAGTTTAACTTATGAAGGTTTAATATATTTTGTCATTAGGAGGTACTTGTAGCTTTTAATGTATTGATTTCAGCTTTTAACATTTTCTGAGTTTTGACAAAAATTTGATTCAGCAGAAATAAAATATTCCAATAATAGGTGACCTTTTGGCAATCGGTCTGGGAAATTGGTAAATCCATCAGGGAAATGTTTGGGAATTTAAAAATTGGATATCAGTAGCCACCCTGTACATTTATCTAGCACATTCCCTGCATAGGATATTTTCACTGGGAGGGCCCAATTTCTACATGAAATATTGTGTGACTAAATGCCGTCTAATCTCTGCTCATGCATACATAGACTTCTGGTGCAATAAATTTTTACGCAAATTGCCAACTTAAAAGCAATGAAACTACATTTTAGTTGGAGATGAATATTCTATAGGGAGAGTTAGAAAGAAGGGAGTTAGCTGTGCCATAGCGCATATGTCACTAATGCACCCAGGGTTTGACAATTATTTTGCAAGAAGTCAATTGAATCTTGAAGTACAGATTGAATATAGTTTATAGAATCCAGACCACTTGTATCCTCTTCACTGTGGGATGTTTTATTTAAAATTTAAAAAATTTTGATTTTTGAAGAACAGATGGAGTTGACTTTGATGACTTTAAGTTTTCCTCTGACAAACCTAAACCATGTGTCCTTGCATGCATTTAAATATGCATTATATGTAAAACTGTTTTTAGCATCAGTCTAGTGCATCATTTTCAAACCGTACTTGGCTGGCTTGCAGTGGGATACTCATTTTGAAGCGGCATTAATAATAATAATAATAATCTTCGGACCTTCGTTCCGCGGGTCTCAGGTCCGAAACAGAGGGTTTCGTTCTCGCGTGCCAGGATGGTGTCATCAACATGCTCGTGTACCGCCGAATGATATTCAAGGCGGAGGTGGCGGACACGAGATGCAGAGCGTGTCGGACCAAGCCGGAGACTTTGAGTCACCTTCTCTCCAGCTGCAGTTATTACGTGCAGTCAGTGTCTTTAGCTCGGCACAACGCAGCTCTGCGGGTGTTGTATTTCCACCTCCGACATCATTACGGCATCTACGAAGTACATGTGCTGCCCTATGCCCCTGGAGATATTGAGTCCGTCGTGGGGAGCGACAAAATAAAAATTGGTGGAATTACTCATTCCCCACCATCAGGCAGTTGGAGGCGAACGAGCCTGATATCGTTCTCCTCGACCACCTATCGCGTTCCATGTTCGTAATTGAGTTTTCGGCTCCGGCCGATACGAACTTGGACTCGAAAGAGGTGGAAAAACGGACGAAATATCAAGACCTGCTGTTCGAACTTCGGCAGATGTACCCGGGACACTCTGTAAAACTAGTAGTCCTAGTCTTAGGTGAGCTTGGTGGAATCAAGGGCTCGCTGATACAGAGCATTAAGTGTATTCCTGCTTGCGTGGCACAGGCGGAATCACTTGCAGCCCGCATGCAGAAGGCCGTCCTCTTGGGGTCGCTCCGTCTGCTTGTTGCGCACGACCCGAACGCAGCGTAGTCACTGATCCGATGGGTTAATCGGAAGCGGCTACGAACTCTGCACCGCCCCTCTCGAGTTCTCGGCCATTATGATGGCAACGAAACCCGATGTTAGCCGGGGACTCGGAGGGGAAAGTTACTGAAGTAAAAAAAAAAATAATATTAATAATTTTTGATCATTCAGCCAACATTAGGTGGAATAGATCTCGTCAAAAGCATGTGAAAAATACAATTACATAATTTAAATGGCAGTAATCAAAAACAAGTAAAAAATGAGTACATCTCTGCAAAATACAGATAATAAACCTAGACACATTCATAGGCACAAAACAGATTTCAATGTAATGTTTAATGGAGACAGGTACAAAATAAAAACAGCAATACAAAACTTTAAAACATTTACAAGTGATGGCAAAAACATTAAAAGGTCAGATCTGATATATTTGAGCTGAAAAATTCTTCAATGCTGTAAAGTGGGTGGTGCTGAAGCCACCTTCTTATACCCCTTTTGAAGCAGGCTTCATTTGCTAATCTTGCTTCATAAGGTAATACATTGAACATTCCTAAACCTAAAACATTGAAATTTTGTTTAGTCTTTTTGATTCTGCAAAAGGGCACATCAAGTCCCTCTTTCTTTCGGGTGTTATGGCTGTGACCATCTGCTCTTATGGGCAGGTTTGATAGATTTCTTTTTACATTGGAAAGAACTTCAAATACATACTGAGAGTAAACAGTCATTATTTTATATTGAATGAAATAAGGCTTACAGTGCTCATCATTTTTTAGGCCAAATAGAGCTCTAATGGCTTTTTTCTGTAGTAGAAGCACATTTTTGGTATGACTTGTGTGTGCCCATAGAATTATACCTTAAAGTATATGACTCTGAAGATATGTATAATATACATTCATCATCACCTGTATCGAGACCACTGGCCTTATTTTCCTGATTAAATACAACACTGCTAAGTTTTATTCATACACTGTTTACATGGCTATCCCAGGATAATTTCTTGTCAAGGAAGTTTAACTGACTTACTCGAATTGTTTCCTTCTCTTAAGTCCAAAAGAGAACTTATTTGTTTTTAAGTCATTGATTGATAATTCATTATCATTAAACCACTCCTTGGACATCCTTAACATCCCTTCTGCAATAATCCAGGTCTCATTGTAGTTGTCATGGGTGTGAATTAAGTTGGTGTCATCTGCATATAAAATAGATGTACGCTTCAAATGGTATGGTAAGTCATTAATATATATGATAAAAAGAAGAGGACCCAAGATTGACCCCTGAGGAACACCATATTTTAGGGGCCGAGTATCTGATTTTTTGTTACCCCAGAATACTTGCTGTTGCCTATTTGTTAATTAGCTGGACAACAACTTTATTACTGGACCTCTCAAGCCATATCTGTGCAACTTTTGCTTCAGGATATCATGCGAAACTGTATCAAAGGCTTTAGTTAGGTCACATGTAATCATGGCCACGTTGATTTTTTTCAAAAGCTTCATTAATAATATTAATTACTGCCTCAACAGCCTTGATGGTAGAGGACCCTGGTCTGTAACCATACTGATTAGTAGCCAAAGTTTTGACAAAATGGGCTTCAAGTTGCTCTTTTATTAAATATTCAATTATTTTAGATATGATGGGAATAACAGCAATGGGTCGATTATTTTCAACTTCCTCCTTGCATCCTTTCTTGAATAGTGGGACTACTTTTGAAGTCTTCAGAATATTAGGAAATGTGCCTTCAATTAACAATCTATTGATGAGGTCATAGAGTGGGACCGCTAGAAATTCCGCTATTTCTTTCATTAGAATATTGGAGAAGCCAAAAATGTCACGACTAGTGGAAGATTTCAGGTTTCTAACGATTTTTTTATGTTGTTAGGTGTAGTGAGTCTCCATTCTGACAAAAGTACTTCGTGTTCAATTTCACTCATGTATTGAATAGGGTTCTTAGTTTGTGAAAAATTTTCCTTAATTTCATCCACAGCAGTAAGAAAATAATTATTAAAGTCATTAGGCTGTAGATGATTTTCAGCCTGGCTATCGTTAATCATACCGGTTTCATTTTTTATGATTTTCCATGCGGCCTTACATTTGTTATTAGCCTTTTCCATGAACATATTGTTTACATCCTTTTTTACTTCCAAAATTTCTGATCTATATTGTTTTTTATACCTATCAAAGGCTATTTTGGCTGCTTCAGTTTGTTCCAACTTATATGCAGTATGAAGAGAAGCAAGTGTAATTTTCATGTCTTTCAGCCGGTTGGAGAAATGTTTAATTGTTTTCTTCTTGCCCTTTAGGAAAGGTCTAGATGGGAAACAGTGATTGTATAAAAATAACAATTCATTGAGAAATGAGTTAAAGGCAAGATTTATATTGGTGATATCAAGTATCTCACCCCAGGGAAAGTCAAAGAGCATAGACTTGAACTTGAGAGTGCCTTCCACCGTTAATGGTTGATGTGTTGTTGCAGATGTTCTTAGAGTCTTATGTGTCTTCATTACCATGGCATTCAGCCACGCTAGTTTGTGGTCAGAAATGATTGGGTCATCAACACCCACAGTATATCTATCCATATTAAGGTTAGTTATGATATTATCAAGACAAGCTTTATCTCGAGTTGGTAGAGCATTAGCGCAGTACAAATTATAGGATCTCAACAGATTTAAAAAGTTCATCACATCTCTAGAATGGTTGTTAATATCTAAATTTATATCACCGCAGATGAAGATGTTACTAATCACTTGTTTTAACCTCAGGCAGACCATCTCCATCAGTTCAAGGAACTTTCCGAAATCACAATCAGGTGATCTGTACACAGCAGCAACCACTGTGTTAACTTCAGCTAAATAGATGGCTGTAAATTCACCATCTTTTTCACTACTGAGATTGATACTTTTGTACTTGATACCCTCTGCAACATATATGGCTACACCACCATTCTTATATTTTTGCCTACAAAACATATCACACAGCACATGCCCATGAATATTATACATATGTTTTTGTTCTTCTTTTAACCAGTGTTCGGAAAGGCAGAGCACATCGAATTTATTATTCTGCAAGTACAGTTCCAACTCATACAATTTATTCCTAATGCATTGGACATTTTGAGCGGCTTGTCAGAGTTTTGTGTTTTCTCCATGTCCTCCTGTGTTCTGCAAAGTCCCGGATTCATCTGCCTGCGACGTCCTCGCATCAGCTTCTCCGCTTTCCGAAGTCTGGTATTGCCTAGGAGTTGTCTTGTTGAACAGAAATCGACCAATTAGTGCTTCCTCCGGCCAAAGGCTTGGGTTATAAATGCTGTTTTTTAGGTTGAAATCAATAGTTATTTTGAAGGATGAATAATTACCCCTAGTGTTCAAAGTCTCGACTTCTGAATGAGTTCCCAGTTTTTTATCGAGATAGTTTCTCACAACATCTTCTTTGGTGTTGGGGTCGAGGTTCCGTACATGAATATACGCCTTACGTACCGGGGCGGACCGGTGGCACGTAATGGGCAGTCAGAATTGGCACTAACTTTGGCCAGAATCTTCTTCTTCCTAAGAGTCCTTTGTGAGTGAAAGACCTTGTAATTTTCCCGATTTGCCTCATCTGCAGCCTCCATATCGATTGAAATTTCTTCATCACTTATAATTCGCGTATTGGTGGAAGAGTTCACGGCAATTAGTGAAGAAGCTGCAACCGATGATTTGACAGGAGCGGATTTGGACTTAGTTATAGTTCGGCCATTCGTAGCCGGCTCGAGGGAGTTGGATAAAGTCTTGGAGGGAGGGGGATTTATGGTTTTTGAGGTAATTACATAGTCAAAACGCAACATTGACGACTTTGAATGTTGTTCTGTCACATTTATGACTGCTGTGCCGAGACATTCACTACCAGATTACGCTTTCATATTCTTCCTCGTATTTTGCTTCATTTCGTCAGAGGTATCGGAGAATGGTTTCGATTTCCTTACTTCCTCCCGAAGAAGCTTGCTTTCCACTGATTGTGATTTGATGATGTCACCATAAGCAAGGATATTACTCTTTAAATCACTGAAGTCTTTGGAGAGTTCCAATTGATGTTTCATCAAATCATTCAATGTGTTATTTACATCACTAGCTTGGCAGGAAGAGCGAGCTTCGCACTGATGGCAACGATAGACAAGTTCACTGCAGGTTTTAAATGCATTTTGCGAAGGCTTAGTCAATCCCGTGCACTGGAGGTGAAACTGAGCTCTGCAATCATAGTCACACGTAATAATAACACTTTTAACATCAAAAACTGCAGAGCACGATACACATCGACCATTACTGGTGGCAGCTATATTGAAAACCTATGACCCGTGAAGGCAATCAACATTTCATCAATGCAAGTTATGGTGCCCAATGGATAGCAGTGTTGTGAGTTCTTTATTTGACAGCGCAATAAATCAGAAATTGGAGCAATTGGGTCAGTTTTGTATCAGGCCATTCTTTCAGCGTGAAACAGAGGCTCATGAGAAGATCGGAGGATTTTCTAACCTCCTTGCTTTGGCATTTCCCAAAATTCCCCTCCTCATACGTCTGGCATGTGTCCTTATGTCAGACGACCTCCAGGCAAGAGGACGGTGACCATGAATGGGCGTTGACATTATATGGGCACAGGCAATAAACAGAGGCTGGTTGGAGTTGCCTGGGTTTTCCGAGCACTAGCAAACCTATGAACTGATGAGTTTTCCAAGTTGTTACGGTCTAAAACAAACTGACAAAGATACTGAAAAAATATATTTCTCACGAACCTGGATGTAACGACCCTCGCAAAGCAACCTTTTACTCTCGGTTTTTCCCTCACCCTTTTCCACTTCTTCTGTCTGTAAAATTCGCTGTTTTGATGCTCATATCCCAAAGACTAAATGAGAGGTCAATTACTTGAATGAATGGCGCAAATGAATAGCACAAGCAAGGTGTGGGCGCACGCTATTTCGGAATTCAAAGTCATTCTCCCAACAAGTCATCGAGGTTCTTGTGCTAACTTACATTGCCCGCAAGCAGAAGCATCTATCTATTTTTGCCAGCCATTTTCCGTTGCAGTTGAATGATATTTTTTTTGGAAAATGCCATTGGTCATCCAACTGTTTTTGTTGAAATCGTAGATCACCGGGAGGTTTTCCATCTTCACATTTTGCAAACAGCAAGGTTTTTCACTCTTCCCAATTAAGACAGGCTTTATTTTATCCATTCCTGTCTGATTCACGCATAGCCCTGCAGTCACTCTCATTTTGCTTAATCTTTCTCCGTGCCACCTCTGTCCTTTCAAACCTAGAGTTATGTCAGGGAGAGGATAAAAAAATAGTCAAGTATTGTCGAAGTTATGGAGGTTTTCAGGGCTCTATTCATTAATCAGGTCATCATTGTCCAAGAGCCACTTATTCAACAAGTCGGTGTCCACTGCGTCTTCCTCTCCACATATCTTCAGCGGCACAATGTTGAATCGGGATTTGAAATTGCACAGCCAGCCAACAAAACACTTACAATTAATATCGTAAAGTGAGGGTCTATTGTCCTACATTGGATCATTTGGCTGGGTTTGACGTCAAATCAGACCATTGAATTAGACTCATCGTGCAGATGTTTAATCTCTGCTTATTTTTCCCTGCCAATTTGAACGATGTTATGTGTTACTGTGTTTAGTGTGTCACTGCTTTTTTGTTCCATTCTGTGTCTGACTGAGATAGTAGGCACTTGGCTACTTGCTCCAGTTACTGTGAATGATGATTTCCCTTTGTTATGTGGAGGAGGTTAAATGACTATGGATTTAAATTGGTTTATCCTTCAGGATAGGAAATAGTTATGTAGGAAAAGGAAATTCACACTTGTGGAACAACAATTAAGCTTACTGACTTAACATTTTATGATGATTAAGAATTTCTTGTCCCTTTCTATTTATGTAAATAGTGATGGTCAGTTAGTTACATTATAGAAAAACAACCAAAAATGCTTGATTGCTAGCCTAAGGTTTTATGATTTCATTCATTTTACACATTTTCCATACTTATCTTCAAAGGTCAACTCGATGCTCGGGCCACAATCTTCTGCTGTCTTGCCAAATGCGATGAAACAATCTACCCTTACTTCAAGTTGTTCAACTTCTACCTCGTCAAACGAGAACATCAACACCATGGCACCTCTGCCAGCCTCTCAGTGTGACTGCCCTTCTTGTGGTGATAAGGTTGAAAGTCAGCAGTACCAGCTGATGCAGCCTATTGAGTCGGAGAGGGTTCCTTGGAATGCCCAGCCCATCTGCTACTGTTGCTACCCCATAATGGACTGGAGGCCTGGGCCTGGAGGTGGCAATCACCCACTCCCCTCCTATATCTCGTCCTGCGGGGGCAGTCCCATGCCCATCATTCCAGGACCTCCGATGTTCCCTTGCCCCTCGGTGCCACCGGGGGTTTGCATGACTCCGCCCGATTCGGTTTCCCCCGAAGGGCGAAATATGTCCTATCCAGGTTAGTGCTGGTTATAAGTTAAATATTTTCTATGCAGCCTTACCTCATACAGCTTATTTTCATGATACAGGTAGCATTTCATAATATTCTCCTTCAATGGCCAAGGTCATTTGGCACTTAGCTGATTAGGTGAGAAAATGAGTGGTTGCTGTTGTTATGTTCAAGTTGCATGCCACTGATAGCAGTGGCATAAGGCTAGGGAGCTGAGGTTAAGGTTGTGGGAGGGGGAGTAAGACACTCAAAATTGGGGCTTGGTGCATCAGTCTGCTATCACTCACAGGCTTAACATCGCACAGAGGTCTGTTTTCTTTTATTTGAAAGAGAATCTATTACTCTATTCAAATTATCACTGAAGAAAAAACATTGTGTAAAAAAATATTAACCTCTCATCTTTTATGTGCTTAAGAGGAATTCAGCTTTAATTATGAGAATCTTTCTAACAGATGGCTTTGGTACTGGCCGAAAGTACTTATGATCCACTAAACCCCTGCCAGGAGAGTGAAGAAAGCCACTATTTTTTTTGTTTTGATGCTGATAAAAGTGGGTTGCTTATCTTTCACAGGTGTGTGGGGTACACAAGTTGATATGGAACTTCGTGAGCATTTGGACCCCGTGCATGAAGATGAGGTGGAAACATTAAGTAAATATAATGTAAAGGAAAGCTGCATGTTTGCTAAAAATTGGCATGAGCGAACGTAGAGTGCAACCCTGCTAATGTAAAGATGCCCATTGCATGCTTGACGACTTGGATGACACGTGCTCACTCTCAGGGAAATACATGGCAGAAATAGAAAATATTCTAGATATCACATGGTCAATGCATTCTGGGGTGAGGGTAATAACATTAAAACATTTGGAAGAATCAAGTGCTCCGTAATAGTTAGAGATGATCAGAAGTACATCATGTTCACTTTGTACTATAGTACTTTGAAAGTAAAAACCTATTCACTTGTACGCTGTATGAGTTCCAGCCTTGAAGTTCAACTACACAACCTATTGATCATGTTGTTAAAAGCATCACCAAGGCTTGTGATGACAAGCTATCTCTATCTCTTTCCCTATGTGACCTTTCATTGTTTTTTGATTGTGTGGATCATATTATCCTCACAAAAATTTGAAGTTTTATGGTTTTCATGGTGTTGAAATTCAATTCCTGACTTCCTACATGGCAGATTGTAAACAAATGGTCCATGTGAAAGATACACACACTGACTATGGTAATGTCAAACACGGTGTCCCACAAGGCTCTCGGCCCTCTCTGTTTTCTTGTAATGGTAAATGACTTACCAACCAATATTGAATCAGATTGTGTCCTGTATGCAGGTGACACTACTTTTCTTAGGAGTATTACCAACCCTGATGAAACTAGTACTATAGTGCCCACCATAACCTCGCAAGCCAATGACTGGTTTACAACCAGTTTTCAGACAGTTTTCAGCAAATGAACAAAACTACATGAATCTATGTAAAACTTAATCCCCTGTCTGCAGTCTGAAACCTAGCATCAAGAATGCGAACTAGTCAAATTGCTGGGCTTACACTTGGACCACAAACTTGAATGGAGTAGCCATGTATGCCATCAGCAAAAAACTCTCTAGTGCACTATACCTCCAGAAAAAGCTTAAATTCTATGTTGATGTAGCTAATCTTGTATCATAGCATGCTTTCTTCCACTCCCATCTCGCCTATGGTCTGCGGCTGTGGGGCCATGCCATGGATGCGAAAAAGGTATTATTGCAGCAAAAAAAAGGCTATTATAATCCTTGCCAATGCTGGTCCCATGGAACTGTCATCCACTGTTCAGTAGATTCGGCATTATGACCAAATGCAATATGTATGTAATGCATTCCCTTTTCTATGTCAGAGGTAATTGTGATGGCGATATAACTCAGGCTGACATACTCAGTTACAATGCTAGATCAAAGTGTAGTCTGAATCTCACACAGTGTAGACTAACAAAAACATACAAAACTTTTAATATGGGCCTGAAGTTTTATAATACGTTGCCTAACTCCCTTCAAATGGCCAGGGAATGTAAATTTCTTAGTGTATCAGAGAAATGGCTGGTTGACAGGCCAATGTATAATAAAGATGAATAATTTGAACTACTTTACAAGCATTGCTATGTAATCTGTCCGTATTCTTCAAATGTTTGTATTTTGTTGCATGTTTATGTTTAATTTTTGGCGTATTTTGATGACACCAATCACTCAATTGCGCAAATGGTTAGTGAAGTATTATTATTATTATTGATCCGTGGTAGAGACAATGTTCATCTGAATGGTTACAGTTTAGATTATTTTAGGCGATGCCCTAACCATTCAGCATCCAAAAGATACTTTAAACTTCCAAGGTCTTTAAAATCTATTTCTTCTCCAGCTATCTTCAAAAGGAGATTATGTGAAATTTTGCATGGTAAACTCTATTGCTGCGTGAATGAGTATTTTGTTGACAAACTTTAGATGAGTGTCAATCAGTTGCTTTTCCATGTATATACTTGTCTTGTCTTATACTTATTTTTATGTTTTATCTAAAGTTTTTATTGACCAGCTCTATGCCACATGACCAGCTGAACATTAAACTTATTATTATTATTATTATGATTAGAGATGTACAAAAAGGACTTATTACAAATCTGAGAGTAAGTTTCACAACTGTATATTCCATTAATTGATGGGATGTTTAAAAGCATGTAGTTGACTTATACATCACTTTTGATAAGTGAACTGTTTCAGAGTTGTAGGCTTCCTCCTCCATTGCCATAGATAATCATTGTTCTTCTTTACTTAAGTCTTCTCTCCACGCACCCTTTTCTAGGACTAGAATTCATTATAGTGGAGATTTTATGCATTATACTGTAGTGTTAATTTCTGGTTCTTCTATGGAGTGACTTGATGACTTAAGTAATGTGATGGTCCTGACGTGTGGCCCCCCTTCCCTCCGAAATGGAATCTGATGTCGCTGCGGGTAATATGTGGGATGGTGGAATCGGATCGCCGCTCACATATGAGTTTCCTGTTCGATAGTACGGTTTTGGAAGCCAATCGCTGAATGGCGGGAGATGCCCCCACTCAGACTTTTGATGATCTTAAGGGCATAAGCAGGAATCCCCTGAATTCCGCATTCAGCACATTGGATTCCCAGTGAATCCGGTTGTAGGAAAGATGTCCAGAGGCTTTGGTAGCAAATGACAAAGACTTACGTGCACTTTTGACTTAATCTTTAATAATTTGAACACAAAAAAAGCACTATTTGATATTCTCTTTCCCTAAATAATGGCATTCAAATAAATCTTAAAATTATTCTTGAAGACGGGCCACTATTACGTGCCTCCCTCCCCACCAAAATACAAAGAAACACAGTAAATTGACCCTTTGCTACGTGGCTTCACCTCGAGCAAAATATGCAAGAACAGAGGAGAATGATCCTTTTTTCCACTTGGCTTCACCTCAAATGAAGCGAACTAGAATAAGAAACGATTCTTTAAACCCTTTCTCTACACATGCTGGAAATATATGACAGTAGGCTTCCTGACTGGGGAGACGAAGGCCGAAAATATCCGACAGATTTTCCTACACGAATGAATGTCATATATATCCATTGCTATGCTTTCCCTCCTTTCTGGTGCTCACAGGTACTCCGCTTCTTTTGGGACCCAACGCAGCAGGGGTCAGGCCTTTCCCTCTGAATCTGGGAACAGGATCCTGGACCCTTCATCATATTAGGGTCTCTTTGCGGCTAGGGAGCACAGTCATATGATTGTTTATTCTGTGGTTTTGCTAAATAAATATTTGTTGCTTTCTCGAAAAATATTAAATCAGTATTGAACTCCTTGTCTTTTAGTGAGAGTTTACTAATTTAAAACTAAGTTCTACCATCAATATTAACTGACATCTTGATTTCAAGATAAATATCATACCAACGTTTGATAAATCATAACTGGAATATTTTCTTACATCATTTTTTTCTAGTATGTTTTGAACTTTGCTCCAATATTCTTTCGATTGATTTTATAATAAGTTTATTTTTCTGAGTTTTCACCATAAAATAATATTTCAGATCTTTCTTTCATATCCAGGCTTTGAACCGGCATTAGCGAAGTTAAAAATATTTTTTGTTTTATATTTTTTACTTTTTTATTTTTTTACATTTTTCAATGTTGCAAATATTTTTATTGTGAAATTATATACTCCCACACACAAATAGTTTTTCTGAGTGTGAAATATCTTGAAGCCAGGTACCTCACAAAGTCCAGCATCACATATATGACACATATCACACATATCATACATGTATCATGTCTAATGTCTTTTACCACTCTTACTGCACACAGCACACCTTGTAGGTGATTTTTTTTCCAAAACTTCCGAAGCCACTAAAGACTGAGACAGAAATGAGGATCAAATTTTTTCGAAAAGTATTTTGGAGATACGAACGAGAATGAGAATAAGTTATTCCGAGAAAAAAGTAATTATACTGATGGATGCAATTCCAGAGAAGCTCCACAGGAGTATTGTATACCCATGGTGGTGCAAACTTTCCAAATGATACAATGGAGGTCATAGCTGTGATAGATAATGTTTTTTTCTGAGAGAGAAATTTTTATCTCAAGTAATGCATTTCAAGGAAATGTATAATTAATGCGGTTTGTCAAGGGCATGGGAATCGAAAAAGGGTATTTCAGGAGCACACATTTTTGCATTGGAAATGGTTTATGCATTAAATCCGTTAATTTTGATGGTAGAGTTTCGTTTAAAATTAGTAAATGCACTGTAAAAAACGAGGAATTCATTTCAAAGTCAACCGTTCGAGAGCAAGCAACAAACAGAAATGTAGTGAAACTAATTAATAAACAAATAGTTGACCGCGAACCCATACAGCTGGGAAGGTTGTAAACCAGTGAAGGGTTGAGCTGAAAGGCCCCAGAGTCCGAGATAATAGTAAGGTCTGCTGGAAGGGGTTGAAAAAGGTTGGAGCTGAGTGTGAGAGTATACCTGAGTGAACTCTCTCCACAAATGGTGTACAAAAATGGTCCGTACAGGGAGGAAGGAAGTCTCTCTTGGTACTCAGTTCAATGGAAATGCATAGGGGAGAATTCCACCATCTCAAAAGGGTTAATGAAATATCACCAGCACCTAAAACTTGGAATAATGAGACTCTTGATGGTGATTGCAACGGTGACACACTGAAAATTTGGGCTTGGGGTGATGTACTCACAGAGTTCCTTGATTTGGGGACTGGACAAGTTGAGGAGTCTTGATCTTTGGATGAGATCACCTCAGGACGGGGAGTCTAAAGGGATAATTGAGTGTGTTGTTGTTGTGAATGGAAGAGCGAGCAAAGGCTCGTGGCAGTATTTACTCTTACAACCAATCTGCAGGTTCTCAGTGGTGCTGGATCCGAGACGGATTCTGGCTCGTGGTGGCTCTGCATATCTTGTGGACCCAACCCAATCTCTGGTTCTCAGGGCAAAGTTCCTTCCAAGCTGTGCTCCCTTCAAACATCTCCTCTTATCAAGACCGTGTTGCACTTTCAGTCAATTCTCGTGGTTCCTCGCACAGTCTCTCCCAGTGCTTGTCTATCTCCTCTCTCAACACTGTTTGTAGTGATGAATGTTATTACCTGACAGCCCGATGTGTGTCTCCGTGTGCGGGCTGGGCATTATATGCCATTAAGCAGCACTCTGTGCCATCTGCTATGCAGACAAAGGAAGTATCACACCAGAGTAGTGGGTGATGCAAAACGAACTTGTTCACTTTTTCACTGCCACAGTTTTACTTTCACTTTGTTTACAATGGTTACTATTAATTGATACGAAGAAACATAAATAAAAGTACCCTTTACAAGAAGTACAGTAGAACTTCAATCTATCGTTCTCACATTGATCGTTTTCCCACTTCTATCGTTTGATGTCTTTGGTCCCGAATGTAGATCCATGCAGATAACGTTATTAATTCCTGCATCCATCGTTCCCTAAAGTATCGTTTTCCCACTTCGATCATTTCCAAATCTCGGTCCCCACATCACAATTTCTGTATTCATTGTTTGAAAAAGACGACACCAAAAATTTACACCGAAGTAAGATTTTTGGATTTTCGATGCGCTCTGCAGTGGGAAAGGAGGAGGGGGAGGGAGTTAGGCGACGCGCAACGCAGGACAGATGGGTAGCCCTTGCCGTCCGAGTCCCTTATTATATTTATGCCCCAAACTCATTCCTAGAGGACAATTGGCATTCCTCCTTTCCTACCCAAACGAGTCCCTACCTCGCTCTTTAGCAGCCACATTCCTTCGCCATGAGCTTCTAACCTTTCTTCCTATAATCCTCTCAATGCTTGCTTACCAGTAGTTGTCATACACTCGCTCTCGGCACCATATTGAGATCTGATATAACCAATGTGGGTAAATATCAACGGATATCCTTGGAGTTTGGTACCAAATGTAACAGAAAATAATGGAAAAACTTCATATAATACTTGTTCTGTAGATTTATGCCAATTAAAAACTATAGCAAAATTAACTGACGTTCCACTATTGCGCCCCTCAGTGGGTGGGGCCCTTTCCGCAGAAAGGGTCCGGAGGGTCAAAGGTCTTCCACCTGCCCTGTCCCTCCCAGCAGAAAACCCCCAATTACCTGTCCCCCAAATACCTGTCCCACCCAATTCTTGTATGTAACCAGTGCATTATTTCAAATGACGTGGGCTTAAATGGGGTAGGAGCTGAGGGAAGGGAGGGAGGTGGGGTTTCTCGTCATGTGACTCTCGGGGAACCAAACAGAGGGCAGCGGGCGTGGCTTGTAACCTCAGGGGGAGTGCAATTCAGTCACTCCCTGACCTTCGTCATGGTCACTTCGCGGGCCTCTAGTAAGTGCAGCCAAACCCACGTGCTCTGTGCTCTTTCCTTTTTCTATTTTTTCCTTGTTTAGCCAGTTAAAGTAGGTATTTAGGTCTATTGATTTTCCTGAAGTATTTATTTCTGAGCCTAAAGCCAAAGCTGTTCAAAATAGGTGTTTTAAGACGGCTGAAGGTAACCTAGATGCTTCGACCATTAGTTTGTCGTAATGGAAGTCCTGCGAGCGTGGGCTAAGTTCCTTCTCGTCCGTTGTCTGACGTGGGCTTGCATTGCCCCATCAAAATGATTTATTCTTTTGAAATTGGTGTTCCTTTAGTAATGCCAAGCCGAACTCCAACTGCTGATATCGGAATTCCTCATTTCAACCCAATTGCCCGCTAACTTTTGCCTCTCTGAACCAAATGGAGATAACCTGCAACACCTCTCTTGCTCTATGCCTCGTGGGTTACTCCATTGCTCCAGATATACAAGAGTACACTTGGTAGCGTCAAGCTCGCCTCATTTTTAATGGGTGGCACTCCTCCATCAGTGGAGCACAGTGGAAAGCGCAAAAAAAGATTACATCCTTCCCAACAAATTTTAGGCGCGCTTCTCACCCTCTTGGATACTTGAAACGAATAAATTTCTATGCATGGATAGGTTGGTGCGCGGGCTTGAGGATCATCCAATAACATGATAATGGACCTTGATTATTTACTTTTATCATCCGAGACACCATTGGGATATGTAATACTAATAAAATATTTTAAACAGTTAGTAGTCAAACGAAAAATTAGCGATGCACTAAGTATTTTCATTAAATTTAAAAATTCTCCCGCTTTTAAGAGAAATTCCTTTAAGATTCCCCTCTACTGTGAAAAGTTACCATAAAATTCTTGTTTTCATCTCGCTTTGGCTCCCGGGAAATCTTTTCCCGCATTGTTCGTTTTCCCGCATCCATCGTTTTTTTTGCCCATCCCCTTGAAAAACGATAGATCGAGGTTCTACTGTAAAATCTCTTGCGTAGGTTTGCTTCCAAAGCCACTAAACTCCTACGTGTGCGATTTAGCCGAAGAAAAAAAACAGCGGACTTTGCGATGTCAACCACGAACCACCACAAGAAAAATCTGTGGATGGACATGTTAGTTGTAGTCTTTTAGTTGTAGTGCATTTCCTTCAAAATGAAACTATGTCATCAATAGTATGTCTATTTTTTTCAGAAATACCTGGGTACCGAGTCTACAATATGGGCCATGATGTAAGTGGTAATCTTTTGATATTTGAGATTATCTTTTTTTAGTTTAAAGGTAATGTAAATATTTTTAACTCTAGAATGTGTTTCAGAGTCTTCATTTCACAATGTGTAACCCAAAAGCAATTGTATCTGTAAACTTTAATTGAGTGCTGGTCTAAAACCTTTTGGACTGATAATTAATTCATAATTCAGCCATTGACTGTTGAATGCTATAAAAATTTACCAATTTTGTACTAGTCACATGTGAAAGGGCTATACGAAGATGATGACTGTAGTAGTGTATATATGCTAATTGGATTTAATATACGAGAAAAGCAGGGCATCTGCACAACTACAAAAAAATTAAGTTATGTTTACCAGGATGCAACATGTTATTAGTTTTGTGTTCATGATATAGATAAGGCTGTATTCTGAACCTCCTCTTGGATTTGTTTGCTTTTTAACTTTTTATGATTTATTAAGTAACCTCTGGCCTGTGATTTGCTATGCCTCAGCATGTAATAGCCACAAAAATTGT
The DNA here is from genome assembly GCA_963169105.1 of Ceriagrion tenellum. Taxonomy (NCBI): domain Eukaryota; kingdom Metazoa; phylum Arthropoda; class Insecta; order Odonata; family Coenagrionidae; genus Ceriagrion; species Ceriagrion tenellum. The sequence continues at coordinate 32,023,581 of OY720639.1, forward strand.
GGGAACATCAAGAAAAGTTTATAGCTAGTCATTAACAAGATCTTTGAAATTACTTTGTAATTACCAAGTACTCTACCGACAATCATGGCTGATTATTGGCTGCTGGTAAAAACTCTTAAGCATTCATATCTTTAAACTTAAATGGGGTGCTAGTCTAAGATCATTGAATCTTTTATTCAAAGGAACTTTGATTATGTGAACTTTGTTACAACCATGACTTTGCCATCAAGATTTCAGTTGTAGTCGATATTTTTTCATTATGGATTGAGTTGTTCAAACCTGAAAACTTACTTCATGAAATTTTCTTCAGTATTATCGCCCAAGTTATATTGCTTGGCCAGGATCCAACATGTGTGGTGGGCAACAGCTGGAGGTGGAAGGGAGCGGAGTGGCGAGAATGCCAGATGAGGAGAAGCAGGCCCCACCGATGACTCGCTCAACAATCGATGTGCCTAATGAGTGCCCTCCCATTGTTCCCACTATTCTCCCGCCTGCTGCACCCCAAGAACCAGCTTTCACAGGGCAGATGGGGCAATCAGACCAAGGTATGTGTCTGCTCTGAAGCCTGTAAGAGATAAAATGGTACTTCTGAAATAGGAGAGTCAGTCTATCTTGAAAAATATGAGAAGTGGGGTTTATTCTGGGCTTGTCAGTGTTGGATCAGATTGTGGTAGGAAGAAAATTAAGGGGTAGGGAACATTGGATGTGAGATGGAAACAAGAAGCTTTCACGTGGTGGAAGGACGTCATAATGAACAAGATAAAATGTATGACTTCTACAATTTATTTAGAACTTAGGACGGCTGTCTAGCCATCTTTAGGTGGTAAGTTTTAAATAAATTGTGGATGTCACAAATTTTATCTTGGTCATTGGATGTGAGTTCTGATCTTAGTTTCTCTTCTCTGAACTGTGTCATTGTTAGTCAGTGTAACCTAGCCATCTTGATGAGCATTGGTTTAAAAAATGGAACTGTGTATATTATCCTTGAAATTTATTTAATCAATGGGAAGTCCAATTAAATAATAATGATACCTAAGACTCACATGTTGAGGACCCTGTGACAGTGCTTTGGTGCCATTTTAGTTGGAATATCTTAAGCGAGTCCATCTAGGTGTGAAGAATTTTTTGCTTTACAGTATTTTTTTGTGTTGAGAGCATCTCAAATGTGGAGCAATTGTCTAACTTCTCCTTTTGTATACACTGAGTGATGTATTTTTCATCGCATTTTTATGCCAGATTAAGGTTTAAATTTAGGCGCATCTGAGGGCATGCAGTTTTTTTCTGTTTTGTTGAAGAGAGAAACTGTTCATGTGGCAATAGATTTTTTTTGTAAATTGTAAGCTTTATAATTCTTTATTGTATGATAGGGCAAGAGTGGTGTAGAACATGGTTCTATTAAATATACAAAATGCATATGCACAGGATAAATGGTTTAGACAAACAATCAAATTACTGATATACCCTCTCGATTAAAGTGAAAGAGTCAAAGTTACCAAGAGAAACAGAAATTTCAGGATGAGGAGGCTGATGACAACTTTAAAATTTACTATTTATAAGGTCTTCCATTGTACAATAGATTTAGCAGCAGAATAATTCACAGAGTTTCACTTTGAAAACAGAAGTGACATATTTTATGAAACCGGGCACCAGATTATAAATCTTGGAGGCAGAATGTTGAGGATAATAAGGTTGTGTGACTATTTCAGTGGTGAAGCTAGTTGTTTTCCCTAGTCATGGCAGGTGCAGAGGGTGGGCTGGCTGATGCATGACGAGTTCATTGCTTCTCCAAATAACTTAGAGCCTATTTTTAGCCTTTGGATTGAAAGCTTTCTATTCTCCTTCATGATACTTATTTATTCTTACAATTAATGTTTTATATAATAGGGTAGTATTGTATATCTTTATTGTCTCGATCAGAAGTTTGTAACTCCCGGAGAATGTATTTGAAGCCATTTAATTAAAAAGTGATTTAAGAATTTTCCTAGTTAATAAGTGAAAAATTTGTACGGTGGTAAAATGTCAGAGGCTATTAACAGAGTCTGGTCCTGCAAACTATTGTGCAGATGGCAATCACACGCCCTCGCTGTTAAGTAGCCATCGTTTATTGGAAAATCAGTTGAATTAAACTTCAGAATATATGATATCGATGTGGCTGTACTGGAAAAGTGTGGGAATTTGGATGAAATTTCATATTTGTTAGTCATGCCAAGTTTGATTTAAAATTGCCACATGGCACATGTGCAATACCACCTTCATAACCTCCCAGAGCATCATGTATGATGATACTGGTGCCACAGATCATTATGCTTGCCATTTTTAAAGTGTTCAGATAAAGATTTCAGCATATTTCAGTTTCAGTTGGGTGGGTTATATTATGTCTTTCTCTAAAAATGGTAAAATTCAACGTTAGAAACATGCTGAAATAAAGATGATGATACGTTATGATAGAATAAACAAAAAGGAAGCTTAAAAAAGAGGCAATTGATGAGCTGGTCCAATGTCTCATGCCAGGATCCATGCCACCCGCTTGCGGGTCCATATACTCTTGAATACGTCAAAGATTGCCTCCTTGGTGCATAGATGAAACTTGTCATGAGTAAATTCTGGGCTCCAGCTTGAGTGAGTTCCATTACAGATTTCAAATTTTCGCTGCTGAAGATATCTTCCTCAGTTTTGCTAGTCTTTCAAGGCACGTGCTGCTAGTAATTCCCAAGAATGCTGCATTCTGGCATACAAACATTTTTGCATTAATTTCTTCTGCCACTGTACTATTATTCTTTGTAGAAATCTGACTAGAACTCCACTGGTAGTAATGCTAGGATTTTGTTTGAAATTTGCACATACGTAGCAAAAGAAGGAGAATGTTAGGTTTTTGAAGTATGCAACAAATATTTGTTTAGTAAAAACACTGCAATTAGCTGTAGTACACTGCGAGGAAGGGATTGCTAATGAGTCAGATGGTCGACCTCAGTTGCTGAGGAAATGGCCTTGACTCTCTCTGAGTCTCAAGGGGTATCAGCATACCTGCAGCACCTGGGTTTATTGTAGCATTTGATATAATATACATATTTATTCTTCCATACATGCATCATTACAGTTCTTTTTTCTGTGTGGGAAGTAAATTAGCCTATAAGGCATTAAGCCTGCATTTAGGTTAATTTCAGAATAATAATGTGTGGAAAAGCCAAAGCCAAAACATTGAACCAAAATTTACAAAATATGAAATTATGAAAACAAAAATTAAGTGCGTAAAAAAATTACCAATGTGTTGGCTTGAAAAAATGCAAAGAAAAGCAGTTTTAACACAAATGTGATTCAAATTATAATTATATTTATAAAATATAATATTACATGTATAAAATTATAATTATAATTAATTAAAATTATAATTATAACACAAATTCACTGATCATTTACAATAAGGTTTCAATATTATCATATGTCAGTAGCCATTCATGAATCATTCTTTGATATCTTTTGAAATGAATAAATTCTTTGATAAGCTTTTGGCAGGAGGTTGTGCAATGTAGGTCCCATGTACAAAAAACACCAATTATACAATGTAAGAATTTCTGGGCTCATTGTTTCAGTGGTGGTCACTTCCCCTCACAGTCTTTTTTAGTGTAGCAAAATCCATGTCTCAAATGGCAGGCATTCATGCTTTAGTGTGGAAAATTCTTGTCTATCGCCAGCAATCAGTGTGGAAGGATTTATACATCTGTAGTTTAGCTTAGAGACTCAGAAATCTTATCTATAATGTGAATGTGTGATAGTGTGGTCAGTTATGACTACCAAACCACCGCACGGAATGACATAAAACTATGAAAAATGATTCATTTTGTCACTTTAAAGGTTTTTGGCTACTTTTTGTTTACCAAATGGTCTCCAGTTTGACTCCAGATGAGTAAAAGTGCTTCCATAAGAAATACTTATAAAGTTCATGTTTCTAGCTTGCAGACCTTTTTTATTTTGCATATTTAAATTAGAAACAATGGTCGTACAAAGTCACAACAAAGACCACTGAGCAGAAAAATAAATGAAAATTCTTATTTTTTCAATCAATTTTTGTTTTCCGACTGATTTACTGTAAATTTTGAAAAAAAACTCTTAAAATTGCTGAAAATTCAGCATTTTTGGTATGCTGTCCCCTTGATGACCAAAAGCATTGTTGAAGTCGAACCTCAAATGGATATATGGTGAATATAGGCCCAGAACATATCAATTGATATAGAAGAATCCATTAGAAATACATTCTGTGCCTTATCCTTACTAATATGTAAAAATGTAGTGGTGTCTGTCTGTCTGTTGCTCCATCGCGCAAAAACTACTGGATTGATTAAGCTGAAATTTAGAATGTAGATAGAAAATATATCTGGTTGTACCGTAGGCTATATAAATAGCCCTCAGGGCCCCCAAAAGCCCCTCTGGTGGTCCTTGGCATTGGGTTTGGTGCAATGGTTTCATGTTTTGCTTTTTAAAAGTACTTTCACTCAAGATAGAGGGCTGGGATATTTTTATCGGATGGCTCAATAAACGAGTTTTGTAATTCTTTCAATTGATTCTCTTTTATGTTATGTATTTGTCTGAAAATCATGTTTTTAGCTGAAAAATCTCACATTTTTCGCGGAAATTAACTATAGCATATTTAAATATCTTTCTCAGGCTTCGCACCGGGTAATATTTTCCAAATCCGCTGACGTTTCGGAAAACGACTTGTTTTCCATTTTTCAAGGTGTGTGTAGTTTCCGTCATGATAAGGCTTAGAATTATGAATGGATGACACATTGTGCAAGTGGAAACAAAATTGGCAAAATTTTAAATTTTAAAAAGCGCGTGCAAAATCAGCTCAGATTGTAAGTCGAATCCATAGTAAATCGAACCCATTGTAAAGCGGGGGTCTACTGTACTCCTAATGTTTTGCAGCCAGCTCTTTCAAAACAAATATTTGGTCCGTGGTTGATTTCCCTTTCATAAACCCTGCTTGATGCTTGATGCTGCCCAATTATTTCATTTCCGTACACTTTTAATGTATTTAATATAATTTTGGAAAGTATTTTATATGTACGGTTAAGAAGAGATATCCCACTGTAATTTGAGCAGTCTAGTTTATCCCCTTTTTTGTAGAGCGGTACAATCACTGCCTCCTTCCACTCCTTTGGCATTTCTTCCAGTTTCCAGATTCTCATTATCATCTTGTAGAGAAACTGTATCAGTGGTCTACCTCCATTTTTTATTAATTCGATAGATATTCCATCCTCTCCATGGGCTTTTCCATTCTTTATTGTCTTTATCACATTCTCAATTTCTTCCAGAGTTGGTTCTAGAACCACATCTTGATTCTCACTATGTCCTACCTCTTCTTGTTCCTTTTCTACACTGGTGTTATCCGAGTTAAGAGGATCTTGGAAGTAGCATTTCCATGTCTGTACGACGGTCGCTACATCCCCCACTACATTTCCATCCTTTTCCTTCACCCCCATTACTTTAGGAGAGTATCCTTTCTGGAAAGTTCTCATGGTCCTATGGAAATCCTTGGTCAGCACTAAGTCCTGTCCTGCTTTTGTAAGCATATTGTTTATGTACTTTCTTTTCTCAGTTCTTAGAGTGTTATTTACTTTCGAGTTAATTTCTTTGTATGATTCTCATGCTTCTGCATTTTGGCATTGAATGACCTTAGATTTAGCTTCTTTCCTTTTAGAAACTAGTTCCTGACAAGCCTTGTTGAACCAAGGTTTCTTAGAAGTCTTTTTCTTCGTGAAAACTTCTCCAGATGTTTCTTTTATTGGCAATTTGAAAGTTTGCCAAAGTTTCTCTACCTGAGTTTCTTCATTATCCTCTTCAAAGTTTTCTGCTACTAACGCTGCAAACCTATTGGCAATTTCATTCGGAATTCCACTCTTTTGCTCTCATCAAAATAAATTTTCCCAGTTACCTTATTTATACTTTATTCTTTGTCTTATCACTGTTAGTACCAAAAAGTGGTCAGTGTCGCATTCTGCCCCCTGCTGACTTTTTACATCTACTATTGTTTTAACATGCCTCTTAACAATTGATACATGGTCTATTTGGTTCCTGGTGGTTCTGATTGGAGATGTCCACATTTCTTTATGTATGGCTTTGTGCGGAAACTTAGTACTTGCAATAAAAAGATCATTGAGGTAGCAAAACTTAGTAATCTAACTCCCTTGTCATTTGAAACATCATGTAAACTGTTTCTGCCTGCAACACTTTTCCGAACAGTTTCTTTACCTATCTTTGCACTAGCATCTCCGAGGAGAACTTTAGTATCATAGTTTGGTAACTTTGAAAAAATTTCTTCTAGTTGAGCGTAGAACAAATCCTTTTCTTCATCTTCAGTTTCCTTTGTAGGAGTGTAGAAACTAATAATCAAAATGTTATTGAACTTTCCCTTAAGTATAATTGTACATAGTCTTTCACTAACTGCTTCATAAGACATAACGGATTCTAGGATACATTTTTTGACTGCAAATCCTACTCCTGTGTAGTGCCGACCGTCATCACAGCCTCAATAATATGATACATAATTATTACAGTTTATTTTGCCATTATTTGGCCATTTTGTTTCTTGTAGTTGTACTACATCTTTACGGTACCCATAAATTTCTTCCATTACAATGTCTATCTTTCCTGGACCAGCCAGGGTTCTCACATTCCATGATCCAAATCTCATATCCTTTTGGTTAAGCAAGGGTCTAAATCTGTTATTCCAGTCCACATCCGTTTTTTTGGCTTTTTGTTGACGTTTCCTAACAGCAAAAAAGTTTTTCCGGGGTGAGGTGGTTGGCCTCACGCCCAACCCCCACCATGGAGGACCAGGGTATCTCTCTTTGTCTGGCCTATCACCTTTGACCTGTCTGGCTTGGGTGGCCCTACCGTGAGCTTAAGCTCGTGCCAGCATAGCTCTCAGGATCCATTAGGCACGCAACCCCCCTAATAGCTTCAAGATGGAGATACCAGGCAATTATAAGCTCCGTTGTTGAAAATAATTGTCATAAATATAATTACAATACTTTTCATATTTAATTCTACTTACAATTCTTTACAATACTGACTATTTGATTGTCTAAAACTAGTCACTAAGTATTTTTGAATTGAGCACTTCTAGCATTTTTTTCTTAGTTTTGACTATGTTTTTTATCCTAGACATTGTTGGACAAATTCTATGATTTGGTTTATAATTGGGCAAAAATATCATACAAAGTTTTGCCCTCCATTCTAACAAATCAATTTTCCGTGTCACCCAAGTTATTTGAAATCATGTATACCTTTTAAATTCTTTTCATGATTGCAGATTTCCCAGCACAGGCAGAGGAGGAGAAGCCTGGCTATGAACAAGGCATAAATCACCTCAAGTATTCACCTCCCTCTGTCCAGGTCCGTGTGACGTCAGAAGCAGTTCCTCTGGCGCCAGATAGGTCACGAGAGGAGTTGCTCTTTCCTTCCACGCAGGGGAGCTACTCGCCCCAGGCAGAGCAGGAAATAGAACCCATGCCACCCCAGAGCATGAGCAGGTGGGTGGACATGGTTCGCCACATTCCACCACCAGTAAATGGCTCGGTGATCCATCCCATGCCCTCTCCATACTTACAAATGCAGTCACAGACACTTCCTTCGGCACTGCTCCCCTATCCCCCTACCCATGGGGGTGTGGAGCCACAGTTCTACATGTGCACCAGCCCAGGCGGACACCCATCTGGGCACCACATGGTTTACAGCCCTTTCCCTCCCCATCACCCTCTGCCACATCCCCAGCCTCATCTCTTGCCCACTGCACTTCATCCTCGGTTCATGTACCCACCTGCAAACAGTACACCACCTGTTGTTGCATCACGGCAATGACTGATGCTCATTACGTTGAGTGCCGGCAATTTGTAATTACAAGGTTATGGTAAGAAAAGTTTCCCAAGCCTTCTAATTAGACCAATTGGTCTATAAAAGATATATTTTTTTCTTATATTGTTCTGCTCTGAAAAATTGCTTTAGTTTATAATTTTTTCCTTGTCATGGCCAAGATGGTTGCCATTTTTTTGGCAAAGTTAGCCTAACTAGAGCAGAAAATACTTATCTCAATGCAATTATAGATATTATATATAACTATCTATTGAGCATATTTTCAAGATGAAAATACCATTATATTGTTCTTTTAATTTTTTTCAATTACTTAAAGTAACAAAATGGTTGACGATTACTAGTCAATCTCTGAAACTATTGAAAGAGCTTCTAGAATCCCTATGAAAAGAAATGGAACTGGTTCATGATGAGCTATATGAATCGTTAATGTTTTATAATAATAGTATGGTCAAATTAATGGGTATTGAAAAGATTCAAATTGCTTTTTAAACCTTTGTTGTCATATTATTTGCAAGTATTTCCCAGTATTAATTAATGTGACAAACTTATCAGAAAAAAATAGTATTTGCAAAGTATCATGGATTTTGGATGAATTTTGATATTTAGGCATCTTATTTCTTAAACATGTGCCTGATTTTATTCATTGAAACAATTCAGTTTGTGGTGGTTTTTTGTAAACATAATGACCTTCTTGTTGACATTTACTATATGATCAGGGATGCTATATTTTTCAATAGTATGGACTAATTAAAGGTTGTAACCTTGGCTACTGATTTAATGTTATCATGTTTTCATATAACTATCTTGTTTTGAATACATTGGATATTCAACTAATTTGTTTTTGTTGTAATTTGAATATCAACGTGAAGTTGTTTGAAGCCCAGATGTACACTGTACTGATGGGAATAAAAATGTTAACCACAAGATGTATGAGAATTTGTTGAAATCCCTTTAAATTTTTATTCTTGTTGATCTAGTAAGTATGCATTACATTGCATCAAATTAGGATATGCGGCTCATGAGTTATATTCTAAGGTAGCTCCATTACAGACAAATGTATGTGATGAGAACGTCATGAACTTATGTCATCCCTGTAGTATCATTACAGTGTCTCACTGGTGCTTGGATCTTTCAAGCCAATGTTGTACGCAAGTAAAAGTACCCTTTGTCGTGAGTACCTTTAGAAATTCTTTTCACTCTCCTTGTAGAGCTCCTGCAAAGTAAGGTGTTGCTCAGGTATGCTTTTCCACTAAGTTGGGACCCTATGTGGTGCCTGACACTTTCCTTGGCCACTGAACTTAGATTATCTTTGCCCCTTTCAACTTGAGTATCCAACACAGCCTACGTCTGTGGTCAACTACAGTAGAACCTCGATCTATCGTTCTCGCATTGGTCGTTTTCCCGCTTCTATCGTTCGCGGTCTTTGGTCCCGTATGTAGTTCCATGCTGATAACGTTAATGATTCCCGCATCCATCGTTCCCCGAAGGATCGTTTTCCCACTTCGATCGTTTCCAAATCACGGTCCCCACATTGCAATTCCCGCATTCATTGTTTGAAAAAGACGAAACCAAAAATTTACACTGAAGTAAGATTTTTGGATTTTTGCGGCGCTCCGCAGCGGGAAAGGAGGGGGGGAGGGAGTTAGGTGACACGCCGCGCAGGACAGACGGGTAGCCGTTGCCACAGAGTATAGCCATATGTCCTCTCTGTATACTCTGTGCCCTTGCCGTCCGAGTCCCTTCTTATCTTTATGGCCCAAACTCCTTCCTAGAGGACAATTGGCATTCCTCCTTTCCTACCCAAACGAGTCCCTACCTCGCTCTTTAGCGGCTGCATTCCTTCGCCATGAGCTTCTAACCTTTCTTCCTATAATCCCCTCACTGCTTGTTTACCAGTAGTTGTCATACGCTCGCTCTCGGCACCATATCGAGATCTGATATAACCCATGTGGGTAAATATCAATGGATATCCTTGGTGCTTGATATCAAATGTAACAGAAAATAACGGACAAACTTCATATAATACTTGTTCTGTAGATTAATGCCGATTAAAAACTTAAGCAAAATTAACTGACGTTCCACTAATCCCTTCATTCACGGGCCCTTCATTGGGTGGGGCCCTTTCCACGGAAAGGTTCGGGAGGGTCAAAGGTCTTCCACCTGCCCTGCTCCCCCCGGCGGAAAACTGGGTCCCCCAATTACCTGTCTCACCCAATTCTTTTATGTAACCAGTGCATTATTTCAAATGACGTGAGCCACATGGGCTTAAACGGGGGAGTGGCTGAGGGAAGGGAGGGAGGTGGGCTTTCTCGTCGTGTGACTCTCGCGGAACCAACCAGAGGGCAGCGGGCGTGGCTTATAACCTCGGCAATTCAGTCACTCCCTGACCTTCGTCATAGTCACTTCGCAGGCCCCTAGTAAGTGCGGGCAAACCCTACGTGCTCTGTGCTCTTACTTTTTCTATTTTTTCCGTGTTTAGCCAGTTTAAGGTAGGTATTTATGTCTATTTATTTTAGAGCCTAAAGCTGAAACTGTTCAAAATAGGTGTTTTAAGACGGCTGAAGGTAACACAGATGTTTCAACCATTACTTTGTCGTAGTGGAAGTCCTGCGAGTGTGGGCTATGTTCCTGCTCGTCCGTTGTCTGACGTGGGCTTGCATTGCCAGACATGGATTTTCTCGAAACAGTAGTTCTATGTGTCGAATCAAGTTAATGTATAGTGGCATTGCATTTGAGAAAAATGAGATATAAATCATGATGCATAAACCGTACAGTCTTCTCAGATTTTATTGCCGTCGACCTGTACCAAAGACTTTAGCATCATTTTCAGGGTGAACAAAAAAATTATTAGCAGCTCTGAACCTTTCATTAAAAGCCGAGGTGCAATGGGGGAGGAGAGGGATAAGAGATGAGAGTTATTTGAGAGGGTACTGGCTGGGGAGATAACTATGTTTAGGGAAAGGGAAGCAGAAGCGAAGTCTGGTGGAAATAGTATTCTGGGTAAGTTTGATCCTAATGTAATTGGATTTGAAAATGTGAATGATCATGAAAATATAGTATATGTTTCATTATTTTCTTTGCCTGCTCTATATATTTAATCAAATCATGGTACCCTCTCGACCCCTAGTATTTTTATATTTTTCTGGAGATGAATGTCCAATCACTTATGAGTTATTGCATTATAAAAGAACAAATTCACAAGGAACTCTCAGGCCTAAGGAAGCATAATAGATACAGGAAATGTTGGACAAAGAGGATTACGGTAATTCATTAATGATTGGGCAAAACCTTAGGGAAAAAATAATATTTATATTGTTAAGTTTAGGTGTATTTTTGCTGCCATATTGATGCTACTTAAATGTTTTGATACATACTTTTCTTAATGGCAGAACTGGAATTTTTATCTTCTCAGCTAATTTCCTTTTATCTATTTTATAAGCTGGTTCAGCTGTGTAATTACTAGCAGAACATTTCTCCTGATTTTCATCAGCTGTTGTAAATTTCTACATACAGTAGCAACTCGATAATAGGAAGTTGGTGGGACTGGAAAATTGGCTCTTCGTATTTTTGCGTTTCGATTTTGGAACCATTTTAATGAATCACGGAAATACTTCCCCTTCTCCCCTGACTTGTCTGGTCTTTGGAAACTTTTTAAAATGATTTATAGTTGTTAGTTATAAAAGCATTTGAAATTATGTCTTTATATCATAAGCTAAATATCACAAACGATTGTGAAATGACTATCACCTCTTAGTTCCCTGTGCACATGATTTTTTATTGGCAATCGTTTTCTTTGCAAAATTTTCATCCAGTTTAGATGACTTACATAGAGCAAGTTCTGTATTTTGTATGAGACTAGCTTTCTTAATCTGTGGCTAATCAGGACGTGCAACTGGTATGGGCGTATGAAAGAGGCATTTATTTCTAATTTCTACACAGTTAAGATGGTAGCTAGCCCGACCACGCTTCCAATCACCCTCTTTATCGCTCAATCATAGGTAAAATGAGCAAAGGACTCAGTCCATTTAATAAATCCTTCACAGGTTATTACATATTTGTGGTTTCTTCCACATCGTGTGCTGGATATACGAACTTGAGAAGAAGTATTATTTCGTTCCATTTACTATCGCTTGACGACAAATTGGGCGTGATCCAGATATTTTCCATATCTCTATCAGCTCAGAGTAGTTTCTGGTTTTAAAGGCAAGATTTTTTTAAGTGATTGAATATTAAATTGGAAGGTCGTGGAGAATGATACCAAAGAAAATAGAACCTCAGATTACAGTTCGCAGAGAACGAACGAACGCTTCAACTGCCGTCCAGGGTATGCCTTCGCTTGCAATGACGGTGCTTCAAACAATCCAATTCTTATTGATGTTTCTAACATGTACACAGTTAAGATGGTAGCTGGCCCGACAGTGCTTCCAATCACCCTTTCTTTATTGCTCAATAATAGGTAAAAAGAGCTAAGGACTCAGTCCATTTGAAAAATCTTTCTCAGGTCATTATTTGTGGTTTCTTCCATATCACCAGCAGGATGTATGAACTTTGGAAGAAATATTGTATCGTTCCAAGCCAAACAGTTTCACCACTCATTGAAGTTGGAGTAAGAAACAAACTCATGAGCAAGTCCCTTTCCACTTTGATGATTGGTGCTTATAGTTCTATTCTGCAAAACATTAATCCATTAAATAAATTAAGCCATCATTTCTTTATCCTTCTATGCATAATCTCTTTGCATTGTGGGTGTTATGCTGAATGCCATTTTATTCAATGGCATCCTTATATGTGAACTTAAGTTAGCTAAAAGATAGAAGCTAATGAAATGCCTCGTACTTAAAAAGTGATTACCGAATCACTCCACGATTTTGGGAACTTTTTATCCACAATAGAGTGAAAGATAAACTTCATCCTAATTGGGCATCGCAAAGATATTCCAGATCCAGCATTCTCTATTCCATTATTTAATTATTTTCTTTCCCCTCTATGACTTACACCTTCTATACTTGACTGCACTGTGGAGCATAAAACAGGGAAATGAAATAAGATTAACTGTTTGAAGGGTAACTTCGTAAAATTAAGACAAGGGGACCCCGTGCCACACACCCTAGTGGTGGCTTGCACGGTATTACATAGATGTAGATGAACACTTAAGCTGAATATGTCTTGTGACAATTCTTGGATCGTAGCAAATAAAATCAATGTGGATAACCAAGTTTCCTTTTTTTTTAATTCCCAAGAAAACGAACTTCTCCAGCGTTTCTCCCACTGGAAACTTGCTTCTGTTGCACAGATTACTAAGTTGTGCATTTCTGGGGGCATAGTCCGGAGAAGAAAAATCCAAAGTAGGGACAGAGAGGTGTAGACCTTGTGGTGGGGTTGACTAGGCAGGGGAGTTGGGTCATGAAACGGTTGGAGAAAGAGGGGTGGGTAAGGGGCCAAGAGTCTTGCCGGCAGCTGAATCGGGGGACTACGTTTTTTTTTATGACTCTTGTAAATGCCCTTGCCAGAGGAGGGATGATGGGTTGCGCTAGGGAGTTGGGGACACGTGCATTGGGTGTCCAGGAAGAGTGAGTGAAAGGGAGAATGGGGAAGAGAAAGAATACAGAGGCTTTGGGAGAAGAGATCTCCCAGGATGGATACAGGGCGGGGGAATTGAAGGTCGGAGGAAAGTTCCTGGTTAAGAGTTGATGGTTTCTTCTCTTCATTACCAAAGGGCATTAAAAGAGTTCAAGGATTACCCTGAAAAAGAATTTAGGAATAAATTGAGCCAAATATTTTGAAAAATTCTAGAAAAAACTTATATGTAAACAGATGTCTCATTAACCAAAGTAATCTGTGATTTGTTTTTGAACTTGCTCTTTTCGATTGCTGCTTCCACTATGGCTTATAGTTAAAACAAGTGGAAACTATATCAAGAATCCAAGCCGTTTACAAGCTGGAAGCTCAAAGTATGTAGGGCGAGGAGCACTTCTTTTTTTTGTGGTGGAATCACCTTGTCACTATCATCTTTATCACTGATATATGGCTGGTCCCAGCCAGTGGTTCCTCCTTTGCAAGTTCTAGGGTTTCATCGTTGTAGGTCTGCATATTTTCGTCCATGGTAATGTAATTGCTGGGGGATGCAAGCAGTGATCCACCAGCTTCTCGGACATATCTGCGAAAATTCTCCACCAATCCTGTGCTCACCACTGCAATTTCATCAACAGCTATAGATTTGGTATTTCCTAAAGATAAGTTATGATGCATTAACTCCAGTTCTGGTGTTGATTGGAATATATTGAACATTCAGGTAGTTATCAAATACCAACCTTAAGAGCAGCCTCATTATGCGATGGGAGAGGGAATCCTGCCAATTTCCAATAATTTACAATTGTTTTACTTGATATCTCTCTCTAGGACTCCCCTACGGCGCAGATGGCATGAAGGATTGTCCATTTCAGGAAGTCCTTCATTGCTCTCACCATTTCTAAAGGTGATGAATAGATATGAAAGAATTATCACTGTTGAGAAAAGGATATCTTAAGGGATTACCGAAACTACAAGAACTAAAAATGAAATGCTTATACATACCGATCCATTGAAAGTAGTATGTACCACACCAGCTTCCTACAGTACAGGATTTTAAAATTCTGAATTATCTCTTTGTCCAATGGCTGGGACTTACTGTTTGAGTTTGGGGGAAAATCAACAATATGTACATTGGTCAGATTAAGGTCTTCAAGATGTTTTTGCACATTGGCATTGTCCGTAATTAAAACAATCATTCTATTATCGCCTGCTATTTTTTTTACAGCTGTATGATTGTTTTTTGGAAAATTTCATGGGTCTACCAGCTGTTTTTTTTTAAATCTTAAAAAAACAGAAATATTTCCATTTTTTATGTTGAAACACTGCAGCCTTTCAAACTTTCCAATAAAAATTGGTTTAATTTTATCCATGCCTGTTTGATTGACGCAGAGCCCTAGTCTCGTAATTTGCTCTTTCTCCCTCCATGGCATCTTTGCCCTTTTAAGCTCAGGCTTGTGTCTGGTAGCGCGTGAAAGAATAGCCCAGTTTCATCAAAATTGTACTGATCTTCGGGTCTATATTCATTAAATATGGTGTCATTATCTACATGCCACTGATCCAGTATCTGGAAACCCATTGAGTTTTCTTTTCTACACCCCCCAGCTGAGGCTGAAACCTAATTCCTCTTATCGTGTCGAAGCAATTGAATTAAATTATTTCATAACACTTTGCACTTATTTTATTCTTCTCAATTCTCATTCAGTCTCTCGTACATTCTTCCGAAAAACCACACAACAATCTCTCTCTCCAATATGTACATAGCAACCCCTTATGTGTGTTTTATTCCATGTTTACGATATTACGTCAATATCCCCCCCTAAAACACACATAATCCTTACAAATACCCAAAATTAACATCACCAGATAAATTTACAGTGAACATAAATAACAGACAAATGCAAATCCATCACTTAGAGCAATCTGGTCAGCATAATCTCCTAGTGTCGTCTGAGGTTGTAGCGTGTCCTCTCGACATCCGACGAGTTGGGTTTAACCATCTCCTCCATCGAATTGCCGCTCCCAACACCTCTTGTTCTCAGTGCCCGCTTCACTCTCTTCAGATCCGCTGCATGGACCTTCACTGGAGGAACAGTTTTAAGAGAGTATACCCCTTGGCCTAACCGTTGATCCACTTCAAACGGTCCAACCCACTTTTGAGCTAGACCCGCGTGGTATCCCTCCGCCTTGTTGCTTAGGGAATGATTTCGCCGCAAGACTAGCTCTCCTGATTTGAAGATACTCTCTTCTTGTACGTCCAGATCTTCTGCTTGTTTTAATATCCGTCTTCTTGCCGTTTCACGTCTCTTGTCAACTTCCTTCTGGTGCTCTTCTCGCCATTCTTCGGAATGACCCACATGGTCTCCTTCTAGAGACAGTGATGGGATCTGCCAGTCGCCCAGTCTGTTGAGATGACGCCCAAGGAACAATTCGGCTGGTGAATACCCCGTGATGCGATTCACCCTTTGACGCAAAGTGAATAGTGACTGGGGTAAGTATTGTGTTGCTTGTCCAGTAGATGGACTCGCAGAACCCGCTTCAAGTCCTGGTTTCGTCGCTCCGTTGGATTTGCTCGGGGGTTGTAGGTAGGTGTGGTCCAGTGTTCGACGCCCCAATCTGACAGCGTCTGTTGCCATAACCGTGACATAAACTGGCTACCGTTGTCTGACAGCAAGCAACGTGGATACCCATAGCAACTGAAAATCTCAGTCCAAAGTAATGTCAAGATTCGTCCCGTCGTGGCCTCTGGAATGGCGAATGCTTCCACCCATCTTGTGAATAGGTCGGTCACTACCAGGATGTGATGTTCTGGGATATGGTCCCATTATGTCAAGCGCTACCACCTCCCATGGTTGGCGTGGTCTCCTCCCACGCATACTAGTGTTGGCCTTCTGGTTTGATGGCTTAGTGTAGGCGCAGATGGAGCATGCCTGGATGTAACTTGCAATGTCCCGTCTCATGGAAACCCAGAAGAACCGCCGACGAATCGAATTATAGGTTTCTGCCGTCCCAGGATGGCCTGCCTCTGCGCCGTCATGGAATCTCTCCAGAATCTGGTCGCTGTTAGCCCTGGGTATAACTATTAAATTTGGTGAGTTTGAGATATGGGAGGAGTACATAAGCAGATTATTCTCAACTCGAAAACCTTTATAACACATCTTAAATTCATTGGGCACACCCTGACTGCTATTGGTACCCCTTGTGATCCATTCTCGCATCTTCCTGCAGTTTTCATCGTTTTCTTGCCACTTTCTAATTTTATCGATGTCTATTTCACCTTTAATATTCATAAAAACAGGGCCTTCAGTTTCAGTAATTGTTTGGGAAGGAATCTCTCTCTCCAGCATTTCGACTTCCCCAGGCATTGCATCACAATTCGGATGTCTTGAGAGACTATCAGCTGCTTGATTCCTTTCTCCGCTAACATGGCATACTTCAAAATCAAAATCTGCAAGCAATTAGGCCCAGCGCGTCAGTTTTGATTTGGTACCAGACACACTATTGAGCCACTGTAGCGAAGAATAATCCATATACAGTTGGAACTTCCTTCCTTCTAAGAATTCACGGAATTTTCCGACTGCCCATACAACTGCTAACGCCTCCTTCTCCGCGGTACAGTACCTTTTTTCGGTCGGCAAAAGTTTTCGGCTTGCGTACTCGATGATATCTTTTCCATTCTTTTCCTTCTCGTGAAATAATATTGCCCCAAGCCCTAATTCGCTGGCATCGGTCTGTAGGCAGAGTGTACGCCTAGGATATAGGTATGCTAACCTGGGGGCACCACAGATGGCCTTTTTGATTTGCCTGAAAGCGTTCTCTTCCTTTTCAGTCCACTTGAAATGTTGACTCCCATTTAATAGATCTGTCAGTGGCGTTGCCGTTGTTTCAAAGTTTGGCACAAAACTACTATACCATCCACACACCCCCAAAAACTGTCTTACTTGACGTTTTGTATGAGGCCTCTCCATCTCGTCTATAGCTTTGTTCTTCTCCGGCTGCCGTCCCAACCCTTCAGCTGTTAAAATATGTCCCAAGTATTCTACTTCCGGTGACATAAAATGACATTTCTTCAGCTGACAAGTCAATCTGTGAATCTTTAACCTTTCCAAAACTCTAGCCAAATGTTGTAGATGCTCCGTCAAGTTTGAGCTGTAGACAAGGATATCATCCAAATATACCTGGCAAAATTCCCCAATATAACCGGATAAGACTTCATCCATAAGTCGCACGAACGTTGATGTTGCATTCTTTAACCCAAATGGCATGACTTTGAATTGATAAAGACCTCGAGGAGTTGTGAATGCCGTCATGGGTCGGGAATCTTCTTTCACTTCGACTTGCCAATACCCAGAATTCAAATCCAAAGTGCTAAAGACCTTGGCGCCATTGACTTGTTTCAGCAAGTTCCTAAGGTCTGGCATAGGGTATGCGTCTGTGGTGGTTCTTCCGTTCAGTTTCCGAAAATCCACGCACAGCCGATACTCTCCATTTTTCTTTTTTGGAAGTACTATTGGAGAAGCCCACCCAGATGTTGATGGTTCAATTAGCCCTTGGTTTTCCATCTCTTGAATCTTGCTGATTACAAACTTCTTTTTGTCCGGATTAATTGGATAGGGCTTTTGCTTTATGGGTGTCTCATCCCTGCATGTTATTTTGTGTTTGACTGTAGTAGTGTGCCCTATTTTTCCAGTTATTACCTCCGGGAACCATCTTAGTAGCGTTATTAGTTTTTCCTCCTCCTCCTTTTCCGATGGACCAAAATTGATGTCGGCTGGTATTTCGTTTATATGTGGAGAGGTTGTATGGCCCCTACTCTCCATCCACTCCAACCTGACACGGTGGTCTTTTCCAATGAATAACTCATTGACTGCATAATCAATAATAACTCCATACCTCGATAAGAAATCATTGCCCAAAATTAGATCCGGAATCAAATCTTCGATAATATAGACATGTAATTCAATATTCATTTTTGAACACTTGGCTTTCAATACAGTCTGGCCGTTGACATTGTAATATATGTCTTTCGCTGCTCCCCGTACATTCGTCAAATTGTCCGGCTTAGTTGGTGTGAGTAGCTTTGCAATATGTGTATTCACAAAAGAATGACTGGCTTGTGTGTCCAATAGAGCAGTGAATTGCTTACTCTGAATCTCAATGGCAATGGCTGGACGGAGATAGTCCGTATCACCAGTGATTTGCCCTATGTTGTGAGTCTTGTGCCAGGTTTGGTCACGCTTGTTGTTGGTGGCCGACTTTTGGAGGTAAGTGCGGTTCCCGGTACCATCTTCCTCCATCCAAGGATGGACCGGATTTAGTTTTCCTCTGAATTCGGGCACCTATCTTTCAAGTGCCCAAACTTCCCGCAAGTGTAACACTTCCTCGTTGTTCCCTCCTCCGAACCACCTTTCCCTTTGGCATTGACTTCCTCTTCCAACTGTTGCAAAATTTCTCTCAAATCTTGTGGGACGGGTTACCTTTACTAACGGTCTAATTTTATCAGGTAGTAATTCTATTATGAAAGGGACATATTCATCATGATTTTGTAATGGGTGAACTCTCTTGAACAACTGTTGTTTTTGAATTATAAATGCACTAGCTCTCATGCCTGAAGGTTGACTTTCTGTGAGAAGTTTTCTATTTATGGCAGCCTTCATTGTCTCTGAATCAAATCTCCACAATATCTCTTTTTGAAAATCCACCCAATCAAAATTTAATCCTTTGAAGTGATTAAACCAGGTTGCTGCTGAACCTCTTAGCTGAAGAGATACAATGCGCACATAGACCTCCTCTGGTAGATTCGTTCTGTTCAACATGGCCACACAAGTGTCAATGAATAACTTTGGGCATTCTTCCAACCTTCCATGGAACTCCGGTAAACAGTCTCTGATTACTTTCGGATCAATGGGTAAACATTCAAGTGGTGTTACTTTTCCATCATTTCGAGATTCCAGCTTTGTATTATCAATCACTTCCTGTAGTTTTGTGCCAAGCCTAAGTTCAATCGTAGCTATTTTGCTTGAGAGTTCCCCTCCAAGTTTATCCATTTCACTTTTAGTTAATTTTAGTCCTTCTTCAATAGTAATAACTTTATTATCAACTTCCTGAATTTTGGCTAAACATCTGGCCTCGAGCTTTTCCAGAAATTCCTCATTTTTCTCTATTTTACTGGTAAGAACCTTAAGTTCGGCCGACTGGAATTTTATTTCCTTCGTAATACTTGACATCTGCGTCAGTAATTCAGATAATATATCCGTACTCACCGCCGTCAAGGAATCCCCCATCCGCTGTTTGCTGCTTCTTCGATCTCAACAAAGAAATCTGCGGGATCATTTCCTTCTCTCCTCAATTCTTCCTCCAATCTCAACCTCAAGTCCGGTTTTGTTCCCGTTGTAGGCAGATTCCTGTCTGCTAACGCCTTTTTAAGGAGCACGATACTCATTTTTTCCATGAATATCTTCATCGTCGTCCTGTCACGGTCGCCAATTTGTCGTATTGAAGCTATTGAATTAAATTATTTCATAAATTTTGCACTTATTTTATTCTTCTCAATTCTCATTCAGTCTCTCGTACATTCATCCGAAAAACCACACAACAATCTCTCTCTCCAATACGTACATAGCAACCCCTTATGTGTGTTTTATTCTATGTTTACGATATTACGTCACTCTCTGTGGTAAAATCCTGGTAACGACAATAAGTTTCTCGCAGAGTAGTATTTACGCACTTAGGTCCTTCTAAACATTAGGTGATTTTGATATCAGGATCCAATTCATGCCCATGTTGTATCATATCCGTGTATTATAATGCCTAGGATTCAAAGTTACTCATGCCATCGCAAAGAAATCTGATTCAATTGGTCATTTATCTTGTGGAAATCGGGAATAGGAGTGATGATAGATCAAATGTAATGTATCAAGGCCTGGTTACTCAATGAATTCACTGTAGTAATTAATGGATGAAAGTTTATTCCAGTAAAATTTCTTGGAGCTACCCTAAGAAAATCTTGGAATTAAGTTAAAGAGAAGGCTTCTGTGGTGATTTTATTTTAAAGATTTCAGTTTTTCTGGTTTACTCATGCAATGAACTATATTTCACAGGACTGTATTTTGCAGATGACTGCGTCTTCAGGTTCAAGTGTCTTAGCAGTTTATCACGGGTCTTTAAATTATGTTATATTGTTGAGCCATGCCCCAGATTGGGTCATACTATGTTTCAAAATTTGAAATAATCAGTTTTAATTGCAATATTATATCAATTGCGAGGACGGCTATACCCGCACAAATATTTGTAAACTTTTTTTCTATTGTCTTATGAAATATGGACAGTAGTGGGAGTAAATATGGGTTTAATCAAGTCATGGATTTTGGGAATAGTGACTGTGACAGGTATCCCAGTCCTGTTTCCCATCATTTAATCGCGCCATTTTCTGTTTGAGCACTCAATAAATTAAAAAAACCAAAAGAGCATCGTTTACATTATGGAAATGCAGCTAATAGGTAAAACGAAAATAAAATAAGGGAAAAATTGTCTCAAGCTACTGAAGAATGTGAGATAGGCAGAATTGTCCGTACAATGATGTGTATTGTGTTTGTGATGGGGAAGTTAAATTTAATTCCTTTGCTGTAGACTTTGCTTGCATCTGATGTTACTGAAAATCAGAGCTGTGCGAATGCTTCGAAATCGAATCGACTCGAATCAGGCATTATTCGATTCGGTTTGCCTGCGAATCGGGATGCTTTGAAAGCGATTGATTCGTAATGTTCAAATCAGATAGATTTGTCTTCGAATTGTGACATGAATTCAAACACGGCACTCATCCTCAAATTGCACGCCTTCCGTTTAGATGATGTTTTCCTCATGCGAAACAAAATTTAAACGACCACACGTTATTGTGCTATTCTTTGTTCCACTATATAGATGTATAAGATAATGTAAGGCCTGTAAATATAGTGAAAATCTATATTACTTTAATTCCACGTAAACTTTTGCATTTTATTTAGAATTCGAATTTAATTCACAAGCAAATTTTTTTAGAGTGATTTTATTCACTAGGTAACGAATATTTTAAAAAAATTCAATTCGAAATATCTTTTGGGAGATTCGATTCAGTTTGATGCGAAATGAAAATCCCTGATTCGCACAGCACTACTGAAAATTAAATAATTTGACACTTGAAACTTTTTTACCTTATTTTTCTACTAACAGAAATTAAAAATTTTGTCTGATAACTGCATAGTTAATTTTGGTTAATTGCCATGAGAATTAACCCTTAATTAGATGCTCAAGGTGCTTTGTCCAGTCACCCTAAAACACTCAAGGTGCAGATATATTGGCTCAATTTTAAACCTGTTTAATATATTATGAGTTTTCCTAGAATGAAAGCATGAAATTTCAACAGGAGCAAAAGGGTTAAATTTAACATTTTCTATTCCTTTATAAGCGATTTTTTAAAGTTTCGATTTTTTAAATTTCAGTTGCTATAGAGCTGTTGCTAATAATGGGAAAAACTTCACTCCTGCTCATACAGGTTGTAGGGACTTGATCGTGACACCATTGTCTTCATCTCTTATTCATAATTATGATTCTAATACTTCTGAAAAGTTGAAGCCACTGTAATAATTTATAGTAATATTTATTTTAATCGCATTTTAGCAATGATTGTGCACGTGTTCTGCAGTGTGTGCTCTGCAAGTCCACTGTGTACCAATTAAGTTGAAATTTCTTAAGGTAGTTTGAGCAAAATTTCATTTCTCCTAGAAATCAATGAATTTTGTCTCATTTTGAATAAAATTATCTCACCCTTCCAAAGATACCAAAATATCAGCCCCTTACTGAACTATACTTTCCGAGACTGTTGGTGAAAAATACCAGCCCATTTACATGGGAAATAGTATGAGTATGCACTCCAGAGAGTCCTTATTTAAAAAATGAGGAATTTCTAACACCTGTATCTTAATAAGAAATTACCAGTATGTAGTTTGTACACTATGTCAACTATTAGTTGTAATAAATCATGTTGTCACCTCAGTTATCTTTTCAGAATTGTTTAATACCTTCCGTTGTGAAGGAGTTTGAAATGTACCGCGAGGAAAAAATGAGTGAAATTTAAGACTTGTGTAGATATTTCCCAAATTTATCAAATTACTTGGAATTTCAGTCATATAAAAGTATATTATTGCACCATTGTTGATACAGTGCTTAATTCATGCTTCCTATAGCTTCTGAAATTAAAGAATATTTTTGGAATATGGTCTCTATTATGACGAGGGAACTATCTTGCTCAAACTACCTTAATTGATAAGGCGATTAATGAAGCATCAAGATCAGGTGTTGATGACTTCAAAGCATCACATGGCTAGATTGACAGTTTCAAAATTCAGTATAGTGATGTCTAAAACATCATCTGTGATGAATATGAAAGTGGAGATCCTGAAGCACTTTCTCACCCAAAGTGCCCAACTTCATATAATCATGTTGATGGCCATATGCTCTTAAAGGCAGTCTTACTTTAGGTGAAAAAGGTCTTTTTTATGATGTACTGCCACACAAGACCTAAGACTTCAAAGGTTATCCTTGGCATGCGGACCAATACAGTTAAGTTTGCCTCATCATTTAGTGAGGGAGCCAATGCACATGGCTGTGAGAGACTGAAGCCTTTTTTTTAAGGAAATTCTAGAAATTTCTTCCGCATTTTTCAAAAAAATATAAGGACCTAGTTGTATTCTAATATTTTTTAAGGATAAATGCAAGCATTTGATGCCAAGACTGGGGGCTGAAACAAAATTCTTTTTTATTGTTTAAGTGCCCTATAAACCCTGTTAACTGGAAATCATGAAAAAATAAATTATTATTTTTCCCTGCTTACTGCACCTGCTAGCTGCAGCCACTAGATTTTGATCTAATCCATTTTTAAAAATTAAAGTTGTGAAACATTTTATGATTTATCTTCAGTTTAGTTCAGATAGTTATGATTTTTCTTTAGTTTCCTACATTTTAAGTTTTCCCTCAATTTACTATTTCTCACAATTTACACTTTTTTTATCATTGTCCTTCTCAAAAGTGTAAAAGAGGGATTTCACTGCCCTTAAATTTTTATCAACTAAGTTGACACCATTGAAATTATGGCATGGTCAGTTATGCAGTTTTTCGAAGTCTTTTGTTTAGGTTCAGGAAAGTTTTACAAAAAACAATTCTAGTAGGTGA
Organism: Ceriagrion tenellum; assembly: GCA_963169105.1. Classification (NCBI taxonomy): domain Eukaryota; kingdom Metazoa; phylum Arthropoda; class Insecta; order Odonata; family Coenagrionidae; genus Ceriagrion; species Ceriagrion tenellum. Next base: position 32,047,227 of record OY720639.1, read on the forward strand.
AATGATGAAATTTAGGAAATTAATCTTGAATTAAACAGGGCTTTGAAAAATTTGATTTTCTCTTAAAAACGCAAAATATTCCACTGATACTCAAACTCAACTCTAAATTTGATTTGTAAAAGTAACTGACTCAATCTCGAGTTGAGTTAAAAATCTGATGGTTCCACAGCGTAGGTAATTTAGAAAAGCGAGAGTTAACCCCTGCACTGGGTCCTGATGTTTTTCTTATGAGGTCAAAGGTTAACAATACAGGTGGAAAACAACTCCTTTAAATTGTTGTCAGGTGTTTTTACTATTATTCCAGCTAGGTTCAGGTCAAAACCTGTATTCTTGCTTGCGATTCCAGTTTCTTGGTCACCTATTATCCTTTTCACATATCTTTGTGACTGGCTGTTCGTGCATACTTGGAAGGGTTCAAACACCTTTGCGGTAGGGAGGCGGGGCCTTCAACACCAGGGGAGAGAGAGGTGAACTTGCCATGTTTTCTCTTAAGACTTTTAATGGGAATGAAAATGAATGACCGCCTCTTCATAACATTCCACAAGCCACCACGAAGCCCATTAGGGAGGGCAGGAAGATCGGCTTGTGCCGTGGTCGAAGGGATTAATTAACCCCTTCTCATCCCTTTCACTCCCCACTCGGATTCCTTATCTTGACCAGTCTCAAGGTTCATAGAAAGAATCATGCATGAATGCTCGGTCTGTGACTCGGAACTGGACATTAGAAAACAAAAGTTATAACTTTTATTTGTAAAATTACTCTCACAAATAAATTTTAAACTCATTTTCTGTGAAGCAAGCAAGCAATTTAAATGAGTCCAAACACTAAGTAATTTAGTTGATTTTTGACTATTTCCATGAATTACTAATTTTTTTGCCAAGCTCTTTGGTTAAAATACAACGGAATTGTATGCTATTTGGTCTCAAATCAATCAGGAACTATTTAAATAATGTGCCAGATGAATTTTAAGGAAAATATATTTGCCAAAAATAATTCCAATTACGAGTCCACTTATTTGATGGAAAGATTGAGGGTTGACAGAGAAAAGCAGGAGAGGTATTAGGTTATTAGAAAAATGTGGGTAAAAGGTTGGATTGAAGGAAGATCACCACTGCTCACCAAGCGAAGGGATGCAATGGAGGTTTGGCTACACAGCTGACTGACTTGCAAAGCGTACGTGACGGAGGTCTGAGAGCGACTGAATTTCCAAGAGGCTAGGCCTACTGCATTCTGGTTGGTTTTTGCAGTCACGTGCCCTCTTCCCTCACCCTCCAAAAATTTACGCCTGCCTCTCAGTTGCAAAGATACATGAAAAGGATTCTAAAAGTCCTTGAATGAAACATGCGTAACTGACAAACTTAAGCGGATTGTTAGTACATATTGATAGGAAAAAGCAGATAAAACGTGATGCCTAAGGAGAAATAAGGAACTGAAGCCAGTAAAAACATATGGCAATAGAGTGCACAGGAGTACGAAGTAGACACAACTGAGGCTTGAAGGAAACTGATATTTTTGGAAGCTATACTCTGCCCACTTAAATCTAATCAGTCATTCTTTAGGCATGTTCCGTATTACTTGACCTCCTAGTCATAAAGATATTTGAATTTTAATACAAATTTAAATCGAAGTGTTATGAAGGCACCTGAAGCTAATATAACATTGAAAGGTACTAAAGCCTCCATCAATACTAAATACCCATAAAGCCCTACTGAAATACATACTTACTCTGTTTGTTTTTTTATTATAACCTGGTGGGGTTAATGGGACAGATTAAACTACAGTCACCTTGCTGGTATATCTAGAGTTGCCACGTGTCCTGAAAAAGTGGGATTGTCCTGAATATCGGCTCATAAAAAAGGTATTCTCACTGGTTTTAATTCTCTCAATTTATTGTATTACGTAGGGTAACAAGTGTGCAAACTTAATTTTATTTTGCTCTTCAATATGCAAATTATAATAGTATTGAAACATACCTTTGCCACTTAAATGAAATTGCGATTTGGTGATATCCTGAAATTTTACCTCACCCTTATGGCAGCCCTAGGTATATCACCTCTAATAATGATAAGTGACCTCAGAGATGGGTTACCTCACCATTTGTAGTGACTCACATGAGTTGGCCTTTGTGTTACCCAATTCTTAAGACCAGACAAAAGTTACACTATTTCAATGACTTTATTTTGAAGCTCCAAATTTGAAACAATATAGTTAAGTATCTGTAACTGATAAATATTATTCATTATATAATATCATCACACTTTTTTAAGATCTTCACAATACAAAACATGTAGGTTACCATGACGATGCACACAATGCCACAAAATATCACAATTATAAAGACACAACCAAATGAATCACAAAAATGCATTTATTTAGGTTTAAAGTAATAAAACCTTAGGGAGATAATCTATATTTAGGTCAATTGATGTGAGAATCTGTGTACTTACTAACAGCTCTAGACCTTCATGTCGAACAGTAATGTCTAATTTAGCCCAGTCTGAGAATTTAATAGCCTTTGGTCTTGGATGTTCAACTGAACTACGAAGGCCTCACTATTCTTATAGTTGCTTCTTGGTAATAATCATAGCAATCCATAGAGACTGTTGGGTATGGGGGCACAACTACAAAAATAAAGATTTGTGAATGAGAGTTACATGCGGCCTAGGTATTCTCAATCCCAGGAGGAAGCAGCAAAGAAGTGCCACATAATTTGCTACTTTCTGCTTTGTCGGTATTAAGGCGAGAGAAAAAAGATGTATGGAAATTTGTGCACATGCGGGTACAAAAGATTATCAGGAATGGAATGAAAAGAGCAGGAAAAAGGTTCTTGTTACATTTGGTAATCTGATCAAAATATAACCACTCTGAAATATTAGTGTTACAAGGACAAAAGTAAGTCCAAATGGCTCTAAGTTTTGTATAACATCCTTCTCAGACATTTCGACTCTTCATCCCTTAAGTTTATTTGTCGCTCCTTGCCAAAAGTTATGATAAAAAACTTCGTGCAAAAAATTATCCTTACCCTCACTAACATGAATCAATACAGTCATGGTCTTTATCTAAATCCCTCCTTGTCTTTTAAATAATAGCAATCACATCTTCACAAAACTGAAACATCATACAACATGCTACACTTCCAACATTTCTGATGACAAATAAAGGATGGAATATTTATAAAATGGAATTGTACTTTACATGAACACTTCAGTTTGTCTCATTGCTCCAAAATACTGAGAGATGTGATGACCAATGTAATTAACTTTATAGAAAAATACAGATTAGTTGGAATTACCATAGACACCATGTAGGACTTGGATGTAATTTTGTGTTGCTTTTAAAGTTGCTCCATAGTATATAAAAGTAATGATGGCATGTATAGAACATTAAAATGTTAACAAGATGAAATATATCCATCCACGAGTTCACCCATAGCATAATGATTTACCAAGCATTTCTGCAGTAATACGAGAACAAATATCTGTATATCTTTACCATCAAGTGAATTAAACAGCTACCCTTGGGCATCATTGGGGTAGTTTAAATATTTTTCATAAAAATCTTAAAATCTACCTCGACAGCATTTTAACATCAGGTTACACTTGTAAATCATTAATTAAGATATCTGAATTACAAGGTTTCTGAAAAATATTACTCCATGCCTTAACAAAGTCAGTGGACAAATACTTTCTCTTAACATATATGGGATATTTTTAATTTTGATAGTTATTGTGCTGATTTTTATACCTCTGTCCAATTATCTCCTACTTGGTTATTATTGTCAGGTTCATTTTCAGAGACAATGTTGAAACAGTTAAAATTACCCCATATAAAAGTGCACATGACTGAATCATCTGATGAATTATTGAAATTTGTTATTTGTGCACTAAGTTTACTTTCAAACATTTATCTTAAGCCTGTTTAGTATCAAGCCCACTCCTCTGTTCATGATAATTTAAATAAAATAATTCCCTCCTAAACTTAATCCATGCATCAAAAGATCTTCCTGTTGCAAAACAACTTTGTTTTACTTGGCAGTGGTCCACTCCTTGGGAGAAATTATTTTTGAGACTACTCATGAAAAAGTACTTATAACTAATGTAATTAATTAAATGCGTCTTCAGTGTATAATTGATAATGGGGAAAATAGTAAATGCAGTATTAATCGAGTACTATGGTTGGCAAATTCAGTGTATAAAGGGAACTGGAAAAATAAGAATATCCAAGAGAACAACTTCACATAGTTGGCCTACTTGAAGAAATCTTTGGCATCTTTCTTATTTGCTTAGGTTCTTTTGATGAACTCAACAAAAATTGGACTGCCTAAGATCATGTAAATTGTATTTATACCCTTACTAATAGCTTCATTTGTTCGTTACTCATGCATACATACAAAAGAAACTCATTCACATAAAAATTATGTACATGGAATTGTAGAGGCTTTGTTTTTCTGATAATTAGAAGCCAAAATACTACCGAGCATTAAATAAATCTAAGGAAAATAAAAAAAATGAAGTAGCAATAAATTACAATTTATTTACAAAATAGAAAAAATTGTTGGTTTAGTAACAAAGCACAAAAAAAGCATTAAAAAATCAGGTTGTAAATGTAAAATCCAGAGATCCAAAGAACTCAAAGAAAGGATGGGGCTTGGCTGTAAACAATATAAATAACTGGTCATTTGCAACGAAAAAATAAAAGAGCAAGCGATTCTTTTATACCCTCTGTTTAAATATAATGTACATTTGTCCCAAAGCTTACGACTCCTTCCTCGAGTTCCCTTGAAAAAGAAAAGGGATGTTTCACTGCAATATTGACACAGTGAACAAACTGAGGCTATAGGATTCAGATAATGTGATTAGAAGACTTTTCCCTCTATCTAATATTAAAGAGAGAGAGCTCATGAAAAACAAGAGCTACATTATAAAAATCTTGTTTTAATACGCTGAGTATTGAGTAGAAACTTGTTCGCCTGGCTGATGTGCATCTTTCAGTCAATGCACCTCAATCCCCACCCCCCATGGAAGAATCGGAGAAGACATCCTCTCTCACGTGCGACAGTGGCCCATACACTATCATTTTATCACTCTTGACGCAACTGTCCAGTTTAAAAAAGTTGATTGAGGGTGTAAGACATACTTGGTTACCGAGTAGGTTTTCCAGGCCACAGACAAGCTCGGCAGGAAGAATACAATGACAAGAGTATTGTGTGGCTGAAAACTGACAATGGCTAAGCTCACTTGCACGCCAGCATTTGCAATTGTTGATATGAAATAAAATGATCATACCGTCACAATGACAAATAGTTGATGCTTCTTTTTTTTACCAACTCCTAATGCAAAATGTTAAGAATTGGGTTTTCTTACCATAAAGTGTATGCTACAACACAAACTATGTTAATACTTAACACATAGCACTCACAGACACTTTCAAGCTATTCAGTCTTGCCTATACTCATTTTAAGGCTTTTGTCACAAGCAAACTGTCACCTCAAGAATGATGTTCTCACATTAAAAAACTTTCAAATATACGCACATAGTTATATAAGTCTATCCGTATATCTTTTGAGATCAATGACACATAAAAAAAATATATTGATCCTCATTTGAGAGACAAATGATCGGGTTATAATGCCATTCTGTTACACTCGTAGACAAATCATTCCAAAACACTTTGAAAATCTCCTGGTAGACAAATTTAAGTGAAGATTTGAAATCTTTTACATGAACCTCAGTATATTCTCATTTGTAAGGAAATTCATTCAGTCAATGACTTCACGGTAAGGCCTCTCTGAAGTAATTGTGAAATCTTCAAAGTAGTGATTAAGGAATTCAAATGTTGGCCTCCTTTCAGGATCACCATCCCAACAATGTAGCATAAGTTTGTAGATGTCTTCAGGGATTTGGTGTGTAGTTGGCTTTGGCATTCGATAGCCCTTATCCACCTGCTCGATCACCTCACGGCCATGCATACCTTACAATGAATGATAAATTCAAACAGTTAATCATTACAGACAATGTTTAAAATAGTATATATATATTGAAATGAAATAAATTGCTAGCATTGCTGGTCATTCAATTTAACACAGGCAGCATTATACACTCAGGTGTACCATTGATAAAAGAATTAAATCCATCCTTAAGTTGAAATTAGATTGTCAATCAAATAGATTCCTAAACCTTTCATCAGACTATTAACTACAAGATTTCATATTAAGGTATAACTGTAATGGCCCAATTATAAGACAGCACCGAATGTAAGACAAGTTGTGTTTTAGAGCTGCCATGTTATGGAAAAAATTTTAATGCTCGTATAGGATGAAAGCAGCATGTAGATTTTTTACTCGTAAAAAATAGACATTGTCAAACATCAGTCGTCAAGATATGCCTAGCGAGCTTAAATGTGATGCTTTCGTTCATTGTAGCACTGTAATCAAGTTTGAAATTGTCATCTCAAGGAACCAGTAGTTAAACAGCGCACCAATGTTGTGTGGGTTGCATCCCAAAATTTTTATACTTTTATTTTTTTTCCTCATAGGGCGCGAAAATAAGACAGATGGCAATTTTTGATCTCTTCCAAATGGAAAATATAACAGTTTTATATTCAGGCCAATACGGTATTTACATGACAGAGATATAAAACAAGGGAATAAAGGAAAATAGGTGGATTTTAGTTTATTTATGGTAATCTGATATCTTGAATAGCTATGTATAGTATGTATGTCTTTCACATTTTTTCAATAGACCAAGTCAATGATAGGGCAAATGCAAAAGCCATATCATTTGTGAGGGAAAATGTGGGAAAAAAAGGAAAATCTGTATGGCAGCATTTTAGGCTTGACAGTGGGTCTACCCTCCATAAAATCGCCTCCAAAAAAACTCCCAGAATCCTCCTTGATATGGAAATTATTCTCCCAAGAGTCTTATGATTAAGGATGCTGAGTTAGTAATTGTAAAATCACCAAGATCATAAATGAAGGCATCATCCTGTTTAGCATCAAACCATTAAAATGTAACTCCAACCAATATTTGACCACTTCTGCTCTGAGTCTATTCATGTTTTATTAGGTCTTCTATTTCCATCAAATACATTTAGCTGGTCTTCTACAGCATCATAACATGTAATTCTAGTAATTATTTAGTCTCATTGATCAAATTTAGAGATAAAAACTGCCTAAAGGTAGAGATATTTCTTACTTGCTGTTTATTTTACAATCTACTCTATAAAATTGAATTTAAGAGATCAATTACTGCAATGAAAAGATTAAAAGTAATTATCCAAGGAATTTAAGTATTAAATGGATAATTGATGGCTTGATGCAATTAAGTAACTGGTTGTTTATTTAACTTTTACTGCCATATAAATTTAGGTGGGCTATGAAAAATCTGCCAAGCCTGTTTTTTTTTAATTTCTGAAGCATTTTAATTTAAATTATTTAGGGTACTTAATTTTAATTAATGAACTTCATATTCAGCTAGATGTAGTAAATATAATCAGGGTTTAGGATGATTTTTGGGGTATATTGCCACCAAATAGAAGTAAATAAAAAATTACAAACTGTAAATAAGTGTGACAAAGTAAGCTGATATATGAGCCTGTGGCAGTTATTGCACAAACATCTAAGGCTGATATACCAGCCTGCTGGCAGTTGAAGGGTTAAAACGTGTCCTTATTATCTGACAAAGACATAAAAGCCAAGGAAAGAAGTAATGACATACCTGGGTAAGGCACTTGCCCATAGGTGAACAATTCCATTAAGAAGATTCCATAAGACCAAACATCAGACTTAATGGAGAATCGACCATAAATGATGGCTTCCGGTGCTGTCCACTTGACGGGAAATCTTGAGCCTTTTAAGAAAGAATGTGGGAAATTCATTTAACTCATTAAAATACACACGTAAATCAAAATGAAACCAATTAGCATATTCCTTGCACTTATCATGAATATAAATTATGTAAACGAATGCCTTAAACTTGTCATCCTGAGACTTTTTCAAATAGTGTGACAAAAATTATTCAAAATGTAAGAACTCTTCAGAATTATGAAAATAAAAGTTCAAGGGGAACACCATGAGGAACATAGGCTGGTATTCTGAATGAAGTGCTATTTGCCAGAATAGCTTCTCGTGACACTTTTTCCTGATTAATGGCATCTCAGATACTTTTTGAAGTTCTGAATATGGAAATGGCTCCTGTAGGCTCCTGAAAGTCATTGTTTCCAAAAGAGCCAAGCCTTGCTCAACCAGTTTAAATGCTTTCGTTTATCCTTTGCTAGTGAGCTTGTGCTCTTCGTTATCAGCTGTTACCTCTTCTCCCTCCGGCTCCGGTTCCTCCTCCCACTGTTCTTGTTTAAGTTCAATCAAGTCTTCATTTGATAAATCTAATACCTCACCTACATTTTCCACCTCTATGTATGCAAATCCCACTTTCCTAGCTTAAGTCACAATTTTCTCTTTCGTTTCAACTAAATCAGTCTCAACACTGAAACCCTGAAGTCGTAGATAAAATACGGGCATAGTTTTTGCCAAACACCATTCATACATGACTGAGGAATCTCATTCCATGCTTTGGCAACTAGCATTATGGCCTCACGAATATTGAAACTTTTCCAAAACTCTTTAACTTTCACATTATTCTCCTCCATTTCATTTAACATGAGATCAAAACTTTTTTTAAATAATATGCTTTCAACGTAGCAATAACACCTTGATCCATAGGCTGGATTAGCAATGTTGTATTTGTTGGCAGAAACACAAAACTGATTTCTTCTTCCAAATCTTGAATTGATGGAGGATGTCTAGGGGCGTTATCCACTAAAATTAATATCTTGAATGGTACATTTTCCTTGGCACAATACTGCTGTAGTTCACCTTTAAGTTTTGTTATTATATAATCACTAAAAATAGTTCCAGTCATCCACCCTTTAGAATTAGCATAGAATTTGTCCTTCGCAGCCTTGAAGCCTGGTGCAGTTTTCTCTTCTTTGGAAATGTAGGTTTTGGAAGGCATCCTTTTCCAGTTTAGAGCAGTTTCATCAAGATTAAAAACTTGCTTTGCTGAATAGCCATTTTTTTCAATCAGAGCCTCTAATTCTTCAACAAATTTTTTAGCTGAAAATTGGTCGGCAGATGCAGCCTCCCCGGTCATCTTAATATTATGGAAGCTCTATCTTTTCTTTTAGTTGGCAAACCAACCTGAACTAGCATGGAATGGTTTGGAATTCTTCTCTTCCTTCGTTAATTCTTCATGTAAAGAGTGTGCCTTTGCTTGCACCATAAACATACTCACAGGCATATGACTCTGATTCAAATCTTCTATCCAGGTGCTGAGTATTTTCTCCATTCTTTCTAATGCATTGCTTCTTGAATATGAGGATCTTTGGGCACTTATGCTGGTTCCAGACTTAGCACTGTCTTTGATTTTTTCAGCATTCTCGTGAATTGTGACGGTAGTACTTTTAGCTAACCCAAGTCGATTACCTATATCTGTAATCCTTTCACATTTTTCAAGTTGCTCTATTACATCTAATTTCAGCTCTAGAGATATTGTCTTTCTCTGTCTCTTCATTGCTGTTCTCAAAGAAGACACATTTATATTTTCCACTTGTGTTCAAAAACTACTAATGCAGCCCAAACATCGCGAGATACCACGAGATATGGCATCATAATCATGATAATTGCGCCGGGGAGAGGTATGAAATGCGCATGATGCACATTCGAAATATTGAACTGGGAAGTTCAAACAAAAAAAATGCATGATTGCAAAATTCTGAAAGTATCACAATATGCAGTGCGTTAAAGCAAAAATACGTAAAACGAGAGTTACCTGTACTGCTCCATAAGGAAGGGCCATATTTCCATATTAGACAGGGCAGATTAATTGCACCTCAGAATCAGAAATTTCGAACCCATATTCAGAATCACGTCTAGAGCAATGAGGAGCAAGGAATAATGTTATCCAAAAACAGCACCCCCAGATTCAGAATAGCAGCCATAATCAACATTCATATGAATGGTAACAAATTAATACACAACTGAGTGGAAATGAATCACTAAAATTCATTTGAGGAATCCAGGACTCAAACTTGGATATCACTCAGCCAGCCTAAAGGGTTATATGATAAAATGACTGGAGGCACACTGATCTTTGATTCAACAATACTGTTTACGTGAATACATGAATACATCACACATATAGAGCAATTTTAACTCTAAGGACATGGTCGAAAATCACACCATAAGTCCACCACCAGTTGCTAACTTCTATGGCTACAGCATGCAACATCCTTTTTCACAAATAAAATAATAATCACAAAATTCTCATTGAATCAACAGCTGTAACCATGATCCTAATCTTGTAATGGGCAAAGAAAACACCAAAAGTATGTCGAACACTTCTATTCCACATAAAAAAAATTTAAGACATTACCCAGGTATTAGATGAAATCTGAAGATGCTGCATAGCAGCAAAACCAGGGTTGTCTCATAAAAACCTTTTATATGGAATAGCAGGGTTCTTGTCCTGACCCCCAAGACAATGCACTGGACTCTACCACCATCACAAGTTAAGAGATTCCCATTCTTTTCAATCATTTATTTCTGCTGTACTCTGGCACAGACTGGCCAATGAAAAATATATCTGGCATAAATACTGTAAAAATACCCATAGTTTATTTTCCTTTCTATAAAATATCAATTACACATTTAAAAGTTTTTCTCTTTTTTAACCCAACGGACTTCTTGTACTTACTGGAAATTTTACTGCATTTTGCCATTTTTTTCTCTCTGAATTAAATCAAGAATTTGCATCTTTCCTTGAAAATGAGCACAACATTCCTTCTCGTCACTTAAGCTGATTAGCTATCAATTCTTTCACACTTGGAGGCCATCATACTAGCTGTTGTGACACAAGATGCGGCAACAGATACAGACACTAAGAACACTTGAGGTTATGTGTGCAAATTTTGTGGGTTCTGTTGTTAGCTGAGGCCAGGGCACAATAACTCTTGCACCAAGGGCTGGTGACAATATTTCACTGGGTGTTCCACAAAGAATGGTGCAGCCTTGAGCTCATGGTTTGATTATTTCATGAATATTTAACGTCTAGTTTCTGAGCTCTCTGAACAAAAGATAAGAGGATATGCATGCCACAGTATTGGAGCTACATTGCATTCACCTATGTATCAGGTATTTCCTTTATGGATTACATGTACTTGGAAGAAATTCTTAATCAAATGAAAAAGCAGTCTCGAACCCTTTTTACCAAGCAAATCAGGTCATTCTGCAGAGATGGCATTTCCCAAATATATTTTATGTCAGACAGCAATCACTGCAGTAACTAAGAAACGAAAGTTCAAGAGCAAATGTAACTGTCCCTTAACTTAATGTAACCACATAACAGGTTTATCAAATCAGCAAGCAGCGAGTAATAATTAATGGCATTAGGGAAGACACTGGTGCTATACCTTGTCTGGGACAGTACTCATCATCTTCTATCACCCTGGCAAGTCCAAAATCACATATTTTGGCTGTATTGTGATCCCCAATGAGAACATTTCTAGCAGCAAGGTCCCTGTGAATCAATTGCTTCCCTTCCAAGTACTCCATTCCACTAGCCACCTGAAAGAGGCAGCAATTAAGACACATCACACAGGTGCACCCTTGAATCCTTGCATTAGATGCACCAAATTAATTGACCATGCAAAGTATGTCACAAATGGTCAAACAGCACAGAACCAATAACACTGAATGCTTAACAAAATTGCTGCAGGTTAATTATGTTTAACAGTGCAAGTGATCAATCACTAAGGCACATAACATTAAATTTCCTCTTCCATTAGTTTGTCCAGAAGGCTATCATGTACAGGGCATCTCAACTGCACTGAATTCAAGCTTTTGTACTCCATGGCTTTTCCCAGTACTCCGGATCAAAGTACAATTTATCTGAGGATAACTTAAAAGTCTTTCAAACAGTGACTCCAGTTAATGCCGATCTATTGGTCAGATTTTGAATGTAAATACCTTTTCATGATAAGCAAAGAACTATCTCTCTTTTCTCTCAACTTCTGGCCACATAAATATCTATTCCCATACCTTGGCACAGTTTATTTTTACCAGTTTTTTTATTTAATCTACATTTAGAAGCTAAAAACTCCTTTAACAATTCTGTAAAAGGGCCAAGATAAATTTTGCCTAACATTCATGAAGTGAGGCCACAAATTACGACATGATAGAGCAACAAATACAGAAAAGCAAAATTTTACAATGTGTTCTATGTTGTGTATTTTTCTCCAGCTTGAAACCCTGTTTTTCACAAATCAAGGAAAATTTTCAGCCTAATGGGTTGAATACAAAATAAAAATGGAAAGCGTGATTATCTGTGGCAAGTGAGTCAACGCTAAGAAGGCATTGTTGCGCATATGCCATGCGGTGAATTTTAAAATAAAACTTGACGTGACTAACAACTATAAACATCCACTGATAGATGGATAAATAATGTAATGAATGTTCACACAAACAAGCACACTAAAGCAGTACAATATCATCAAAATAATTCTGCGGCAAGATTTCGAATGATTCCTTGTCAGATAACAAAGAGTTAACCTGGACGTTGCACATGTGCTACCCACACAACCCAGGTGCAATTTTTTTTGGAAGGATTTGATCGGAGGAATTCAACATTGGCATATAAATAGAGAATCAGTGGTGTACTAGGCATTAAGACTATGACACCCATAGCAATATCTGATATCAAATAACAGTTGTTGCTATAGATGATTCTTGCACAGCTTTTTTCTAACTCATGATCATTTTCAGTTTTATGAGACAACAAAATGTGATATGAGTATGTTCCTCCCTGGAGTTTTGGATTTTAGGGATAGGAAATCTGTTTCCACTAATTTAACTAAATCTGTTCTTTGCTCTTTTAGAGTGCTGATTACCTTCCCTTATATACTTCGGTGATTTAAGAAATATACCTATCAGAAATCATTAAGTAGATTGAAATTATAGTATTTGTGTAAACAATAATTCGGCAACTTAATAATGGCCAATTTAAAATTATTTAATATGACAACAAAACTTGAGCTTACATGGAAGGACCCTTGAGGCTTATCCTAGAAAAAGATTCACTCTTTTTTACCTGGGCAGCAATGTATACAAGATCTCCTAACTGAAGATTACGGCCTTCACCATTTCGTAGGAAGTCGAGAAGGCTGCCATTAGACATGAACTCTGTGACAATATATATGGGTTCCTCTTGAGAGCAGACTGCATAAAGTGTCACTAGTCGATCATGACGGAACTTTTTCATTAATGCTGCCTCCTGTAGAAATGCTTGAGTAGACATAGTGCCTTGCCTTAAGGTCTTAACAGCAACTTCAATATTGTTTCTCCACCTTCCTGTAATTTTCAGGCAACAAGTTAGACAAATACCATAACAAAAAGTAATCCCATCAATATGAGTTTTCAAAGTGGCGTGCAATCTCCTATTCACTACCACACACAAAAATACCAGATACTGGTCATTTAGCCAGCATATACCTGAAAAAAATTCAAAAAGTATCTCCACACCACAAAAACTATCATACGACAAAATAACCTAATGACTATACAATATGTAGAAAGATTTTTATCAGTACTTCACTCCCTCCTTGTTCTCACCCAACACTCATAACATGAATTAAACTTCACTAAAATATTTTTTCCTATGGGGGTAATCAAATTGAATCATAACAAAATACTTACCATGGACATACAATGACTGAATCAAAATCATTTTACATAAATGCTGACAGAGGGACTCATGAATTAATTTAGCTGTATTAAAATATGTAAAGGCGAGAACAATCTCTTGAAAGGGTATCATATCACCATTTCCATCCCATCATTGATTTATAGAAATCTTTTAACCTGAACATAATTCAAAATTGAAGGCAAGTCTTTAAAATGAGAAAGAGACACTGTACTTCAAGTATTTTTATGCACTATAATCAAATCATATGATTTATGAATACCATATGTACAGTTGTGCCTTGTTTAGCACAACCTCATTTGTGCAAATTCACTTAATTGGAAATTTCTCTCTCGGTGAAAATTTCTTGAAACTGCCTACCAGAATACTTTTCCTTCTCCCACTCTTGAGACAAACTAGTGACAAGTACCAAGAAGTTCTTTTCCCTTGACACAACTAAACAACATTGCCAGCCTTTGCTCTTCACATTTTTAAAAACATTTTCACTAAAAGCCTTGACTGTACAATAGTTTCCCACAAGGAGTTTAGAGAATAAAATCATTCACAAATATTCATGGTTTGTCTACACTGCCCAGTGGACATGCTGTTGGGGTAGCCAACCAGCACACGTAATGCATATGTTGTCCTACATAGCAGGGGAAACAGTGAATGTAGACCAAGCTGTAACCTGGAGCATCTAAAAGTGACCGAATGCTTTACCGTAATTTTCCAATTATAATACGCACCCACTTGAAGGCGAGCGCAATGTAAGAATTTACTTATCACCATGTATAATACACAGTCGGCTTTTAGGTAACGGCATTCTACGCCATTGTCTGCCAAGCTGTTCAGCGCCCGAAAGATCACTGCGCAAGTGGTAATGTTGCCTATGGATGGCTTTTCCCCTTGCTCTTACATAGCCCTTTGGTTTCTCAGTATGACGATCTATTTGTAGCAGATTCTTCCCCTCCAAAACGTCCATGCATGTCTATGGAAATATTTGTCAATAAATGATAGAATTGCAACACTGTCGCTAAAAAAATACCCATGTCTGTATTCAGTTCGTCTCCCTTTATGTCCGTTCCTGTCCGATTCGTTCCGATCTACTAGCGGAAGATACGTTACTCTGTTATTTGAAGATGTTACATTTCTGTGTAACATTTCAGAGAATAACTATCCCTAAGATTGTAGTATGGCCACAGAATATGCTCGTATGGGCAAATAAAACGGCTAAATGGATGAAAATTCAACCTAAGATTGGCTGCGAAGTGTGTGGTTCAAAGATGCGGTTTGTATATGTCGTATGTTGGTTCTAGATGAATTTAGATGCCATCGAATGCCATGCATTAAGAATATATTGTACGAGAATGGCACAGATCTCATCATTATTCCTGGAGGGATGACAAGCCAGTTGGAAGTGATGGATGTCAGTTGCAACTGACTATTTAAGACACAGATATGTATAAAGTGGAATGAGTGGCTTTATTCCGGACCACATTCTTTGACAACTTCAGGAACGTCAAAGAAACTGGAGTTATCGCTAATAAGTCACTGGATTAAAGAGTCCTGGGATGCCATCGATTCATCTATGATTAAAGTTTTAAAAAATGCTGCCTCACAAATGCAATAGATGGGTCCGACGATGACTTGCTTAGGGATGAAAAATGCGAAGTGGACGATGAGGAGGACAAATACGATGACCTTGACAATGCAGTGTACGCTGCCAGCGAGCGTGATGTCAGTGCTTTGCGTGAACTGTTCAAATCGAGCAAGGATAGTGATTTTAAATTCCAAGGATTCAGTGCTAACAGAGTTAAAGATGAGGGACTGCATGTAAATTTTCATTTTAATAAATAAATTAAAGTGATTCATAGCATTTTTTTATTAAAAATTATAAATTCGAATACCTACTGAGATTACTTCAAATGTGATCTACGGCCCGAATAAAAACGCGATAAGCTTGTAACCATGGATAATACGCACCCTTCTTTTTTGACGAATTTTCAGGGAAAAAAATGCTTATTACATACTCAAAATTATGGTACTTTGAACAAAGTCCAACTTGAAACTTCCAGGCCTTGAGCCACAGCAATAACAGAAAAAGAGAGGATGTGTTCACAGGGTTCATTTCTTGAAAAAATGGAAAACATTCTAATTTCAAGGATTTATTTAGACATGGTGGTGAAAGAGAAGTTCATCTGTGCAGACTCGGGAAATCAGTAACCTTGGAATAAATGGAACAGCACATTTATTGTGAGATATCAACTCAACCAACAAAAATGGGAATGGGATATTGGTTTTGGGAGGGAATCTTAAAATTACGTGCAAAGAGATATTTTGCGTGAGAGAAAATGATACTAAGCAAGAGCCCAATATCTTTAAAGATATCCATAGTGATGAATGTTTATAACAACAAGAACTAACAAGGATTTAGATGAAATACACTTAGTTTCTGGGAATTCTGCTACCCAATCTCTATGATATTGGAAATGCACTGCTATATTTCCATTGTTAACATGGTCTCGTTTAATGAAAATTATAAAAGTGCTAAGACCCCTAAGAGAGCATCCATTGCACTCAAAGAGGCTAGACTTTACAGTAAAAATGAGACACATAAGGGCAATGGTGATACAGGTTTCCCTAGCTTAACATGAATTAATTTAACGCAATTCTCACAGTACAAACACCAATAGTGTGTTTGTATGCATACAGAGGATGGCTGACCATTTAATACTTGGTGTGTAATTTGGTTAGCCACTGAAATATACTAGTTTTCCTTATCATTCATTGAATATACTTGTTTTGATTGAGTCCCACATTTTCTCATTCAAATTTTTGAAAGTTTGTCCCTAGACAAGCATTTTCGGCGAGAAAATCTACCCTCTCCTGTTTATTCTTCAAAATTAAGCGTAATAAAAAATGAATACATTGATTCAAAATAAATATATTCTACATGATAAATTGTTTTCATTTTATTACAATAGAATGACCAACACCTAAATTTGCCTCATTAATTAATAATGAAGATTCATTGTGCTCAGCTTAGACTCATCTATTACATGGCTAATTATAGCTTTAATTTATTCACTTCACACACATTCATTCAGCTTGACAGTGTTTTGAAAATAATCTCACATACTGAGCATGAGATTCCTCAAAACAATGTTTATTTTTATAGGAAATTGAATGTTCCAAGTAGTCTCCCAGCATTAATTTAAGAGCAAATGGTTGGATTAAGTACGAGAGAGTCAAGGAATATAAGGTTATAAAGCATTCGTGGATTTTTCTGTAACAAATATGAATTTAGGCTAAAGACACTAAAAATGACATTGATTATTCAAAAAAGTATTTGTAATTAAAGAAGTAAAAGTAAATAAAAGACAATTTTCATTGCAGTATATTTGGTTTCACCATCATTAATAAACAAATAACACTTCACAGTTTGAAATGAATTTTTAGTAACTGAATTGCATGTGAGAGTGAGGAGAAACTAAAAAAGAATTTGTAGAAGAAATGTTCTCATGTAACAGCTCTGAATGATGGTTTAAAGAAATGAATGAGAACCAAAATGGCACTTACCATACCAAACCTCTCCAAAATTTCCCTGACCCAATTTTTTCAGCAGGTGAATCTCTTTCCGGTCTATTTCCCATTGATCCCTCAGTTCCGAGGAGAGATCCCATATCTGCGGCTTTCGTTTAGGGCAAGGTTTTGCCAGAACATGACAGAGTCCAAGAGCATTTCCTGAAATGGAGGTGAAATACAATGGGGGATAACTAACAGAACAACATGGACCTCAAAGTTCTTATATCTAGGGATTTATCATTCAAAGACTATTAACAAAACTAAATTCTATTTTTGTGCACTACCGTATTTACTCACATATAGGACGAGGTAGGATTTTAGAGAAAAATATAAAAAACTGGACTTCCTAACTCGTTTATTCAGGATTTTATCATGAAAGTCAGGACATGCGACATTGATTCCTTCAGCGCACTTTCTGCTTCCGCCTATCCTGACTCTCCTTCCGAACATTCGCCAGAACTCTCCTCTTTGTCGCTATCGCTCCATGAAGCTTCGTCTTCCGATCCGTCGAGGGAATTGGAAATGCAACATTTCTTGAAGGATTTCGATATCATCTCTTGAGGAATGCTTCTTCCAAGCAACTGACACCCATGAAGCAAGCTGTGAAGCACTGGCCTGTTTGATGCAGCCAGTTGCAGTCATTTCTCGATCTTCGGCAGTAAGCCATTCCGTGTACAGTTTCCTCACTCAATTTAAAAGGCTTGTTGATGCACATGCTCAGTGGTTGTAATTGTGAGGTCATTCCCCCAGGAATTGTTACGAGAGTGCTTGTATTCTCCTGTAACAAGGTTTTTACGTCATCTGTGAGGTGTCACCTGAACGCGTCCATCACTAAAATCGACGGTAGCCTTAGTAATGCCCCTGGGCAGTAAAGCCATACTGTTTTCAGCCAGTCAATCATCAAATCATTGTTCATCCAGCCTTTTTCGTTGCATCGAATAACAACGTCACTTAGGAAGATTTCATTCTTCGGGATTGACTTCCGTTTCAGTATAATATATGGTGGTAACCAATGATCGTCTGCTGTACATGCCAACATCACTGTGATTCGCTGCTTTTCATTGCCACCTGTAAGTATCAATACTTGCTTTTCTCCTTTTAGGTGAACAGGCGTATTGCCTGGCATATCGAAGTAAACTGGTGTCTCATCTGCGTTCCCAATTTGTCCTATTAAGAATTCTGTCTGCTTTCTTATATCGATGACATGCCTTTGAAATCGGATCAGCTTGGCTTCGTAGTCAGCAGATAACTTCTGAACAATGAAGGTCCGTCGTCTTATGGAGAATCCTGCTCTTTTCATGAAGCGGTATGCCCAACCACGACTGGCTTTGAATTCTTGTCGTGGAATTCCGCATTCTATCGCAAGATCTCTGGCTTTTGTTTGAAGAACTTCCATTGTCACAGGCATGCACATGTTGCGCATGCGTCTCACGTTTTGTAGCTCTTCTTCCACCTTAGGATGTTCGCCTGTTTTCGGTCCATGAAATGATTTTCTTGTATTTTCGCAATTAAACAGCAAATCTCGCTGATTACGCCACTTCCGTACACACACTTCTGATACTGTACTCACGTCCTGTGGCAGAGTTGTTCCTCTTTTACACGTGCAAAATAACTTTTCTCTTGAAAGAGGCGGGGTACTGTGTTCTCCGAACTTTCTCCATTTTCTATTCCCATGGTATAGCAATGCACAATAAACAGTACGGTGGTAACAAAGGGTGATCTGTCACTAAACCAGGTTTTGGAATGAGTTGTCGCAACGTGGGGAGAACAGAAACTACGTTTTGCTCGGGACAATGTATTTGTCACACAAAAGGATACCCAGAGCCGACACGCAAAGCTTCGCGGTCGCCCAAAAGAGACTCTACGCGCTCTCCGCTCTAGACTCCTCCAGAGTCCTCTAGATTGCCGATAATACACCACAGAGTGACCCTATGAGGAAGTAGAGTAGAGAACGGCCATCCAGAGGACTCTGGACTCCTCTGCTCGTTGTTGGGGCCCACCGGCTGAAGTTGCTGCCCCTGTTCTCGCCGGCTGGGCGGGATATACGCCTTGATATCAGATGATACAGCCGCCGTTTTCTACAGTTTCTGCCGTTTACAGATTTCTACCTTGACACTAACACAAAAAAACAGCAAAGAATCCTTCGCTCGCTCACATAGGATGACCTCGATTTTTCATGCGGATAAAAGTGAAAAAAACCTCGTCCTATATACGAGTGAATACAGTATTATAGAGCTCCACTTATCACTTACTAAGATCAAATTTTAATTTAAGTGACTGCAGAGGTAAGAGCCTGTGTGAATGTATGAAGTGCACTTGAGGAGGTATTTCAACTCATCATCAACTTTTTGATGTGGGCTAGTTGGAATTAATATAAAATTAAGATTAAGTTATCTTCCAGGAGATTGTAGGTCATAATTCATGTTCAAACTGTTATAATAGTTTATGTCATCTAGATATAAAATTAAGGAAACCAAAAAATATCTTTTAAATCTGTGAATGATTAATATTTAAATTGAAATGTTGATCATAAAAATGCTCTAGGACTCGTGTATTAAAAAAATAGGAGTCCTCAATTAGATCTGGATATGCCAAAAGCAATAAGGAATAAACATCAGTAATGCTAACACTGACTTTTAATTATACAAAACTAATTCTTTTCTGCTAGTAGATAGTTTCTGGCAGTTCTGATAGAATTCTGAGGGTATAAGTAGCACAGTGACTAGCACAACAGCTATATTCATGTTCTTATTTTAGTGTCTGATGATTATTGGATAAACAAATCAAAGTTAAACAACATTATATGTTCTTAATTGAACTAATTCATTCACCATATGACTTTGCCTAGCTCGAAAGATTAGCATACATATTTGAAAAATTAATTCAGGGTTGAAAAAACAAGTCAACAGCCAATCAACAGTGATTACTGGAGCTTAAAGGAAGTAAAAATGGTTATTAGCATGTATTCAGCATTTAAGTAAATACACCAGGGTTGAAATTCGCTATGAAAAAATCATTTGACTTGACCGGGATTCGAACCCGGATCTCCCAATTGCCGGTCAGGTGTGTTAGCCAGTTACACCACCAAGCCATCTTCCTTCAAGGCGAATTTCGAGGGGGGTTTATGCGAGCTAAATTCGCCTTGAAGGAAGATGGCTTGGTGGTGTAACTGGCTAACACACCTGACCGGCAATTGGGAGATCCAGGTTCGAATCCCGGTCAAGTCAAATGATTTTTTCATAGCGAATTTCAACCCTGGTGTATATGCACCCGTGCGAGTGACTTAATACCACATCATTTGTTACATGCAATGTTTGGAAATTTAAGTAAATACATTGTACTTTTCTGCAGTTTCCTTGTTTCAAACTGTGGAAAAGTAACAAGTATTCTATTTCAATCATAAATACAAATAGTCAAAACTTCTATTAAGTGAATCCAATGAAAGAAGATTTTTTTTCGAAATAATAACCTAAAGGAACTTAATGCATTCTGAATATAATTTCCATGAGGTTAGAATTGTCAGCTCATAGAATAATTCAAACCAAAGCTTACTTTGATAAGCAGCAACAAGTGCCTGAAGAGTTGCAAATGTTTGACTTGTAGCAATGAAGTAACCTCCTTTGTCCAACGGTTTGATTTTATAATGTTTTATGTGGTAATTTTGAGATTCTTCCCAATCTTTCACACTAAGTGAAAATCCATTAGGATTGTGTTCACTGTGTCGAATTAAGAACGTCCCCCTTGGATTTTCTTCTTGTAAAAGAAGTTTTTCAGCTTCTTTCCGAGAGACTTTTCCAAAAAACCAACTGCAAAAAAATTAAACAGAATTTTTAAAGAGGTTTTAAAAAAGATTCAATGAAAAGTAACATATCATTAATGTAATAACATGTTTATAACATTTCTCATTAATGAAGGCTTATAAACACTGCATACTTCCCTTAAAATCATTGGCTTTGTACTTATGAGAGAAAAAGTGAATGGGTGCAATATTTTTACTTCAGTACACGGTCACACGGTAACATAAAATAAAAATCCACGAAACAATACCTCAACAAAAACAAATTAATTTAACCTAATTAGTAAAACAACTGTCATTTCCCAAGTACAAATGCCAAAAAATTTCTGTACAATACAAATAATCAAGAAACACAGTGACTTACTCTTCACTTTCCACAGATTTCTCTTCAGCCACAAAGTTCCACGGAATTAATCCCTCTTCTCCAGTTCTTAAGTGCCTTACCCTCCACCAATCCGATTCACTGTAAGAGGAAATAGTTGGATTGAGATAAAAATATAAAGACTTAAACTTTTAATACACATGCATGCAGCAATAAAACATGATACAAGAACAACCAAGAATAATATGAAGGATTAATGACAAAGAAACTCCATCAGGGTGATTATCTCTTAACTCTCTTGATTATAAAAGATTCTGGTAGCTTTCAGTGAATCAGAGAGAATAGGATATCAGGCCACAACTTTCCCACTATTCAATTATTTCCAATTTCCCATCCCAACAAATTGATTTCCGTATTTATACAGTGATGTCTATCTTTGAAAGGCTTTCATCTCATGGGCATGTTACTGAACCATCCAAGGAACAAAAGAAGATCAAACAATCACATATGTTAATACTGCAGTATGTCTACCAAAATTAACAATAAATTACTCCAACAGCAATTTACCAAGAGCAGATGGTAGGTAACACACTATATTAGAGAGAATTACTGAAATGCATTGAATTACTAACAGATTGCAAGTGACTACAGCGGTTATCACTCTTTGAGTATGTTAACTTGTTATGAAAATTCTCACAATGGAGGGGGCCAAATCTTGAACTGGAATATGGTTAAGGTAAGGGATCTCAACAATATCCAAAAGTGATCACTAATTTACCTGTCATCTAGTACTTCCATCCGATCTCCTTTTAAAAATGAGACATCAGTCACTTCACGAGCTTCATAAGGGAATACAGCTACAACCACTCTGCCTGATCGTGGAGAGGAGGGATGCACTAAAATTGAAAGAAAATAGGAAAAATGGATAGAACAAAAATACACACACATTTTTACCTTCTGAAGTGAAATCTGCTTTTAGTGACCATGGTCATTTCTGCTACAATTAGTTCTTAACAATGTTTGTTTGATTGATTAGGGGGACAAGGCCTTTGATAAAAAGCTTCCAGAAATGTTATGCAAATACACATGTAAGCATTGAAAGGTGTACAGGTACCACACTCAGGAATTAATTACAGCCACATGAATAGTTCCCTAAATACATAATATCATTCTTACTCTATGCTAATATCTATTTAACACAATATTTGAAGTGGTTGCATCCTAATTAAATTTTATTTCACACAGTCAAAGAAAAGAAGGAATCAAAACATATTGAAAATAGAAATGAGAGCATAGGGGAACACAGATTTATAGACTTTTTAAGGAAAACCAAATAAAACAGAACCCTAGCACATTTACCAAAGAGGAAACTATACTGAAATTAAAATCCTAGCAAGGGAGGGAGGGGGACTTGGTCCATTATACCTTAAAACCAAAGTACAAGAGGTAAAGGTATTTATGTGAGCCAGGAAACATTTCCTGCATAGTTTTCTAGATAGCTGGCAGTCTTATTCCTGTGAGTCACAAAAAACTAATATTTTCAGTAACCAAAGAGTTAGTTTTCAAGGCATTGGTCATTCATTGGGCTGAGGTGTGATAGTAAAACAGGGATATACTTGTGGAACATGGGGAAATAACAGTAGATTCAACAAAAAAACTGGTCATAACATGGTATGATCAATCAATGAGAGTGATTGATAAAGGGGGTTAACAGCAACTGGTTGTTATAGCATTCATACTTACTGGGTCCTGTAGGTGTTCTTATGATGTCAGCAGCCTGCCTCCGAACCGTCCGGTCGGGACGATTTGGATCGGGGGCATACCTAGCCTCTATCCCATTCCCCATACCTCCAGGTGGCATTTGGAATTCATGCTTATGGTGATAGGCTGAGCCATAAAATAAAAAAAAAATCACTAAGAAACATTCAATTAATCTAAACCAATCCTAAAAATTGGCCACAAAATGACATTACATGTCCAAGCTAAAGAAACCAAGGTATTGGGTTTATATATATTGGGTTTCCTAACGTAGCCTCATTACCCTAATGGATCCATTATATTGGCTCATAAATAAAATTCTTTTATACTTCATTTTATTGAAAAATTTGTACTGGTTTGCCTCGTGTTTTTTTAGAGAAACAACATTGTAATAAATGCATATGTAAAGTTTTACGCAAATCACAAGTGAAACAGTTGACTCACAAAAAATATAGAAATATTTTGGTCAATTTTTTTGTTATCCTTGGGCTTTCTAAGAGTGAAAATAGAAATTGCTATGGAAGCAAAAAGGTTCTCACCTAACCCCTTACATAGTTGGAATTGAATGGCAGTGATGAATAATTTATTTTGAGACATTTCATAAAATATTTACGACAGGATAACATCACTCACAGTAAATCATAACGCTACTGGGATTAAACTTCATACAATTAAGGATGACTTTTGACTGAAAACTGTAGTGTTTAATCCTTAACTGTAACAAATTTAAAATTCATATGTAAGAAAATGAGCCAATTATGCAGAACACATTTGCCATGGTTTGGATGTTGGCACACTTTCATTAGGATTAGAAGAATGGCAGATGATTGTAAACCTTGATGAGTTTGACCTTAGAGCTGGTTACTTCCAATTGGAATTAACCAGCTCTAGCTGATAAATCGAAGTAATGCTAAGTGATAAGCATCACTTGAACTGATTTAAAGAGCTGATTAAACAGTATCAAGCATGGGTTAAGAATTACAACATAGCCCTTCACCTAGTTTATGGCTTATTAGGAATTTACCTTCAGTAATATCTAGTACTTTCCCATCATACTAGCCACATAGAGTCCACATGGGTCTTCCACTTGGTAATGACCATGTATGTCACTTCCACTCAAGTACTTAAGTGGAGCATCAAAATGCTGGCCAGTGTATGGCCATTGACCAATAGGAACACCCAAGAGAAATGTGTGAATATGAACTTACAAAAAAAACAGAGAAGGCTTTGGTCCTAAACTTGGCATCCTTAAAAACATCAAGTTGGTTCAGTAGTAAATATATAGTGATGCCTAAATTTTGGTATCCTTTGCAAATCCCACTTCCATCTACATCTACATAATACCCTGCGAGCCGCCACATTGGTATGTGGCAGGGGGTGTTATGACATCAGCTGTTTAAAGATGTAAGGTTTGGGGAGGTAAAATGGTGGCTTGTATTATGGGAGTGCATTTAGTGGAGCTCAGTTTTTATTGTAGTCACGTATTTTGCGCAGAAAGAACAAGTTTTTTATACCCATCTGTTCGGTAATGTATCTCTCTTATTTTATCGCTTCTGTCAGGCCAAGAGAAGTAATGAGGACTTTTCACCCTTCAATTGTTGGTCCACTACTTGGTGGTCACTTTTATTATGCTGCCTCACTTGCACCACTTAGAGATGGGCATATTAATGTAATTTTTATTTGAGGGAAATTAACATGGTAAATTATGAATATTTTTGAAAATTACCATTGTTTCCTTCTAAGTTTAAATTTTCAGCTATTAATAGCTAATGGGAGGATTTAATAGGAAATTCAAGGGCAATATTAAGGGATTGACAACATTTAAACCATAATTTTTGGTTAAATTAATATATTAGAATTGAATAAAATGTAAAAACAAATATGTATGGCAGGCCACACACAATTAGGCTTTCTTTGATCATGGAATGAGAAATTTTCATTTAAACGATAACCCCAAAAATACTCCAGAAGTAAATATCTAAATAGTATTCCACAAATGAGTTGTACCCAACTTCAATTATAACTAAGCCTGAATGAAATACCTAAAGACTTGGTTTAAAAGAGTATGCTTGGAATTTATCAAAATGAAAAACATCTGAAATGTCAGAGAATATGACTGAATATTACAGTAATTTTTATGGGCTGAGGTAAATTACAAAATATACCACAGTAATTCACCTAAATTAATTACTGTGGTAGCTTTCAGAATGGCCCATCTCCAGCACCACTCCCTGCTAGCCTCTCCCCAATCCCACATTTTCAGAATGCCTAACTGCACCTTCTAAACCACCCTTCCCTGAATCCAAAACCTCTTTTTTAGGGAAAAGCAATAGTGCAACACTCCTCTCTTGTTAACCTCTTCATCTTTCTTTGGAATTATAAACATGTATTGCTAATGAATTGGTACTCTGGCTCTCTACTATAATAATCTTTCCCTTATTCTGATACAAAGAATAATTTCAATTAAGCTTTAACCTAGAGGAACACACATTTTGTGGCTAAACCTCTTGATTAATCTGCAGCATCTGAGGATACACCACAAAAAAAAATTGAATTGTGTCCATAAAATGGCAAATAACATTGATTCTATGGTCATGAAAATACATAATATACAATATAAAAGTACAAAATTAATAATAATCAAATATACAATATAAAAGTAGATAATTAATAATAATCAACGCAATTGAGGGTAAATGCATGCAAGACTGAAGTAGTAGTTTTTGATAAGGAGAATGGGGAGAATAACTGTATGATGGGTGAATGGTGAAGTAATTGAACAAGTGGATGTTATGTGTACTTAGGTAAGATATTTGCAGAAGATGGATGGATAGATGAGGAGATACAGAGACGTGCAAATGCTGGAAAGAAAGTGGTAGGTAGCATGTGGAGCATATAGAGGAATACATGCCTGTCTAAGGAAGTGAAAATCGCTGTGTATAAAAGTGAACTTCTCCCCACCTTGTTGTATGGTAGTGAAACATGGGTATGTCGGGATAGACATAAGAGTAGACTAAACGCAGTGGATATGAGTTATCTGAGGAGTGTTAGCGGTAAAAGTAGGATGGATAGGGTTAGGAATGAGTGGGTAAATAATGAATGTGGGTAAGATGCTCCAGTAATGGACATATATGAAAGGAGTGTGCTCCATTGGTTTGGCTATGTGGAGTGAATGGATGAGAGTCGAATAACGAAACAGATATATAAGAGTGAAATGAATGGTGCGAGAGGTAAGCCAAGAAAGTTGTGGTTGAATGCGGTCGAGGAAATTCTGAGGAGGAATATTAGGAGTCTTAAAAACAGGAGGGTGTGTATGAAACATTGTATAGGAGGAAATGGAGCAAAATAGGGTTAAAAGGATAGGTCAGTATGGAGGAAATTATTCAAGCAGAGTTAGGTGTACAAATATGTATTTATGAGTGAAACTTTGTGACTGTGCCCATCCCGGAAGGGAACGGCGTGATTGGTATGTATGTATGTATGTAAAAATGAAATAAAATATTTTAATAACCCAACCTGGCGACTATTCACACCTGAAAGTAAACATTTGTAAATACTTGAACATGAATTTATCACTTAATCGCAAAAACAGCTATTTTGAATGTTAAAACACTTTTCAGAACCAAAAAGGATAACGTTAGTAATGTGATGCCTGTAATTTTATATCGCACTAGTCATTTCATTAGGAGTGATTTGACAAATAACGGCCATAATAGTTCAAATACGCATTCGAGGAAATTTGCGTGGCATCCTTCCAGCTAGGCTAACCGCACGACAGACGAGTTCGTCTGAAGGTCCGTTCATGGTGAAGATAACGTTTCGTGGCAAACAAAAGGCATGCGGCGAATGAGAAAATTGCCACTCAAACAAAATATGCGTGCATTTTCAGTAAAATATAGACGAAACGAAAAAAACATTTTAAACGGACGCAAAAATTAAACACGGGATTCTTATTCAACCATTCCGCGTCTGAAGCAATTTACAATCATATGAATCCCTTGTTTGTCTAAAGACATTCAAATGTTGAAAATAACAGTCTACTCCTGAAGCCACATTTTTCCCAATTTGATTGATGGTGGAACAAACCTAAGAGCACAGATACTTCAATAAGCACAGATACCCGGGTGAGCATAGATATAAAAACCCAAGTGGAGCGGGCTTATTAATCACAGGCGTAGTCCGGGAGAACGCGGTCTAAAATGTGTCACCAAATCCTCTGCTGTTTTATGCAGGCCGCAAACCTAAATGACTCGGTACGAAAATCAGACTTACAACGCGAAACGCGATGAGATCAACGAAATCGGATTCTATTTGCCCCACACCCCATGATAAACACAGCTGAAACCACCGACTTACGTTGTTGGCCAACTCGCGACAACATGCTTGGTGTACGGCTGAAACGCAAAAACATGTTCTCTTCACTTGCAGAAATCATACCATCCTCGGAAATTTCTCGAAAAACTGAACTGATAACCAAATTTCCGAATTCCTTTTTGCACTTAATAATAAGTGGAAACTCAACGAGATTCGAGTTCCTGCCACGACTTCTTATAAATTATCTCCCTTAGTTTTTGTGGGGTAATCAACAGACAAATCAGACCAGTGACGGGAAGTAAGAACATTCGGGTTCTCATCCAAGATGAGGAGAATATTTTCTTCGCGGTGATTTTCCGCAGGTTGAGGGATACGATTGACGCGTGCTTTAAATGGAGGGTGGACAAATAAAAGATGCAGAGATGAAAAATTTGCAATAATCCACAGAAATAAATTTTACTGCGACCTAGGTTTCGAAATTGTTTTTGCGACCTGATGATGATGTATTCACAAACATCGAAACCAAAGTCGCAGTAAAATTTATTTCTGTGGATTATGCAAATTAATCATCTCTGCATCATGCATAAATTCCACTCAATGTCGCAGGAATCTTCGGATTTTATATGGACTAATGTCATTCACTCACCAGTGCGCAAGAATATGGAGCTATGCTCAATCCGAATTCACCCTAGAGTTCGTCCAAGATGTTAGCGCAGTCGAAAAATACTGATTTGGCAAAGAAAAAAGGGAAAAGAAAAAACTTTTTTCACGATCTAAGACCATCGTCCTGCGAAATTCCGTGGCTAGTCCCGGATAGCTTAAAATCTACCATCATCCTGGATTCTTCATTCACGCGATCCCGCTCCCCTAACGACATTGTAAAAGTAAACAAATTGGCTGCATTGCTGTCAACTGCGCTAATATCTTGGACGCACTCGAGAAATTATTCCAGCCCCTCAACACCCACGAATAAAAAAAAATGTCCACTCACCCAAGGGGTATCCTCCCTCCACATTGTGCTTGCTGCAACAGCGACCCATGGTGTGGAAGATCCGGCTGGCGATGACCGGTGTTAGAAGTCTTAGGAAGGTTCAACTGGAGGTTCAAGAGCCGCGGCTGAGCGTCGGGAATGGCGTGGGATTGGTTTCTTCGACGTTGACTTGTTGAGAATGTGTTTAGATACCGATGCAGAGGGTTAAATGTAAGAGTGCGGGACAGCGGTAGTCCATGTGGAGTCCCAGGGCATGGGACTCACTCTGCCGCACCCCCCATCAAGTACACCTGGGAATGCAATGGAGAGGAGAGATCCGTCAATTGACGTCACCAGGATAGGAACGACCATCTTGGCCAGAATTTCGTAACCGAGCGCAAAAAATATAACTGCCAGCGCTATAAGTAAGCCATAGCGTAGGGTAGGCGTGAGTCTGCGTACCAAATGAAAGGAACCCGCGACGTATCAGCCGGAAGGAGGTGATTGGGATCAAAGACTCGAAAAATAAGAGCACAGGTTATCACTATCAAACACACTCGTCAGAAATGAACACAACTGTCCCTAAATAGATTTCTATGGTTTGACCGATCATTGCCGTTATTTCCTTGATGAATGCTGAATGCAATGAATGCCGAAATCAGGATGGGAACCAAAAAATGGTTATATTACACAAAATGAAATTCTTTTACAGAAATGTACCAATCCAATAAGTAGCGCTGGAAATCTACGATTCACGTCACCCAAGTTTTGAGATTTCTATAAGATCCGATTAAACTCATATCGGGAGGGATATTGGAATGCGATTCCGACCAAGAAAAGCATCATTTCCACACTTTTTATAAATTTCCCATCAACCGCCTATGATTTCGGCACTCTGTACAGTTTTAAAAGCAATATCTTGTTGGCATAGGCGTAAATTCAGCAATTTCCTTGGAGTGGCACTATCGAGGGGATCACTGGTTACGGGGGTTTGGGGGGGAAGGGGACAACTCGTCTGTATGTGGTTCCGGGGAATATTGGGGTGACGACTGCCACCCCGTGCCCCCCCCCCAATTTATGCCTATGCTTGTTGGGACATAAACTATGGTGTGGAAACAACAAGTCTTTTTCTCAATCAACATTACAATGATAACTCGTAACTTTGTGATACCACATATCTTTATTTGGAACGACCGGGATTCGACGTTCAACGTCATCTTCAGGTAAAGACTACAACAGCGTCCGTTGTAGTCTTTAGCATTATAATGTTATTATATAATTATTTACGAGTTATCATTATAATGTTAACAAATTCCACAAAGTTACGCCTGAAACTACTTACTCAATCAACATGTTCAACGCCACAAATTTCCATCCACTGACGCCTAAAACATTCCCAGAAGTT
Organism: Ceriagrion tenellum; assembly: GCA_963169105.1. Lineage (NCBI taxonomy): Eukaryota > Metazoa > Arthropoda > Insecta > Odonata > Coenagrionidae > Ceriagrion > Ceriagrion tenellum. Next base: position 32,077,107 of record OY720639.1, read on the forward strand.
CACAATTAAACACAACAAAGCTTGAAGAACGGTCTCTGCGATCAGAGAGGCAGAAAAGACGCAAAACCAAAATAATGTGCGCTTGCTTTCGTCCCGCATCGGATAGCGCGGCCACCGGCTCGACAAACATGTAATTATTCCACAAACCACCACTTCTAAGAGTACATTTCCGGCGCAGTCCAAATAAATCCAAGAACACAGCTCAAAATGCTCCCGCCGCTGAGGAAAACACGAATGACTTCGCTTCTACGATGGAGCCAGGGGCTTTATAAGAAGGTATCCAAGCGTGACACAGGAATGGAGAGGGGTTGAGGTGGTCAGAAAAACCCGTGAAAAAATTACCCCATGCCAGAGGCCGGAAAACTTTTGCGACGAAATAGCAAACTTAACCCCCTCAAAAAAATGTTAAATATCATTCGAGAGTCATGTGAAAATATTTGTCCAAATCAGAACAATTTAAAGTAACAGTGTAAATAAAAACTCGACGAAGAAAAAATCGCACTGTAGATTGCACCCAATGGCTTGCTTGAATCCGAGTGAGATATAACTATGAAAATATGATAGTTTAATTTTCAATGTTCCTTTCGAGCCATATGTAATACAGGATCCGCAGTGTATCAACTCCTACTCAATAAAATCCAAGGAAATATTTCTAATTCTTCCCAAGGTAGGAAGATGATACTCGTTAATAATCACTTTAAACTCGACCCAGTGCTCGATTGTTCATCCCTTATTAATGTAGTTTGAGCGAAATATCATTTCACTCAGAAATCGATGAATTTGGTCTCAATTTAATGAAAAATATATCACCCTTCCAGGGATACTAAGATATCAGCACCGTAACACACTGCTTTCCGAGATTTTAACCAATAATACCAGCCCTTTACGTGAGAAATGGTACGTGTATGCACTCCATAGAGACATTATTTAAAAAATGAGGAATTTCTAACTCCAAGATCTCGTCAAAAAGCTAACGGTGTGTAGTAAGTATGTTTTCTCAACCATTTTTGAAAAGGAATCGAATTGTCACTTCAGTAATTTTTTCAGAATTACAAAAAGCCTCCCGTCCTGAAGAAGTTTTAAATGAACCGCGCGAAAAAATGAATCAAGTTAAACACTTAAAAAGATATTTATACTTAATTTATTAGAATTTCATTCACGTAGAAGCATGATATTGTTCCGTAAATAATGCAATATTTATTTCATGCCACCTACAGCTGCTGAAATTAAAACGTATAATTCTCCATTATAAGAAGGGAACTATCTCGCTCAAATTACCTCAAGGAGAAATTAACTCCAACAACAATTTTGCATACGACATAGTGGCGGGACGAGGTGTTTCAAGTGACATTCCCATGCCAATGCAATCATGAAATAAATAAATACTCTGAATATCCGTTAAATTGAAAAATACCCAGTATTTTTTAGATTATTGGCAAGTTTTCTTTTCGTAAAATCACGCGCAAAATACTCTAATTCGATAGGAAATGTGTCCACGAAAAATGAGATATTTGGAATAGTTGTTTCGGAATGCACACATTCGACCTTTCTAAAACATTGCATTCGCGTTGGGAGGAGGACGTACGCTTCTACCAAGTGACAAGAAAGAAACCAATGGTGTGTCGACTTCAAGGAAGGAGGCAAAAGCTGTTGTTAAGCTCGACATTTGAGGGAAAATCCCAACAAAACGTTCGATCGAGTGTACTAAGTCAGTTGCAGAAAAGAGCCAGCGTTCGAATCGGTCAGTAACTGAGGGAGACAACAGATAAAAAAGATAGCATATTATGCGACTTGTTTACCTTCGCAGGATAAAATTGACGGAGGTGAGGAATCGTCAATATGATATGAACAAAAAATTAAATAAAAATAATACAAAAACAAATCGCTGAAAGGTTAGTTTTTCGCATAACCGCAACCCTTTTTCAAATATTACAGGTATTCCCTTCGTAGACCGTTGTGGTGTTAGATTCCACGCCATCAACTATCTATCGTTTTGTTTCCTAGCACTACAATTTTCCATCACGCCTATTGTAACAAACCTACTCTTAGAGCAATTAAATTCACAAATCAACCCTTCCAATGCCCACAACAGAGCCTGAGATGCAACGCACAGCTCCCCTGACATTCGACCAAACATACTCAAGATTTTTCTCTTCGAACTACATACTCATCGTGCCACAAACCAAAGCCTGCACTTTAAAGAACGCCGTTTACTGAATACATTTGCAGGTAAAGCAGAGAGGCTGTACTATCAGAGATTGGTACACATGGTTGGGTTCTCACGCAATGTCAACACACCGTAATGAAGACGCGGGCCGATAGGTGGTGTATGGAAATCAGGTGTTTGTAAACAATTCTTCGCTTAGAACGTAGGAGTTCGATCATCCACAACACAAGATCATTCCATGAAGTCAATTTGAAGCACTGCCTTGCTTTATCCCGTCAATAATCGCAGTGGAACGGGCCCCTTCAGCGACGACCAATGACAGAGGCAACACGGGTGAACTTCGAATGCGTGAATACACCTTATATAATTCAACCAAAAAAAACAACACTCGCAAAATTGCAGTAAATTCAGATGCCAACACTCAGCGCACTGCTTCGCTCGATAAAGCTTGTAACTCAACTGTTGATTTCCAACCTCTTTTTCCGGGTAATTCTCAATTCACACAACCTCCTCGCTACCCTGGATCATCACGTCCGGGAAATGTGATTTCCGTACTTCCGAAACCCGCTCCGAATGCTTATTCTCCTTAGCCTGCGTTCATTGGAGCGATAAGAGCCATTTTATTTTTAAGCACACCCATAGGACTACCACGCGGAATCCGGTATTGAACAATACTGAAATCCCTGCCTATTCTGACTCGCACCGGAAATCAGCTGCCATGGCTATATGCGTGGGAGCGCAATGAATGTGGGCGGAGTCGATCGGCGAAGAGACTGCCTGAAAACGCTGCTCTCATCAGCAAAATCTGAGTAGCATTTACTTGGTGGCATTCAATATAAAATTAAACAATCTCTAAGAAAGATATGCCCAGAGCATTCGCCAGGAATTGGATTTTAACCTAGAAATCGAGAGAAAAATTAATTTCCAACTGCGAAATAATAATACTAAACCTTCCCACAGCGTCATTGACAAAATAAAACAAATAAATACAATTATCATTCACTTTTATCCAAGACGCTTAAGACTCGTGATATAGCACAACGAGCTGAAAATCAACGTAGACGGATTGCAGGAAAGTAATGACATACTCTGGTTGTAACTCTTGTATTTTTGGATGCCGACGTACTATTTTTGGGACACATCTTAAACACCTTCCCTTTCGTTGCGGTTGCAAGAAGAGGACTAGTCTTCACAATAAACACAACGACACACCATACTAAGCAAAACAGGCGCAATACAGAAATGTGCTTGATGGAAAACATACTCGACTTATACACGAAAACATTAACGAGGGAAAATCTTACCCAAAGACACTCAAACGAGCAATACTTTAAAATCTACATAATAACAAATTGCTATGTGTAACCGATGGGTATATCGCTGTGTGTAACCCTTGTGACATACGGAGAAGAAACATCCAGAGGCTTTTGAGATGTGTTGTCATGGAAGAATGTGTGAGATGAGCTGCACAGAGCGAGTAACGAACCAAGAGATAGCCTTAGGAGAACAAGGGAAAGGAGACAGGACGAATTGATCGGTCATGTACTGCGGAATGAGGGATTGGTGAAGATGGTTTTAGAAGGGGTGATGGAAGGAAAAAGGTATAGAGGAAGACCTACATTGGAGTATTGGAAGCAGATAATTGAGGACATGTACTGTGGACGGTTTTCAGAAACGAAGAGGATGGCAGAGGACAGAGAGAGGAGGGCTGTCGCAAAACAATCCTGAGGGATGACAGCTAGAGGAGAAATAAAAAGGAGGTTGACCTGCCGGCCAACTCTATGGTGGGTGGTAGGGGTGATTTTTAATGCTATACACACATACAATACATATGCGGCGCAGCATTAAAGAGACTAGGGTTTGTTAAGCGTACAATAGGAAGGTCCTCGGATGAAAAAGTCAAAGAGAGACGCTACTTCGCTCTGGTTAGCCTACACCTCGAATATGCCGCGAGCATTTAGGACCGTGGTCATAAAGGTTTAACCAAAAAATTAATAAAATACAAAGAAAAGCAGCACGCATCGTTAAGAACGAGCTACGAGCGAACGTATAGTGTTTCACAACTTTTAGAGGGGTTGAGGTGGGAGCCCCTAGAGACTCGGAGGCTACACGCTAGGCTTAGGTTGACCGGTCGGTCGACAAATTATGTCGCTACTCTTGACAAACAATACACCAGAAACTTAAAGAGAGAACCGCAAGCCGGATTTCCTTTTCGAAACACAAATGCATGTGGTTTGGCAAATATATATTAGATATGGAGAAAATCGCTACGAGAGAAGCACGAGAAGAGTTGAAGAATTCAAATGAGATATGGTACTTTTTTCACAGATTTTTTATTTCAGGTCGACCGGTTTCGTCACACAGGCGACATCACCCTGAAATAAAAAATCTGTGCAAAAAGTACCATATCTCATTTGAATTCTTTAGAATGGATTTTCACAAAGTTAAGCCAGAATTAATCGAGTTTAACGATAAGAGTTTGCAACAAAAATTGCCGGCTAAACATAAAACATTTCATCAATTAGTAAATAATTTTTACTATATAGGCGTTCAACACATTGATGATAGTATGAGCCTACTGGACCAAGCTGTTGTCAAATTCACATCAGTGTACTAACCCCTCCATCTACAAACTACCTTGCGAGCCACCGCATGGGCGAGTAGTCGGGGGTGCTAGGACATCAGTCGTGTAAAGGGCGAGGTTTCGGCAGGAGGAATGGTGAAGTGAACTATGGGTGTGTTTTAAGTGGGGCTCCGATTTTATTGAGGTCACTTACTGTGGAAAGAAGTTATTTCTCCACCAATTTATTCGGCAATGTATGTCTCTTATTTTATCGCTTCTGTCGGACCTAGAGATGTAGATTGTGGCGTTACCTGTTCTGAATCGATCAAGAAAACTTAGTCTAGCGAGCAGCCACCGAGTCTCCAACGGCTCCCAACCTAATCCTCCTAAATGCTGAGAAACATTATACGTTTTCTCGTAGCAGTCGTTAACCAAGCGCGCAGCTTTCCTTCGTATAGTACTTATACTTTTGGTTAAGTCCTCCTGTTCAGAGTCCAAATGCTCGCGGCATATTCGAGGTGTGGCCTAACCAGAGCGAAGAAGCGCCTCTCTTTTACTTCTTCATCCGAAGACCTTCCTATCACACGCTTGATAAATTCCAGTTTCTTTAATGCCGTGCCGCATTTTTTTGTATGTGTGTTCTCCAAGATATATCTGACATTAAGGTTACTCCACGGTATTTGACTTTTTTCTGAAGACTTCGTGATCACTCCACCCACAGTGTGGACTTGAAGTTCGTGTGATGACTTCTGCAAGAAGTGTAAAGCGGCCCATTTTCTAAGAATTAGCTCCTGCCCCCGATCTTAGTACCACGAATGAACGTTGTTTAGGTCCATAGAATTTCTCCAGGCCATGTTGGAAACCATTTCCAATACCGCGCTAAATCTAAGTACGTTATTTCAGGTAATAATATTTTCATAGGTTTTGGAAGACTCCTATATATGCAATTAGTGCACTTTAGGTAAATATTTTCCTCCAACTAAAGGCAAGATCGCACCTCCGGCCTTATGGATATTTACATGGGGAACTAATCTAAATCACGGCCAATAGCATTAACCAGTATTGGAACATCCATTATTTCCTTCCTTGTTTTTTTTGTCGCGTGGTGTGAGCTTTTTGGGTACGCAGTCCGTCTTATACTCTTGAGGCGACTCCCATGATACATAAGGAACGTAGAAAAATCAAATCCAAAAACACTCAGAGGAAAAATCATTCAATATTTCCAAAATAGTCAGTTAACAAACGCCAGAATTTCCCAAAGTAACATGGCGTCGTGGACAACAAGACTGTGGGAGACAAACCGAATGTTTCGTACAGATCCTTATGTCTTTGGCCAGTCGTTGGCCATTTTCGTCGAATGTGTTAGAGCCACGCAAATCCTTCGCATTTGCTATCCCTATGTTAGGTCAGAGGTTACGGTTAAAATGAAAAGTTATACAGTTAAGCTCATTTGGATCGAAACATTTTCTTAAATATGACTTATGAATACACCCGAAATTTCCTGCGTGCCTCCAAACTCGCAAAGATCTTGAAACTACCTCAATCTCTACCATTCGAAATTTCCGTTATAATTCAGGCCTGTATTTATAGAAAAAAAATTAAGTCATAACCAAACTGCTTCTATGCTACCAATTCTCAGCTAAAAAGTAATCGGCTCAATTTTTTTGCCAAACACCACGTCAATGAAGGGAAGCGACGAAATGAATCTGGTTAAACATGGACTTGCGCGGCGTTTTTGCGTCTTTACTCGATGAAAAAGAAAAACCAAGGTTTACCCCGCGAACAGATTATGAATTCGACGACAGGAAATACATCTGCGGCTCAAAAATTGAACTTCCGATAAACTCGGTTTTCCTCAGACGTTTCGTGACGTCACACCAAGGTGAGGGTGCTTATCGCGATGTATTTTCCACTTCGATAGTTTCGCACGCGCGGAACCGCCAACCGTGAACGAGGGCCCCTCTTCGACTCATCCGACCCTGGATGAAAACTCGGGGGAAAAATGAAGTCCTCTCAATGAGTCCTTCGTGCTCCACGGCTTACTTGTGAATACGCACGAAGAGAATACGTCCCCATCGCTCTTGCCTCAAAAATCATTACTATAACCAAATCAGAATTTTCTACAAATCTTGGATTCTAGCGTTTAGGAGAAAATCTATACTCATGCAATGGAATTATTCGGAAATATACGTTCAGTTCAGCCTTACGGCTGCATGTCACAATATCGTTAAATTAACAAGTAATCAAATCGGAAACAAGCATTTTTGTCGCTTTCATCTATACACATTGCCAATTAGTACACGTAAATCTGTACATAAACGAAAATCGCTCCACGAACCTGTGATGCGTAATTTTTCAGGGTACTAGATCTTTTTTTTAAACCGCAGGGACTACAGAGAAAGAACCTGCCCTCCTCACACTGATGAGTGAACTTCACGCACCATTGGACACAGTGCTTGACTGGGACAACTCTGACCGATCAAAGCGAAGGCTGACGACTGAGGTATACAAAAATGGGCGCAAAGGAAAATTCGCGAGTGCGGCAGAGGCATTCAGCGTCCGTCTCCGCGCAACACTACGTGAACTGCCACTGGGAAGAGAAATTTTCCAGGCGACAGTATGCCAGGATGCACATGACAATTGGGTCACAAATAACTAGAAGAAAAGATTTGATAAATGAAGACCTTTGCTCTAGCCTGAACACATCATAGTCATGGTCTCCCACTTGATAAACGTAATGGGGTACGGGTGAGGGAGAAATAAGAATACACAGGTCTCACAAGAGTGAGGCAAGTCAGCGCATTCAATTATCATAAAATACCGGAGATGATCGACGGTAGAAAATCGACGATAACTTCACGGGGCGTCTTAAATCTGTTTGCGGCTGGTTGGTCCCAACGGGAGGCTTCCTACAACTGTGGTTCCCATTGAACCTATATCTAAGGCACCATCACGGCTATGCAAGTGCGTTGGTAAATAAGAAATGTGAAAGAGATGGAGACAGCGGCGAGAGACCCAGCGCTTGCACCAGTCCAACCTTAAAGAAAGGAGATAAGGGGTCATCAGCTGAACGACTCATCGGGTGGACAGAGTGCTGATCTAGAAAGGCTCTCCACACCAAATTAGAGATCAGGCTTCTACAGAAAAGGCTTTATCACTGTCTGGGCTCGAATACGGACTACGGCGTTGGAAAATTCATACTCTAGCCTCCACGCCCATCTGATACCCATCTTCAATTTAAGTTCAGCTCTTTAATTGGAATACGACCTATTGCCACAGTCTCTTTTGGAGTAGACCAACTAAAAAAAAAACAAATGCATTCAACATACTCCTCCCTAATCGGGCTTTCACGTCCGGAAATCACCAAGGAAACGTGTTTTTAAAAAACAGTTTCGATCGTCTCGTGTATATAATCTTTGGTTTCGATTCTCCAGCGATTTCTGTTTTATCACCTCGATTGAGATAAATCTTCGTCCCTTGAAGGCGGACTTGACCCTAGGATATTAAATAAAACTTTGGCAGCGGCCGAATCTGGTGAGTACGGGGGCATGAGGACCATCGTCACTTTTTATGCGTAACCAGCTAATAACGAGGGCCGAATGAGAGGTAGAACAGTCGCGGTGTAATATCCATTCACCGTTTCGCCAAGGTTCTGGTTTCTCCTCATGGACACTTTCACGCAATCGTCTTACAACTACGAAATAATAAAAACGACTGATTATTTGACCTCATGAGATATTTGAGGGGGGAAGCTTCTTGGAATCAAAGATAAGAGGTAACATGACCTTTACATTAGATAACGACTAACTACGCTTTCTTTGGTCACTGAGAACTTTTTTTCACTACGGTGAGATCGGTTTTAAACTACGGGGAATCGGTTTTGGTAACCATAACATACCCGCTAACCTATGTTTGGTAACCTGTACTGGCAATATGAAGGAATGTGCCATAGGTGCTTGCCCTCACAATAAGAATCTGGCTGGCTTCTTCAAACCAAATTTGTGTTAGCTCTTTTATCAATAGCCGGGACTAATCACAAAATCGCTGAAGACGAAAATATTCTTTTTACAAAAACAGCTGCAGCTCTGCATCGAAGTTGACGTAATAGCAGTATAAAAATGGGTGTTACTCGAGAGGTTTTCTCCGAAACTGCCACGAAATTCACAACACAACGATGACTGATAGTCGCGTAATTCAAGCAGTCCTAGGACGTTTTGAACAAACCTCATCCCTTCGCATTTGAATCCACACGAAGGGATACACTCTTGTTCCTAGTTCCTTTTAATCCGGACCTGTACTATTCTGTAGCATAAATAAAATAGCAACCTACCACCAATGCTGTTCGTTCTCCATTCAGAGAAACACAAATTCGGAACACCACACGTTCAGCTCCATCGGCGGTGTGTCGAAGGATTCCGAAGCAGTAAACAAATAATTTAAGTCGTATATAGGACAATTTTCCCAGTTCTTCACTAATATACAGGCATCGTCTCTGCTGGGATGTAAAAAAATAATAATACCCCGTAGCCGAGTCATCCAGTGCCCGAGAGAATTGAGATTCAGACTGGGAAATGGACGTTTCCCAAAATGCGTACGGGTGCCTCCCACTCCGAGGAAGTCGTCCTCAAAATGCGGGATTCCCAACGACGCGACGTATTCTCCACGCCGAATCAATTACCGCGCCGAAGACGCAAGCCTCCCGCAGCCACAAAGAATACAGATCAGGGCAACACAAAATATAAGCAGGAAATATAAGGGCAATATGGACAGCTTCGGGCTAGACGTGCAAGGCTTGTAAATTGAAAAGGCTCTTTCCGAAAAAAAAAAATTGTCTCAGACAGTTTAGCCTTACTCAGCCAATACATTTTAACAACACGGAAACGACTAGCACATACTATATGACAGAGCCACACCGAATAAATGAAATGACAAATATTCAGCCTAACCATTTGGTGCGATTCGCCTCCATTTATGCTGTCTGTGAATAACACTCGTGCAGCATTCAGGTTATTCTGATAAAGCTCTTCCGCAATGATAAAACAACCAGACTCATTAAATTTTGCAAATGTAATGTTATTATAAAATTATTAATATTACATTAAATTATATTAATATTTCGATGCGTTTCAATATATTTCAAGTAAATTCATATCCCCTGAAAATTGTTTTTAAAACTGTGGAAATTAGTCGTGAAATTGAATTCACCGTGAGTGAAAAACTACCGACCTTCCGTTCATCAAAATTTGGAAAGCTTAATTTATGGCAAGCCAGGAAAATAAGTAGCGATCCCAATTTTGCAAAGGAAATACTTCAAACTTAATCACATTCGGTCGAATCGGGTTATCAGCGCCCCCGTAATCGTACACGGTAAACAAAGTAGACATTTAAAAGCACGATTCCAGGAATGAAGAAAAAATAGTAAAGAGTTTTATCGAAACATATTCCCAAACAGGCCAAATCGAAATCGACATCTTATGACCTTGATAAGGCCATTTTTCCTCACTGCGTAATCAAAATACGCGCGGATACGACGAAATGGGGACTTTTTGCGGCAACGTTCTGGAGGAAAAATTCAATATTTCGCGAGGTTTCGAGAAATATAAATGACACTTGTGGGTTTTTGGAGGGCGATGACTACGGCCATAGCTTATTCAAGAGTTTTTGGACTAGTGCGATGCGTCAAAAGATGAAGGCGAAAATTCAGAGGAACAAGACACCCACCATAGAGTAAAACAGCAAAATTTCTCGAGGTGGCAAATGGTTAAAAGGAGGGCAGAGTAATTCACTGCAACATTAAAAATCTTATCCCCAAAATGGAGAACGCAATTACATGTGGAGCATATGGGCGATAAATTAGGCTCTGTTTAAGGTTTCCGCGGCGAGCAGGTATTCTTTCCATTCTTCTTTCGGGATTCGGCAGCGTCGTTGTTTTTCTGACAACTTTTCTCCTCCTATCCTGGTGGCGTCTTCAGGTCGAAGAGTCTCCTCCTATCCTGGAGGCGTCTTCGACCTGAAGACGCCTCCAGGATAGGAGGAGAAACGTTATTAGAAAAACAACGACGCGGCGGAATCCCGAAAGAAGAATGGAAAGCTAAATTAGCCGTTATATTTGGATTACGTAATTGTCAACGCAAGATTACCAAAAAGGTTGAACTAATATCAGGTAAAAGAAAACCACTTCTGATTTTCAAAATGTACGAGATGTGATATCCCTATTATATGAGAAAGTTCTGACTGAAATTGAAGGCAGGAATCAACTCTCTGTCACACAGTGTGACCTGGAGGTAACATATAGAAGAGTTTTATTATTGTCTCTGATTAAGTTTCTTTACATCCATATGTCTTTGTGACATCAAATTTTACATCTTGGCAATGAAAATTGCTCTCATTCATAACTTAAACTTCCTGATTCTCCCACTAGTGGAGTAAAATGTGAAATGGCTGCACATGTAGGACAATAAAATCAGTGTATAGAGGGTTAACTTCAGGATGAATAGATTGATTAGGAGAGAATTTATCAGGACATGAGAAATGGAGAAGTGATGGTTAGAATAGAATATTTCAGAAAATTTAGATCTAATAACATAGCTTTGAATGGACCCAAAACTGAAGCTTAAGGAAAGACTGGATTGGATTTTTGGGGAGGCGACCGACGGCTAAGATCTTTTGCGCCATAGGGGATAGGTAAGGGAGGAAGGGTGGATAGACACCCGGCGTCGGCATTAGCCTGCTCTTAACGAAAGGCGCCAAGGGGACCATGGCTTAACGTCTCCTCCGACAGACAGAGTACTCCACTTGAAGTGCCCTCCACAAGACACTCAAGTAGAGATCGGGCTCCTCTGAAAAACATCCGCCTCTGCAGGGATTTGAACCCTGGCCGCCCGTGTGGTAGGCAAGTACTCTAGCTACCACACCAACCCGATCCCCTTAAGGAAAGAGTTGGCCAAAAAAGAAAGGTTGGTAGCCTCTGTGGAGGAGTTAAGTGCTCGCCTGCCAAATCCACAGTCGCGGGTTTGATTCCCACTAGAGTGGAATAATTAATACCCAGGGCATAATTTTCCATGCATTCCCAATATAGTTGCCAATAGTAGCCATCAAATTTCTGGTTCAAAATGAATGTAATATTTGGAGTGAGGTAAGAGACTTCAGATCGAGTAGAGAAACTTTAGGTCCGAGTGAAGAAAAAGAATAAAAGTACCAGGTAAATCCTAACACAAAGAATAAGAAGTGCTGAAAAGGGAAATAATGATATAAAAACAAGTGCCATGCATAAATATAGGTCAGCTGATGATTATGGGGTTGGGGGTCAATATATGTCAAGAACTCTCCAGAGAAATGACTACATCATTCATAAACTGTTACTGATAACTAACAATCAATTAATACAAAAAGATGTCCAGAAAAGTCAAGGGTGCACACTTATGCAGTGATGACAAACTTGTTACTGTTATACACATTAGCAGTGGATAACAGTGTTAAATTTCAAACTTCAGTGGACCATTTTATTTTTAATCCATTCACAATAAAAAACAGCCATCAATGTTTTTTCCATTATTGCCGACTATCGAAAACATGGGTCGTAATGACATGCAAAAATAAGAAAATAGAACAATCATTTCACATTCACACAAATAAATCAATTACCAATAAAAGGATAAAATTAATGTGATGTTTACCATAAAACATTCCAATAGTTACGATTCAGATTCTAACCTCTTAAGGAGAGCATGTTTGAAGCAGGAATCTGAAGTGCAAAATGGCCTTGCATTTTCAGGTTGGATGCAATAAATTATGGGTTGTTTTAATCTGATTGCATTTAGGAAGGTTGAGGTTCCAAAAAATTAAATTTGTTTTTAGTTTGAAGTCAAAGCATAGAGAGATACAAGGGATATTTGTGCAACAGAACAAGTTTGAAATAAAAGAAATACAAAATGAAAACTCAAATCAGAAGAAGCAAGATCAAGGGACACATTCTGCAGCACAACAGTCCATTGATGAAAATATTAGAATGAGAAAATTATGGGAAGAATTACAGAGGAAGACCAAGGATGGAATACCTGACATTATTCCTGGGCAGAAGGGCTAATTTCAGTAAGTAATGACATCAAATGCATTGCATGAAATCATCTGGGTTAAAACTCACAATGGCTGATTAATGCACAGAATTCCTCTTTTTGCTAGTTTCATTACTGTACCAAGGTTAATTTCTGAAGTAAATAAGAAAGAGCACAGCAGTAGACTGTAATAGTTATGCATGTCTTTTATCTCAGGGTAGAGAATCATTTGAGTTCTATCATTAAAGCCTACAATTGTCATTGATCTCTCCAGAGTACCCACCATAAATACCATCATTGTTATTATTTGAACAATGCAATTTTTAAATACTACTCCTTCATGCTTGTGATGTGTAAGGACATAACATTAAGCTTTAAATTGTGGAATTTAACATTACCACTATGTACAATTTAGTGTAATATATATACAATAATCTCCTCTTTCCAAACTATCAAGTCATTTCGTTTGCATTGATAATGCAAGTTAAGGTAAGTTTCATCAGACAATTTAGACTGAGGAGCTTTAACACAACGAAGACGTGCAACTGAAAATCTCAACACACAAATAGAGCTACAAAGGAGTGGTTTGGATAGTTCAATATCCAAAGTAGAATCATAGTGTTAGAATACCCAATGATAAGACTCAAAGCTCAATTGAAACAATGCATAGTGCCTAGGTAAATAAAAGAAATATTTCAGCCATTGCTTCTAAAGCAGCATTTTCTCAAATTATTCAACATTACAGAAAACTTGCTTGTTATTAAAGTTAAATTTAGCCCAAAAGAGATATGCTGTATCAAAATGTTTAATGACAATCGTTAATGACTATGGCCTTTAAATTTTTTCAATCACTTGCTTCATCCAACTTTTTTGTCTCATCTGTGTTCATTTTTCCCAAAATTTTAAGTACTCTTTCAAAAAATTGTTAATAGGAATATCTGCTTTGATGTTCATCACAGAAATACTCTCATAGGTATCGACAACTCAGTGCTAAGTGTCATGAATCTCATTGATATAAAGGCTAATTCATACTACTGCCATTTGTTCAGGCCCATCCTCATTATCACATAGACATCTATACCTTCCCCAATATCATGCTTCAGGCATCCAAAATTTCCATGTATTTGCAGCTGCAGGACACAAAAGGTAAAAAAAAATTTCCAGGAATGTGCAACAAGGAATATTCCTCCCTAACTTCCTCAACATGCCAACCTTCAGTTTAATATTTACATGTAGTGGAGTTCAATGGGGATAAAGCGGCAATGTAAAAGTCAATGCCACTCCAACAGAACAACAACAAAACAGTTTGCACCTCAGTAATTCACAGTCAATTGAGTTCAAGATAGGTTGGCAATTTCTGATTTTTTGGAATGTGTAAGCATAACTACACCCATACTGTTGAGATCATTACCATTTATAAACATTGTAAGCGATTCCATTTCCCAATATGAAGAGGAATCAAAAAAACATGGGATACTTGAAGCATGTGGTGGATAGCCTTAAATATTTCTACAGTACATACTACCCTGCGAGCTGCAGCATGGGCATGTGGCAGGGGTTGTTAGGATACCAGCCATGTAAAGATGTAAGGGATAAGGTTTTGGGAGGAGAAATGGTGACATGTATTATGGGAGTGTATTTAATGGAGCTTTTTTATTGTGGTTGCTTATTGTGTGTGGAAAGAATGAGCTTTTGTACCTATCTATTAGGCAAAGTATCGCTTATATTATCACTTCTGTCAGACCTAGAGATGTAGTGAGGCATCATGATAATATTCTCTGGGTTCCTCTGTAACACACAAGTTCTGAATTTCTCAAGCAAGCTAAGCCTAGTGTGCAGCCTCCGAGTCTCTAGGGGCTCCCACCTTAACGCCTCTAAAAGCTTTGAAACACTATGTTTGCTTGTAGCAGTTTTTAACGAAGCGAGCAGCTTGTCTTTGTATTTAAATAATTGTTATAATGGAAGATTTTTATAGTTTAATATTTAACTAAAAAAGAATGTACAATAAATAAAGCCCATAATTTCAATGGTTTACTTTGTAAAATGATGATACAAGCAATGACACTACATGTCTAGTTTCAAGGTTTATCCAGTCGGCCCACTAAGTGAAACACTAGCCCCACACCCTGATGAGCATAAATTTCCACCCCACAGTGGAGGAGGCTGCAATTTTATCAAGACTGTGAAGACATTTTACCTTTCATAATTTAACTACAACCTCAGAAATACTAGCGGTAACAGTACAGCTTGAAAGACAACAGTATGTAAAGTATAAAAACAAACTTATCAAAACATGATAAACCAATTGATAAAAACAAACTTTAGTATATCCTATTTAATGATTGGCTAAAGTTAAGGAGAAAAGGGACAAATGATATGAAATGATAAGACATTAACTAGTGACATTCTAGAGAAGACTTGCAACAAAATTCATCACAAGACAGATATTGGTCTGCTGATATTGGTCAAAAAATAGTGAGGAATGGCTTAGATGACAAAATGTAACTTAGTGCATCCCCAAGAAAAGATGAACACCAAAATCCTTAATATCGAAAAGCAAGTGAATAACTTTTTGTTTCCAAATCAAGAGGGTAAAAAAACATAAGAGTTTAAGCTATTTAAGAAATCATGGCCAGATGCTAGTCAGTAACCTTTAAAGTTAAAGCAACACATGCCACTCCAGAGTACTCTTCAGTATATCCCTTTTCAGTTCTAATTGGATGGTGATAACGTTCTTAGAGCAACGCCATGCACTATGAGGATAAACTTTGACAAGAAGCCACAAAATAGAGGAAATCAATTAAGATCATGAATCCAAAGGACGATCACATGCATATTCGTTAATTCTGTACTTCGGTCCGAGTATGTAAACAGATAAACATTGCCAGCAAAGACCTATCTATTCCTGATCGGACAAAAATATACAAATCACGAAGCATCCAAGAAATAAAGAAAACATATAATTAAGTCAAGTGGTGCCGAAACATGCAAATATTGGGCATGTAATAAGTACACAAAAACATAAATATCGACCACTATTCACACTCATTGAGCCAAATACCATGCAAGCAATGATCCCAAGCATTAAGGAGGATAGTAACTCCGAAAATCTAATTTGGCACAGATGATCTTTCCCGTCCAATAACAACTAAATATAACATGAATATCTTTCTTGCTGGAAAAATATCGATTTTCAGCGCCGTGTCTTTTGCGTTATCGAAATCAGCGAATCAACATAAATAGTAATGGATCATAGTAAAATATTACAAACAGACGATTAAATGGGAAAAAGAAAACAAAAAGCGCCACATAATGAATAATAAATAAATTTAAGCCATTGCAGGTGGTAGTCAACTGATACATATGCTATTCTTTAGGTGAATATATCTTGGGTTGCTCGTCTATAAACCACTCCAAGGAAAATAAACTTAATGCACTGGGGCATAATTTAATTGCATAATTCTTCAGGAGTTTCCACAAACACCGTCATTAATAGATAATGCATTTTACAATGGTCGATTTTTATGTAACAACATTCGGGCCAAATTCATGCACAAGCAAGTATATTATCATACATAGGGCAACAACATACAATGCAAAAATATTCGGAGTGTCACTTACCAGCAATATTTTCCCAATTTTTTCTAATGATAGCCATTCGTGAACAATTTTATCTAGACGGCTTCCACATACCGTACTTTGCCGTACAGAATATGTTCTTCGTTTGTTGATCGACGGCGGCTGGTTTCACTCGTTTCTCTCCATTTCCGCTGAAACTCGCTCTCCAGTATCTTCGGGCCCATGTGATTGAATGTTTGCTCTTTTCAATTCATTCGACGGACCTAGTGGTCTGAGTGAACGCTATTGCAGAATCGGTTGATTGTTGTTTTATCTATACATAGCTGCTTTAAGTAGGTATTCATTTTTGTGAAAATGACCACCCAAGCTCACAGCAAGAAGAGGGTTTGCTACTACTATGACAGTAAGTAACAAAACTTTTCAAAATAGTTAGTTATTATCATGTTTTTGAGACTACCATAGATGTTTATCGTGCTACGTGCTCACTGTGTGTCGCCCAATGTGAACTATTTTGTAAGCATTTTATCTTGTAAAAGAGAAAAGTCCACCTTGATGTCTTTATTATATTAATTCTTTGACTTTTTGAGAGTTTTTACCTCTTGCGGTGGCGCCAGAGATATTCTTGACATGAAACGTGTTGGCGGCATCGTAGACCGACGATTCACTTGCCTCAATTTTCCCTCCGAAATTAGATGCCAGGATTTCTTGTAATAATGCTTGGTTTTGTTGCCCCTAAGTATAATACTTCTTTCCTATTGATTGTTTAGGTTTCTATATGATAGTAATTTGTCTTTTCAATATAATTCTGATTTATTCGTCGCGGTCCACCCCATGATATACCTATGTAGCTAATGGTCTTGTTCGCCGGATATGATGGTCTTTGTAACGTGCTGACATGTTAATACTACCTGAGAACCGAAGCCTAGTTGTAAAATAGATAGAAATTACGTTAGAAGGTTTATGAATAAGTGTTGACTATAGTTTGTGTCCAGATAATGTAGTGTTCAATGCTAGGAACTCGATGGCTCTCCGGCATGATATGGTTATACAGAGTTGTTTTCCCTAGTTCATCAATGTAACGAATGTTTTAATTCTTTGTCAGGGAATCTCATCAGGGTGGCGAAAGATTCCTCATCAGTAGGGAAATGAGTCTAGATTCCGGAATTCGTACCCTCTTTGCTTCTTCCCTATTTTCTCATAAACAGTCTTCAAATAATTTTTTAAAAAACTTTTCAACGTTGTCGTTTAACTTTTATGTAAGCAACCTCAAATGGGTGATGAGGGAGAGCATTGTGTCGTTTCTTCTTCATTGAGGCATATTTTCCTTGCCTTTGATTGTTCTGCAGTAGCACCTGCACCTTTTGCATTCTACCAGCACCAGGTATTTGCATTCTAGTCATAATTTTTAACTAAGAACTGGTAAGGATTACTTACTTGTCTTTAGAATTAAATCTGAGGGGGAAGTAACCTTGGGAACGAATGCAATTCTTGCCCTGTTAATTTGGGTGTGGTTATATGTAATGAATAAGTTTAGTGATTCACTTCCCTTAGATTTGCATTGTATCATGTTATCAGAGAAATCCTCGTTTATTCTCTCAGTATGGTGTTACTGCATTGATTGCTTAGTTTTATTGATGAATCATGTGAGAGTACCACAAGGCAGTATAATGGGACCCACTCGTTTTTATCACCTGGTGGGCAAATATATTTATATTGGAAGTGCTGAATATGCTATGCTACATTAGTACACTGTGTGTGTACTAGTTGGGAGTAGTATTAATTTCCCTTCACTGAAAAGTCTGTGAAATTTTATTGTTTTTATCTTCTATACATATTGAGGTCTAGTTTTGTCCAAATAATTTCCTATTTCATCTTTCTTTGTAAGTATGCAATATTTGCACCGAATTCCCTATGTTTACCAATGTGTACTTAGTAAGATGGTGTGATTTAGTTTCTAGTGTCTGTTATTGATCAGAATCTAATGAAACTTAGAGACGATCCTTATAACTAACGATCCAAGATAAATGGGAAGAATGCATGAAAATGGATTGGAGTCGCTTTTGTGTCTTAATATTGTGGGAATGGTCATTGTCTTTTTGTACAAATTGAAAAATTACCCTACCATATGGCTTGCTGCTGGCTATGTTCACGGTGTAACTGAAGTCCAGTGTACAGTTAGGTGGAAGTGAATAACTCATGATCCTTGTGTGGGAAATAAAATGGATGGAAATCACTTAGTGGAAAAATATATTTAGCCATCAAAAAGTGAACCATTTCTGCTGTATAGGTATTAATCATGCCTCCTCAGGGTCTGTTTTTCATGAATCCCATGAGGTTCTTTTTACTTGGGGGTCACACTCGCACAAGTGCACCCGTGGGCAGAAAGACCCCGATTTATTTTCTTGTTAACTCAAAGTTGGCACAAAAATCCAAAAAGTAGTCACTTTCTTAATATGAACACATGTTTGCATACTGTTCTCATTTGCCTTGATGGCAGGTTTATTATTAATCATGGTGAGAAGAGCCCATAGAGAAATTTATGCAGTTTAGTGCAAGTTTCTTTTTTTATCATCTATGATTTTATTGCAAGGCCTGCTTTGCTGGAAACTACTCAGCTTCAGTTTTGTAGAAGTCATACAAAGTGACTCCAAATCTGAGTATTGTAGACACAATAACTATCAGTCCTCCTCCTTGATGAGGGCATGAGCTAATATCTGAGCTAAGATGCTCAAATGGGCAGAGGAGCATTTAACAATGGAAGAAATTCATAGTGGTTGCACTGAGTAAATCATAAATGAAAGACTACGAAGCGCTGCTATCTACTATAGCAATGTGTTACTCTGCAAAAAAGCATCATTGTGAGGAAGAAAGGGAATTGCCATAAGATAGGTTATTTTGATTCATTTTTGATAGGGAAAGAATAGGGGTGGTGAGCTGAGTGAAGAGAAGGGTAACTTAGGAAACACTGTACTTGGCTAGGGAAGAGAACATAAGATATTGGAAGGTGGCAGCAAAGGTACAGGCCCTGTTGATATGAAATTTGATTTTATAGAGAGTTATAGTACAAAGAGAATGTGAGGCGAGAGGTAAATTATGACTCAAGTGTCATTTAAAACCGTGTAAGTTGTTAGTAATTTACTGTTGGCCATGTTGTTAATTGTGATGGGCAATGTATTTTGTTACCCAAAGATGGTGGTATTGAAGATAAGCAGAGCTAAAAAAAATATTTTTATTTATACCTTTGGTGACGATGGCCCATCTAGAGGTATACAAGCCCTGCTGACTTGTTTACCCTTCAGCTGGCTGTATTGTTCGAATTTAAGCCTGGGTCATATCTAGAAGTACAAAAGCCCTGCTGACACGTTTACGCTTCAGCTGGCTGTATTTTTCCAATTTCAGCCTGGGCCATGTTCCAATTCAAGCACTAGAGTGGATATCCTGTACTACATTACAACTACCTTGGCCATATTTGCCAAGTTTCATTTGTTAATTTATTTATGTGTTACATTATAAATTGACATCTGCTGCTTGGCAATTAAAAGAAAAATAAGAACATTAAACCCATGTAAATGAATTGACACACATTATTACTCTTGAAGGATCAATTTTGTCTGAGGTATTTGCGACATCTTCTAGTCAAGGATTTTAGATATGTAGATATGGACTCAAACAGTTCATCAGGCAGCTAGTTTCTCTTCTGATTTGTTTATATTTAAGGGTGATCACATCTGGAAATAAGAATTTGGATTCGCCATTTCCTCTGTTAATTCTTCCCATTTTGTGTCTTATGGGACCCTATGTTCTGCGCCAAATCAGTTGTTTCCATCTAGGTCCCATGCCACAACATTTCCTTCCTGCCGACCTAACACGTACCCTGACGACCTTAGTACTTTTTCTATTCTCTTGTCCAATTTCATGAGGGCTCTGCACCGTGGTTTTATATTCAACGATTAAATGAACCTATGAATTGTGATAGCTAATGCTTTAGTTGCACTGTTCCTTACTCTAATTAACAACAATTAGCGTGATCGCGTGGATTTTGAGCGATTACGCGTGAGCCCGTGGAGCATCGAAGGCCATTTCGACAATGAAGACAATGCGCAACCCGCACCACAAGTCTTTACTCTAATGATAATTAATATTCGATGATTGTTCATAATATCTGATTTGTTTACAATTATGGTAGTGTAATGGGCGATTAGCGCTTGTTCGTTCTTTGCTTTCCGTGATCGAAAACTGCGTCAAACAAGTGATGGCATGCGTCACGTAGGCACATCACGTGGGAACGCTAGGTACTAATATTAAACTATCAAGAGGAAAGTCCATTAGTTTACTCTGGCTCATTACGGAATCTTAAGAATAATGGAGGTAGAGTAATTGCCTTGCATTCAACTTTGCCCTTAAGATCGTTCGCGAAATTCGTCATAGTGAATTAGTGCGACTTGAACAGTCGACTCCCATGTCACTTCCTGAATCAGGGGGAGTTAAAGTGCGACTAGTGCACCTTAATGTGGAATGGAACGTGCACAAGGAATTTTATTTTTCAATTTTTTGTTTAATACATTTTGCTAAGCAATATCCACGAAGGCCGTCGATTTTCATTTGAAATGAGTATTTAAGAATTTTGACTTTAGGGCTTGGTTACCCAGATTTCGTTCGACGTGCGTACGTTTCGCGAATGATCGAGGTCTTATTGTTTGCGGTCAGTATCCATGCTTACCATGCACGTATGACCGACGTTTTAATGACAGTGACAGCAACGGTGTAAAACAAAACGGAAAAACCCGATGCTTTGTCTTCATAATTTTATAATTCCTGTTGATTGTGTAATTTGGGAAGAAAATTGGATGTTTACAGGATGTGTTGACGATAGTTTGCACCGCATATGCTTATTTTTTCAACTATTGGGAGACGACCAAAAATTTCTCGGGAAAGATTCACGCCTCCCCGCCGTAGCTCCCACGACGCAGCTTACGTTGAAGACCTCGCTACTGATTGGCTACGCTGTATCAAGCAATACATGGACATCTGCATAATATCGTAGGCCTGTTGGCAGTATGCATGCAACCGCTCGGATAAATTTCACGAACACTCACGCGAACGCGTTCATCGAATTATGACGCGGGCTATACGGTTCGTGAAGTTTACGCCTTGGCGTATGCCTACTATTCGATCGATATCTACTAAACCTCTTTGGACACAAATGAAAACCTTGGTTGGATTATAAGTTAGGTTTTAACTCTATTTCCTTTAACAAAGTGTAGTAACGGTGGCACGGAAAAAACCAGCGAGGAAACCGAAAATTATTCTGGCGCCACTGGGATGTGAAGGCAGCGTGGCTTCTGTATGACTCTTGTGGCCTACTCAGGAAGAACGTGATACTTACGTGCCGTGACGCGCAATTTTGACTCAACAACCAGGAAAAGACAAGATTTTTTCAAAAACACTAATTGCTTTCGTTGGCATTTTGACGTCGGTATTATTAATATTCAACAGTATTGAAAGTGTGACGTTCGTCCATTCCGTGGACAAGCGGTGTGATTCATGGGCTATTCGCAGGATTTCCGGGGTTATTTGTGGAAGGCATTTGTTATTTTTAATGAAAAGTCCGTATGATCTTCCGCGTCCCGTTATAATTTTCGTGAAGCCTCGAATATAAATTTCCGCAATGGATGTCCACCGACGCACTACTGAAAAAATTAGTTTCTCTTATCAATGAGATGCGTTTCGTGGTTAAACTCCCGTTTTGGCAGGCTTTCGTCGAACGAAATTTTCTCATTGTTGGGCTGGTGGGTAAAGAATAAACGAAAAACTCGTTCGTTTGTGCTTTATAAAATTGGAGCCTCCCCTATCGTCTTGTTTGTTTTTTGTTAGGTGGTTTTAACGAGAAAGATGCTGATTTACGAGGTATTCGGTTTGGTTCTAGCGTTGCACTCCCTTGTTTGTTGCCTTTTTCCTTCCTGATTACCTTTATATTAAGGCTAGGATTTCATATCTAGTGTAAACACTATCGTTGTGCACCTAGCGTTGTGGGTAAATGTAAAACCCTATTCGTTCAGTTCGTAACCCTGCGGTATATCACCAACGATCTTGTTTTATCTGTTAATTTAAGGTCATAAGTGACCTCTAAATTATGCAAACAGTCGTATCAACATAAAAAAACAAGCCTGCTTAACCTCTCAAAATCTAAACATCAAAACATCGCGTCAACTTTCGGAGTAATCGTATTTGTCACTTTACAATCGCCATGTAGACAGTAAGGGATAATAGACCTGATTTAGGCATAACATCATCAATCAGCGTCCAATCCCATCGTTTGATTTTTTTCCCACTGAAATGTTTGTACCTTGACAGTATGTTGAAATGGTTTCCTGATGTATATGTGATGTAGCAACATTCCTTTGAAAACTGAGGCAAATCCATCTCTCCTATCATCATCAATAGTTGCTTACTTATCTCTCTCGAGCCCATTTGTTTTATTTACGCTTGTGTCTTTTAGTTTTGCTTGTATATGCTTCAAATCTTCCCATCTGACTGTTTGGTAAATATCTCCACCGAATTTATATTCTGGTAGGCTCCTGTGTCACAAAAGCACTTGAAGTTGACTGTTTTATATCTGTTGGAATAGAGGTTTACACAGCTCGTTTTCCCTTGTGCAAATCTCTCTCACCCTGGTCTAAATGGAATGGGAAAATATGCACAGGCTGTTTCATGGAAGCAGTTAAGTCAAGAAGACAATGCCATACAAGGAACCCCTTGATCAATACCAACTGTCTCTAATGAGCTGTCCTACTCATGCAATGCCTTCTACATTAAATATGGAAGATAATGATTCACTACCTCTAGGCCTGAATTTATGAATAAATAAACGGGTGACTGAAATGTCCAACTCCCACGAAGCATGTATTTCCTTTTCATTTGGGGGAGAACAACCTTTCATTCCTTTAGGGATTACTATTAAGTAGAATGACCTACCTTGAATAGTACTTTCTCAGGCTTGAATGCGCTCTTAACACCATCATTAACATAGTATCTACGTGGTATGTTTGTAATGGCAGTATTTTTAATTGGGAATTTAGTCGCATACGTTCCTGTAGAATATAACTGCAAATGTGTTTCAATCATCCTATTTACCAGCATGAGTTTTGACAATGTAATTGATGTTGGACATCTTTTATTAAAATTTGATATTTATTAAAAATTAAGGTGTATTTATTCTACATTCTCACTCATGAATGCTTTTTTAATTACAGGTGACATCGGTAACTATTACTATGGCCAAGGCCATCCAATGAAGCCACACAGAATACGCATGACCCATAACCTCCTTCTAAATTATGGCTTGTACCGAAAAATGGAGATATATGTAAGTATTACTGATATTTCTGTCATTAAATGTGTTATAGATTAGAAAGCAATGACCAACTCTCATGTATGTGTTAAGTAATATGCTAAACATTTCTCCATCTAGATTGCTTGTGTAAGTTGATGTGATTGTACTGCAAAATTGTTTATATTTTTAAATTTTGTGCTCCATCATTTCATTTAGCTCAGGAGAAAAGGTTTAGGATGCTAGAGGCATTTTTGTGAGATATTTATGACCAAAAATTTAACTTTGGTAAAACTTGGTGTCTTAAAAATTTAGCTCTAAACAAGCAACTGAGTGTGCTACTTGAGAGAGCGCCCACCGTTTGTATTCAATTGGAAGGCGAGAAATTTCTAGATCTTTGGATAGTAGTTGTCTCTAAATTACGCAACGGTTCCATGGTCAACATTTCAGTGTTAGTCCGGTATAAATTATATTTCTCTCCTTTGCGCGTGGACAACCGAGAATATGTCCCGCGAGATTAATGTTCGGCGTTCCATGTGAGGGCCTGTCGATTCCAAATACTGTATACTCGATTATCCGTACTAGTGAGTGCAAGGTGAAGCATGGGTAACCGAAAAATATGGGAGAAGTAGTGGTGATATGTATGCATTATGCAATACGTGTGAAGAAACGTGTTTTAAATATCCAGCAGAAAACAAATGAAATCCGAAATAGAGGGCTGTTTGAGCAGTAGATACGGGTAATTCGCAAAGTAG
This sequence comes from Ceriagrion tenellum, assembly GCA_963169105.1. Classification (NCBI taxonomy): domain Eukaryota; kingdom Metazoa; phylum Arthropoda; class Insecta; order Odonata; family Coenagrionidae; genus Ceriagrion; species Ceriagrion tenellum. The sequence continues at coordinate 32,101,555 of OY720639.1, forward strand.
ATAATCCTCACATGGTTAATCGAGAGCTAACGGTACTCGTGGTTTACGGTACTCGCGTTTACGATTTCTCTCGTTTGCAATGTGAATTCATGACACATCGTCGATTTTATTGTTAGAAGGTACGCAATTATTCGTGTATCAGGATTTTCTTGAGATCATGCTTGTGCCATAAAGCTCTGTTTGCCGTGCCCCCCGCTTAACGAAATCAATTCGTTCCGAAGTAGTCTTGGTTCAGTGTATCACATCGCAAAGGAACCAACGCATTATCGTACGTCACCAAGTATTATATCTGCGCAACAGCTGATGTATTTGATTTAACACTCGCTGTGAAACGTGTGGGGATTATTAATGTTATATGATATTATTAAACTAACTTTATGTATTTTGATGCCGGAAAACTTGCAATATTCGCAAGATCGAGTGTCCATTAATTCCTGCTTCTCGGCCGGTTCGTCGACAAACTTTCGTCCTACCTCTGAGACGAATATCTTCTCACATACTGATGGCATGCCATTGATCTACTCAGCAAGGGGTTGGTAAATTGCAGAATGGTCTTGGGATTGTATGCAATAGCCGCCCTTGCTTAATCTTGAACGGAGAATACCATCATACTTGAGACTCGTAAAAAATAAGCCACCGGCTCTACGCATACACTTTCCTACTGCAAATGTTGATATTTGTCTAAAGGGTCTATTTTTCTCTTATTTTACGCCAGAGAAGCCACCAATAAGCGAATTTCTGAGAATTCAAGGGACTGAATTAGAGAGCTTATTGCCTCATCTCTGCGCTTAGAGGTAACTTACAAAAATGGAGTGATTTCGGAAAGGAGAAACCGGAAACTACCTTGTCCAGGATAATGACGCGTTGACAGAAATGCAGCTAATTTGCTCACACGTCCATTGTCCTTTTGGGAAGGGAATTTTTCTGACTGAAGAATTGATGATAGTGGTTTTTGTTTCAATCATACGTTCGTTAAAGAATGTTTACTTTTTGTTATTTTCTTAGCCAAGTCAGTATGTTTACTGCCATTTTATCTTGGGCGGACCCCTGTCCTCTCTACAATCTATCCCTGGAAGTTTGTTGATGTTATACCGACCACAGATCGACCTTGAAGGCGTCTGGTGCAGGGAAATTAGGAGTGTAATTGCACCTGAAGAGAAAAGAGTCTTCTGGTTGTTCATCCCTCGAAAATATTGACGTAAAGAATGGGGATATATCATAGTCTGTTTACTTAATGGCAGCCATTTTATTTTTACAGGCGTCCATGCCTCTAATACGGGGAGATTTCAGTGGAAACACGGTGCCGTTGCCTGGTCTCCGCGCCAGTGATAAGTGCTGGCGACTCGCACGAGAAAACAGATTTGAAATTGCCAAGAATCTGATTTTTTTCACGATTATGCTTCTCAGACACGTCATCCTCCTTTAATTCTCACCCATGCGCTAGGCAATATTTCGACGCGGAAGGATTCCACTTCGCGCGGAGTTCACAGAAAGACTACTCGCCGCGCTACTGAAGGTGCCGTTGGAGACTATTAAAGGGAATGCATAGTCTGCTGGGTTCCTGTGCTGACTATTACGGGCGGTTAAACGCCAAAGTAAATCAGAAAATATCTATTTTAATTAGAGATGAGTCGAATTTAAATTTTATCGAATCCGAATCTCGAAATCGAATCTTCTATTTTTATCGCAATTCCTGCTGACCCTTAAAGTATATTTTCTTGTACCACATCATTACCAGCACAAAAAGAATAAATTTTTAAAACTAATTCAAATCCATTTTTACATTATCCTGTAAATTATGAACCCATGGGTTGCACTAGGTTTTCCCTTAATCTAAAATGTAATTACTTTCCAAAGAAAAAAACAATGGACTGAAATGTTTCGTGATACTTTCTCCCTTAGGAATAAGGAAAGATAGGTAAGCGAGCGCAACTGAATTTTTTAAATGGATTCTTGGATCTTTTCCAAGACCTTTCCATGTATTTTTTGGCTAAATTTCAGGCTTTCGCCGTTATTCTAGCTTAAATTGAAATTTTTTTAAATTTAGTGGCTTCGGAGACGCTTAGCGCAAAATGGTGCGACAAAGTTTCAGACCCTAACTCCGGTAAATTTCGACCTAATGCTCGTATTTCGTGTTTAATGACCATTTCGTGATTGGGAAATAAATATCCATTCCTCTCGAAAGAACTGTATCCTTTCGACATTTGGCCTCATGCATATATATCTCCGTGTCTGAACATATTTTCATTTCACCCGTATTTATTTTTGTGGTTGTTTAAAACTTAACAACTCCACAATCAGACCTTAAGAAGACCAGATAAATTTTCCTTACGTTTGCGACGCTAAACTACGGCACGAAGTAGCAACAATAAATTTTTTGAGAGAATTTTGCGGCGTAAAATAGCGGTGTTTTATAATGTATTCTAAGCTAGGTGTCTATTTTTCTGTTGCTCAAAACTTGGTTTTTCAAAAAATAAATGTTTCGGGTCTACCGGTTGATCAAATAATAAAAATTGCGTCCGTAATTATCTGAGGCGCGCGCGGGTCGGTATACAAAATGCTGTGGAAGGTTCTGACGTCAGTGGTGCGCAAGCGCCATGCGGCGATTTCTATATGAAACTTGACGCGAATAACAGCTGTAAAAATCTCCGTTGATAAGCATATTTTATGACACAGGGAATGTTCACACATTAGAATTATAATGGCGTCGCAATGATGAATTCCGAGGTGAGATTTCGGGCGAATATACGACGGACAACGAAGAGACTACTGCGACGGGGCGCATATGCCACCCGCACAATTGTATTCGAATTCGATCGAGCCCTTGGATCCCTGCAAAAAAATTCCATGGAAGCTGTTCTGTAGAACGTAAGGAATTCTACAGAAATTGACTCTTTTTCTTCAGAACTAGTTCCTTTTCTAAGGATCTGTACGGAACATGAGAGCCTGACTCTACAGAACATATGTTCTGTAGAGTTATTTTCTGCAGAGCAAAATAACTCCTTACAAGCTGTTCTGTAGAACTTCAGCAACTCTACGGAAATATGTGAGGTTTCCTTGAGCTTGTCAGGAGTTCTACAGAGCGTCAAAGGGCTTCTGTAGAACCTCCTAAGGAATTCCACAGAACGTCCTAAGGTATTCTGCAGAACATCCTAAGGTATTCTGCAGAACGTCGTAGGGAATTCCGTAAAATGGCGTTTCAATATTTTAAGGAATATCTACAGAACTTTTAAGTAATTCTGTAGAAGTATTTATAAGGAAACTATACAGAATTTTTTAGCAGGGATGTTGAACACATCACTAATTCCAATGTTAATCGCGGTCGCTGTAATGCATTACCTGTGACTTTGGGCAATCCGAAAAGAAGAATGGCACAACGGGGACAACATAGGCACAATACACGTTTCTGTTCATCCTTTCTGAAGTGTACCCAGCATGATATGAGCCATTGGTAAAGCGGAATCAACTACAAATTTTCTGTGATCACATACATGAGATATATTTATGAGTTGTCAGATAAAACAACTCCATGGGAAACTGCATTGAATTCATTGAAAGGTAAAGCCGAAATTTAGATGAAGCCAAAGCATATATGATTTCTAGTAGGGAAATCTTGATCACTGGACTTGCTACTCAATGCATAGTACACCAGCAAATGGCCACCAGTTTCATGAATGTCTTTTAACGATTAATCTGTGATAGATTGAATGGCATAGCAGTGTAATCATGCAACAATGCTGGCAGTTGGGTCAAGGAACACAGGTAGCATATACCCACAGGATTATATGGCTGCTAAACAGCTTTATGGTTAATTTTACTGGGCATTTCGCTTTTAGTTTGTTCTAAGTTTGCTGTGTTTTGTATAATTAGTAATAGTGCGATAGTGATTCACTGTTTTATTGGCAAGGTTGGGAAGTGAAGCTTTTTTTTATTAGTAGTTGGAGTCGAGTGTATACATAGTAATTCCTTTGAAGGCACTCAGAAATTCTCAGTAGTTTAGAATGCCTGGGTTGCGTAATTGATTTAAGCACTTGGTGTGAAAACGGAGGATTATAGTTCGAATGTCAGTCCTTGCGGGTGATTTTTATTGGTAAATTTAGTTAATTTCTACATTTCTTCCTTGCTATATTCTGCTTTGGTTTTGGAATATCTGTCTCATCTTCAGAGTGGAAATAAACTGGGATTACTGTTCATGTTACTCTTCAAAATTCAAAGCTGCTATTTTATTGTGAAAGTACATACTGTAGGATGTGTTCTCTACCCAGTCTTAAATGGGAAGATTGTTATGGTGAAACCCATTTTATAGTGTGGCCTGAAAGCAGAGTTTCCCCACTTATTAGGGTTAAGGTTAAATTGATGCCAGTTGAACTTAGCATCACTTATCTTTTTTTCTACCATAACTATCAATATTTGTGCAAAAAAGAATTGGATAGATATACATGATTGCACTACAGGAAACTTATTCTACTCATAATATTTCATATTTTTTACTTTATGGTTCTTAGTTTTACTCTTTGGAAATTGAAACATCATTGGCAAAGGTCATTTAACAATATTTCAAATTTGAATTGCAAAAGGGAAGAAATGTCTTGCTGTTACCTTACTTCCTCAACCCTGCATCTAGTCTAACATATGGGGCCATGAATTCTATTGTAAAATATATGTATGCTTAGAAACATGTTTTCTCAATTGAGAGGTAAATTATGCACATTACTGAGAGGGTATTACGGAGGAAAACTTGGTGTAGATTGGGTAAATAGGTCTTTGTTGCTAATTCATCGACGGATGAACTTCATTTGCATTTGGAAACTATTATAATGAAGCAGTTGCCTTGTATAGGTCTTTCCTCAGTTAGTATTTGACTATCTCCACCACTGAATATTACGAACGTGTTGCATTCTTCTCTGCTTCCTTTCCCTTAATGTATTCAAAAATGACATTTATGTATCTCACTTGCACACATTTACATCCATCATATGTCTCCTTCCATCAAAGTTGTAAGGACATTTTCATGTCCTAATTGTAATGATTGTTTTAAAGCTTTCTATTGCTTTTCCTTATTTTAGTTGTCTGCATTAATTTCTCTTTTCTTTTTCTAGCGACCTCATAAAGCCACAGCTGAAGAAATGACAAAATTTCATTCAGATGACTACATAAGGTTCCTGAGAAGCATTAGACCTGATAATATGTCAGAATATAATAAACAAATGCAGCGATGTAAGTTCAGTCTTCACGGGATCATATTATATCTATGCTGTGTGAAATTCTGTACGTGTCTAACACATCAATTTTCTCTGTAGTCAACGTTGGTGAAGATTGCCCTGTTTTCGATGGACTCTACGAGTTCTGTCAGTTGTCTGCGGGAGGCTCTGTGGCCGCCGCTGTTAAGCTGAACAAACAAGCATCTGATATCTGCATCAACTGGGGTGGTGGGCTCCACCACGCCAAAAAATCAGAGGCTTCTGGTTTTTGTTATGTGAACGATATAGTTTTGGGAATCCTAGAATTGCTGAAATACCATCAGCGGGTTCTGTACATTGATATTGACGTTCACCATGGTGATGGTGTTGAAGAAGCATTTTATACCACGGATCGTGTTATGACAGTGTCTTTCCATAAGTATGGAGAATATTTCCCTGGAACAGGAGATTTAAGGGTAAGCATTTTATGTTTTAACATTTGCTTACATTTTAATGAGAGTTCTTCCTTTTATGGATATTAGTTGCTGCTAAATTTTTAAATGGTCATTGCAATCAATACTTAAAGAGCTTTCATTAAATTTGACCTTCACAAAAAAATATGCTGTGCTTTTTCCCAAGCAATTACTGGACACTATTTTTAGCCCTGAAGATTTTCAGTGGCTTATTGCTTACAGTATATGCATTGGGATAGGTGAAACAATGATTATGTACTTAAATATTTACATGAAGAATGCACTACCTATATTTTTGTTGTTTGAATTTGGTTGTATGAATCTTGCTGGGAAATATGCATTCCTGAATTTCTTTAATGTGTTTGTTGTGACATGGAACAGAGACGTTTTCATTGGTACAAGTGCCCCATAAATCTAGTAGGCATAAGTGCCTACGAGCTTGCAATCCATGGGTTTTCCTGAAGTTTGAATCTGGGAGGGATTCCTTATATGTATTATTAGTCTTCGTTAGAAATATAGGTTTAGTATGTTTAAGAATAGTCCATTTACCCTTAGAAGTTAGATGTGCTGAATTTGACTCTTACCTGTGGAGTTCTCTCATTGTCAGCCCATTTGCTAATGCACCAAAGTTAGTATATGTAATGAAAAATTGTTAAAAATACTTCAAATATTTTTAACGTTGTTTCTTTGGCGTCATTATTCAATGATGAGGAGGAAAAAACAGTTTTGCATCAATAAAAATGCTGGTCCATGTGGGGCTTATATAATTTTATCCTGGAAGGCTGTGACAAAATTTTTCATCCAAATTTGGTGATGAACATAGACCCATTTTTTTACTAGAAATAATTTTGTTGCAGGTCACTTTAGGTATTGGGTCGTGCTTGTATGCACAGTGGCTAGCAACTATTACATTGTATAGTGTTCTTGAGCGGTAAAGTTTCCACTGCTTGATGCTAAGTGTTCATCACTTTACAGGATATTGGAGCAGGAAAAGGGAAGTATTATGCCGTCAATATTCCCCTCCGAGATGGAATGGATGATGAGAGCTACGAGTCAATTTTCAATCCAATCATATCAAAGGTCATGGAAACTTTCCAACCCAGTGCTGTGGTATTGCAGTGCGGTGCAGATTCTCTGACTGGTGATCGGCTGGGATGTTTTAACCTTACTGTGCGAGGTGAGCCACTGGAATGCATAGGGTGATTGAAGGTTCTCCCCATATTTTATCTTCAGTGTATGTTCAAATTCACAGTAACTGACTTCAAGGTTATGTGTGAGTTATTTCTCTGGTATTTTCAAGAATGTATGCATGAATCATTTGAAGTATTGTCACTCTGTAGTGAAGGAAGTAAATAATGAAGCAATAGTTTTGACACATTGTATCAGTTGTTGGTATGTTGTTGATCTTTGAATTTTCCGCAGGTCATGGAAAATGTGTTGAATTTGTGAAGAAATACAACCTTCCCTTTTTAATGGTTGGGGGTGGTGGTTATACCATTAGAAATGTGTCTCGTTGCTGGACGTATGAAACATCTGTGGCTCTGGGAGTAGACATTGCAAATGAGCTGCCATACAATGACTACTTTGAGTATTTCGGACCTGATTTCAAATTGCACATTAGCCCCAGCAACATGTCGAACCAGAACACTCCTGAATACCTGGAAAAAATCAAGTGAGTTGGCCTTTTATATTATTCTGGTTACCTATCATCATTTCATTGTGCAGGTATCTGTTATGAATTGATTTATTCTATATCTCTCGATTGTTGGGGGAATAAATGAAAGCAGTGGTAACACCCAGTCGTATGGTTAGAATGTGGAGAAGTAATCATTTGGCTTGACTGCGATTTGAACCCAGATTCCTCAATTCCCAGTTAAAACCACATGGAGAATGAAGTTCACTTTGCTCTGATACTAACTCTGGGCAATTAATTTTGTATTTTCTTTGAGAATCAGGTGTTTTTAATGAATTACAAGAATAACATCCAAAGTTAATAATTTTCAGGTTAATAGAGCTGGATAAGTTACATTTAAGGCCTGAACTGTTCTAACGAAAGTGGGAATCGATCATTTTTCAATTAAGGTAGTCCGAGCGAGATAGTTCCCTAGTCATAATAGAGACCATATTCGAATTAGACATTCTAATTTCACCAGCTGTAGGACACGTGAAGTAAATATTGCATTATAAATGGTGCAATAATACAGTTTTATATGACAGAAATGTTAAGTAATTAAATAAAAATATCAGCATAAGTCTTCAATTTGATAATGCGTGGATGTGATTTTTCTTATTCCTCAACCTGAGCTCTCGCTACATTCATGGGCTCTTTATATCACTTTGATATATTTTAGGGAAATTAGTTTCTTTGATTTAACATAACATTGGAAAAACTACCTTGACTAATCATTGTATGTTGTCATACAGGACTAGGTTGTTTGAGAATCTGAGGATGCTACCCCATGCCCCTGGAGTTCAAGTGCAAGGTAAGAAGTGGAAAATGATATTAACCAAAAGTGCATCTCTTAAGCGTTGTCTGCTTAGTTGTATTGGCCAAGTCTTTGAAGCATAAATTTAAGTATTTTATTAGTGATGAAGTGCAGCCATTTAAGGTTATATTTATTAAACTCTTCTGGAAACCTTTTGCTGTTGGGAGCATATCTTGGTACTGCTGATTAATTGTGATGCTTTAACTGCCATATTACTGATCCACCTGTCTCTAGTGAATTTGCGAAAACTGCCTCCAGCTGGTTCTGGATAGTTCTTCAAATATGATTTGTTAATTTTGTCTTCTTAATGAAATTTTAAGTTAATATAGTATACTGTTACCTTATTTATATCTTATGTTTGGATAACTGTCATAAGTAATTTATATGTTTATTTTATTTTAAATTGTGAATAACCAGAAGAAAATGACCTTAACAGACTTCATTGCCTATTAAAGTGTTTATGTATTTCTCACTACAATAAGATTTTGGAATGGTACTCATGGTTGGATATTTCGTATCTATCATTTTATTAGCATCATGTCTATTTAATCTTAATTATAGGTTACTCATATTGCAAGGATTATATTAACTATATTTCAAGTACATATTTAGCATATGAGGAGTAATGTGGGCCATAGGTGATTTCTCTTAACAAAACTAAATGGTGTGCTCCTAGCAAAACCTTGAAACCCAAAGGGTTGAAGGGGACTTAGTGAGTGTGAAACAGGATTGTTTTTTGTGGTCAGTTCAACCTGCAAAATACCTTTATCTTGGGATACCAGGAATGACTGACTGAATGAGTGTAGTAAATGCAGGCTAAGGTTTAGGAGTGGTAGAGCTAACGCCACTTATGACTTATGCCAGATATACTTGAAGCTCTTTCTCTTAGTTACACAATGTGTCTTGCTTACTTTGTTTGTAAATGGGAAGTGTATTATTTTTTAACATTCATAGCTGTATGCCCTTTATACTGTTATCACTATAATGGACATACCTTTTTTCTCGTCAACCTGGTATTGGTCTTCTACGTAAGTCCTCCATTTTACATAATTTATGAATTGTTGTTTTTTCTCTACAGCTATTCCTGAAGATGCTGTTAATGAAGAATCTGAGGATGAGGAAAAAGTTAATCCAGATGAACGATTACCTCAGCAGCAACAGGATAAGAGGATCGCCCCTGACAATGAATACAGTGACTCTGAGGATGAACGTGAAGAAGGTCGCCGGGATCAAAGGTATAAATTTTTGTCAGCCACTTCCTGGTGAAACTTGCCTCACTAGGCTAAAAACTCTTAAATTTTTAATGAATTTGATGATCTAATTAGAAGTTCTCCTTCGATTGTCGAGGTGCTTGATTTTGCCACCATTTGAGACAGTCATTTTTGTCACAATCATGAATAAGATGTGTTCTGTCAAGCAGCCTACATGTGAAAGCAATCATGAATAAGATGTGTTCTGTCAAGCAACGTACATGTGAAAGCATCTTTTTAAATGAATATACTGTACTGACTCCTGTCTCACCGTCATATTAGTAAAGCTTAGCATCAATTCAGCTTGCCAGTAAAGGCCATATTTGTATTTTTCACCTAATTGTCTCTCCCAAGGGCACAAAAGCTAAATTTATATCAGTAATCATGTTCTCTATTATTCTTTCTTGAAGTAATTTCTTATAGTTACTCCTTCATTTGATTTTAATTTTTTGAATTTAATGGAGGGTGGAGTTTGTCTAACTGTCGACGCGGACTATGAAGTTCTGTCATCTGACCTTAACAACGTTCATTCGTGGTGCCAGGAGTGGTGATTAGAACTAAATATTAGTAAATGCTCCACAGTTCACTTCCTGCGAAAGTCATCACACAAAAGCCATACCTACACCGTGGGTGGAGTAAACATAAAATCTTCAAGTACAGTAAAATATCTTGGAATTACCTTAACTTCAGATATATTGTGGGGAACACACATACAAAACATATGCGGCATAGAATTTAAGAAACTAGATTTTGTTAAATGTATTATAGGAATGTCCTCGGATGAAAAAGTAAAAGAGAGATGCTACTTCGCTCTGGTTAGGCCACACCTCAAATATGCCATGAGCATTTGGGACCCTGGTCATAAAGATTTAACCAAAAAAATTAACAAAATATGAAGAAAAGCAGCACGCTTCATTAAAAACTGCTATGAATGCTATGCATGAACATATAGTGTTACACAACTGTTAGAGGGATTAAGGTAGGAGCCCCTAGAGACTCAGAGGCTGCACGCTAGACTTAGGCTGCTTGAGATATTCAGAACTGGTGTGTTTCAGAGTGACGCAGAGAATATTATCATGACTCCTCACTACATCTCTAGGTCTGACAGATGCGATAAAATAACAGAGATACTCTGCCGAACAGAGAGATGAAAAAACTTGTTCTTTCCACACAATATACAACCACAATAAAAACTGAGCTCCTCTAAATACACTCCCATAGTACATGTCACCATTTCACCTCCAAAAATTTTACATCTTCACACGGCTTGTGACCTACTACCTACTGCCACACGCCCATCAGCAGGGTAGTACGTAGATGTAGAACTGTTGTCTGATTTTGTCGTTTATGGGACCTTATAAATTTCTCTCAGTTTTCGGAGGCGTGTCTTTTTTTACTTCAAGTATTACTTGTTAGGGCATTTACAAAAATGCCTTTCTATTAAGAAACTGAAATTTTACCCATCATATTTGGAAATTATGGCAGTCATTTTTTGGTTGTGAAGGCAGTAAGGAAGCATGTAATATTGAGGCTCATACAGTAGTACATGATAAATTTGGTAAATACCACTGATATTCATTATGCACTTCTATAAAATGTTTATTTCATTACATATTGAAATGAGTGTTGGTCTAACAGAAAACTTGTACACTATGTATAAGGGGAATTTGCCTCAGATGAAGTCACAGTATTGATTTTAAAAATTAATCTGTGCATTAATAAAAAGCACTCTTATTTTAGACTTATGAAGGGAAGAGAATTGGAAGGAAGCAGTTAGTGAATTATCTATCGTGATTTTAATTTAGAATTATTTTCCTCACATTTTGAAAGAGTACCTTCTCTGTTAAAATCAGTCTTTTTGCATGGAAGTTCTGCACATCATGGCTATTGATTACCAAAACTTTTTGTCTTGTGAAATTTCATTTTTATTCCAGTATGTGCCTATCTAACAATGGTACAATTATTAAATACTGTAATAATATTCTTCGAAGAATGCATTTGTGTGTTTTCATGTATGATTTTATGGATTGATTTAGATTACTGTCCTAACTTATGCACCATGCACATTCCTGTAAGTAGTGTTCCCCACTTTTTTAAGTGTTGAAATCCAAAAATCAGTGGCTTTCTTCATTCTCCTAGTGGAAGGTTTTAGGGACCATAGTACTTTCGGCCAGTGCCAAAGCCTTCCATGTATGATACTCTCTCTTAGTTCAAGTAGTATTTCTCTGGTGGTAAAGGTCTGAGGTAAACATATCCACTTTTAGGCACTGTACAATCTTTGATTATGTTTATTCTGAGCAAGATTGATTGAAGTAAACCGTTTTCTTTCATTTAAATATACCCGACCTCTCTACAATGGTTAGCTCAAGAGTGAGCTTTGACAGACTCCATTCTCATATTTTGACTGTCTTATTCCACTTTGTGCAACTTTAATTTCAATCCTCTAGTATTGTGCCTCTGCTATCAGTGGCATATGACTTGACACAGTAAAAACAGCAATTTTCGCTCTTTCAAAACAGTGGTAACTCTTGCAAATCTATTTAGCTGTAAGAAATGATGAGCAAGTTCTTGTGGATGGGCTGAACATAACCCAACATGTGGAAGCTTTCACAAAGTGAACAAAAGTGTTCCAGAGATGGTTGGTTATTGTGGTACTGATGGCCTTAAACAGCAAGCAAGTGAACAATATTATCCCATTACTGATACATGAAGAACTTCAAGCATCCTAAGGGTTTTAGGTTATTTCAAGGAAATGATGGACTCATGTAAGATGCACACACTATTTTTCAGGCACCATTTCAGGGAAAAAAAAGGTGTACATGTTACACAGATTTATGCGATCATTTTGGAATTGTGAAACCTCTAAACTCTCGGTGAATTTTGAAATCTGAGAAAAACACACTTTTAATATCGCCTAGCTTGATTTATTCTCCTCTTTGTATTTTCAAATTTTCCAGTCTTGTAGTTGTTATTTTATTTATTGATTTTTTTCAGGTCTTACAAGGGTAGAAAAAGGCCAAGGTTAGACAAAATTGATGCCAAGAATGAAAAGCCTGATCAAGATGATAAGAAGGTGGAAGAAGGAGGAAAACTAGACATTAAAGGTATGTATGGCATGCATCACTCTTGGGATAGTATTCACTATTTGAATTAGTCATGGGCAACATTGATCAAAATATTCAACTGTACATAAGTAGGATTTATTTCAAATACCCTAAGACTTGGATACTGTCAAAGAGAAGTGTTGTCATATTATCAGAAATCTGAGCCATGTGTATTTACATGGCTGAAACCAGTGTCTATTTAGTGGCCTACTGAACAGATGTATCAAATTTGGCTGTAACTGAAACTGCTAATGTAAAGTACAGGTTGTTTTCTAACTACTATTATTCATCTAAGAAGGATTTGAGATTTGGGGGATTTGAGAACCTGTTAGGATTCAGATTCGGGTTTAGATTTGAGAAAATGAAGGATCCGTCCCACCTCTTGTTTAAATGCCTGTTCCTTCAGGAATGAATATTTTCTTTGAAATTGTTTCAGTTTTTGCATTAAGCCTCAACAACTGATATTTTTTAATACCTTGTTTAAATAACTTAGTATAATAAATGTCCCGATGCCCTTTTTACTAATTATTTTACTGTTCTCATGAAGCTAAGTATTTTAATTCAGTTTAACCAGAATATTTGTTCATAATCTTTCAGTAGTAAGTAAATTTAAAACATCTTTTCTTATCATGTTATGTATCATGAAAATTCCCTTTTAACCAAATTTTTTATCAGTTTTTTCTAATGTTAATGCTAAGTTTGTATTGAATATATAACCACTCTTTCAAGATTTGTTTGCCCTTTTGATCCCTTTTGAGTGTGTTTGGTATTAGTTTTATGCTCTGTTGGTAAAAATTTTTGTAATCATTTATCAAATTCTGTATTGTGACACAAATCATAGTGTGGCTGATATTTTTTCATCATTTGTATCCAATTGAAGAATTTCAAGCATCAGTCAATACACCACAACCTGAGATTCATATCCTATGTTGAATTTCTCACACCCTCTCTTGAGTCACGTATTCTTGTGGATCTGGTAATGCTATCAGCATTTAGCTATGCTCTTCATATCATTTTTACTTTAAGAATCATCGTGAGTAGAGCTCATCACTCCATAGTAATTTATGTCAATATCATCAAAAGATTTTTGAACTTCTCTATTATAAGTGACCATAATAGGTCGATTTTAAAGTATCTTGATTGATCATAATTCCTCCTCTGATGAAAACAGCCATGGAGTCATAAAGTGGCCTCTTATACTCATCGTTGACCATGTTGCGCACATTTCTAAATTTTAAACTTTCCTTCCTCTAATTTCTTGCAGCCGAAACTGACAAGGAAGAAAAATCTGGAGTAGTTGAGGAGATCAAGAAAGATTCTGGAACTGCTCCATGATAAGTGGGAAATAAGAGTTCCTCAAAATGGAAATAGTAGGAGATAGGAACACTGGAGGCATTCCTTAAGTGAAGTAAATGTTCTTTCTCTTCATGAGTATGTTTTGAATTTTTGTAATGGCATAGTGGAGTGAAAGAACTGGTGTGTAAGTTTGTGGTAACACTGAAGATTGTCCATTTGAGGTAAAGCTAAGGAAGAAGAGGAGTAAAATGCATCGGATAGCTTACTTTAGTCTGAAACAATGTGCAGTATGATAATTTTCTCATTCTTGAGCTTTACCCTTGTTTTGAGTTGTCTTCCTACGAAGTGAGTATGGGAGTGGATTGAAAGCGACAAAGAATTAGTGATCTTCAGATTTGATGTTCAGTTGTGTGTTAAGTTATGGAGGTGTATGTTTGAAGTGATTTCTCTAAAGTATTTTCCTGCAAGAATACTTTTTAAGCTTGCAGTGTGTGAACTTGTACAACTTCAATTGGGCCTACTTGACCGAGAAGTTTTACCAATCGAAAACAAATGTCATCAAAGCAACTTGAGAGCCTCTTTTACTGATCAATTAGGGTAGTGAGAAAATTTGATAGTGGCTAGGTTTAATTTTTTTCTATCTGCGTCACAATACATTTTGATAGTGTAGCAATATTCTTCACAAATCTGTTTTCATTCTGCAATATTAAGACATTTCTTAATATGAAAGAAAATTGGATCTTCATGATTTTAAGGACTAAGTGTGAGATCAAGATATTTGACTTGAGAGACAAGATATTGGAGGGAGTGGTACAAAGTATGTCACTACTTTGCTTATGCTGTGTATTACTTGCTGGTTTAACAGTTTTTTTACAACTCATGGAATGTGTGACTGTGTGAACTAGGTAAGTAGTGTGGAACCTTGTGTTGTGAGTGAATGCGTAATGAATTCATTTTTCGGCCAGAACCCGAACTGATTGAGATAATTTGTAAAGATATATGCCTTGTAGAAGCCAAATGGAGCTCATCACATTGGGCTCATCATTCATATTTAAAGTGGTGTAATGATATTTTATTGGCTGGGCTGTTGGTTACTTTTACATTTTGAAGTCTAAACTTTCCCTTATTTGAAGGTTTACAAGGCTTGTGTATTCTTATTCACCATCCTATCCTTTCTTATAAATATATTTGTGGATCCTTCCTAATTTTTATAGTAATTATTGTGTGCCTACTTGACATGGTAAAACCAAAAACATTATTTCATAGTGAGATGTCAAGGGTGTTAATTTTCTTTGAAGTGGACATTTTTGGCATTGTTTTTGTATGGAAAATGCCTCTTGCCTGTGTATCCCTTTGTTTTGAAAGTAATGTACTAATTTTTGAAAGAAAATTATCCCGTTTTGTGCAGATTCCCATTTATCAGAGGTGTAATTTTGTCTTCTGAATTCCATTAGTAGTGCAGTGAAGAAAGAAAATATAAAAAAATTTCTGGGCTCAATTCAAATTATAGTAAGCAAAAATGTGGTTCAATTTTATTTTTTCTTTACATAATAACCCACTGTGGATGTCACTTAGCATGTATGTAGTACCATTTTAAAGGTACTCCAATCATTCAGATCTGTTATATTTTAAGATAGTTATTTCCTTTATTTCATGATATTTAATCATCAAGGAATTGTTGAGTGGTAAACGATTGTTATTGGAAAAAGCATTTGGCTTCATTTGAATCTTATTTGTGACTAAAGTCTAAATTCTTAAGCCCATATTTAATATAGTGTCCTCAGAGGGTATAGGATGATTTATTGGCCCTTTGGAAAGGTAAATATTTTGATCTGTTGTTTTGGCTCAATTAATGTCTTGTGAAATGCTAATTGTGCCCAATCGATTGTACAATAAGTTGTGCTTTATTGTACAATCAATGGTGCAATAAATGGTATTAATATAAGTGAGCAATTTATCTTTGTCATTGAATGACTGTCTCCTATCGGTTGATTAAAACAGAGTGGAGGGTTTGTGCTGATATCATAGGGCAAAATATTTGGTGGGTTCTTTCTTTGATTTACACCTTTGTTCTTGCAGAATTTTTAGAAGTAAGAATAGGTGAAGGGTTGAAACATTGAATGTCCTTTTAGAGTTAATCTCCCAATACAATGGTCACAATCCATGTTTTTAGTGTGCTTGACTCAGAAATTAGAGAAGAAATAACAAAAGTAATTAACCCCAAGTTCAAGTTGGCACCATTCCTCTTAAGTATGAGAGCAACTTCATCCTCAAGCCTGAAGTGAATGACTTATTGAACTCGGCTGTCAACTGCCATCCTAAGTATGCGCCAGTGAGGGTTCTTAGTTTCCTTACTCATTGCTGCTTTCTTAAGTGCTATGATCATTTGCTGTTTATTTTTCGTGATTGCTCCCAAGTATAAAAATCGTGATGACAGCAAAAGAGAGGAGGATAAAATGCTCATCATCAAGGAGAAATTGCTTTAATTTAACTGTCATCATTGTATGCCCTCTTCCAAAGTACCAGCAGGTGCAAACCAGTAATATACTTTCTCCCTTTTTTGCATCTATTTTGTATCATTCTAAATGTTATAAATTGAGAAAAGGTTTATGAATGAACATAGCACACCTGTAAATGGTGAAAAAATGCAATTGACTTTGAACAGTACAAAAAATGCTACAATTTTAGTAACATTCATGAACATAGTCTGTTTTACAGGATAAGTCCAAATAGCGGAAACTAGAAACAACCAGCCGACTTGTGAAACACCAAAAACTGTAGGCACTCCTGTCGTGAATATAATTTTTGTTCCCAAGCCTAGCCCATCATTTTTTTCCGTGCGCTATATCAATGCATTTGATGTATAAAATGTTTTTGGTTCACATATGGCATACATTTTCACGCCACGCTTGTCCAGCTTTCGGACAATGTATTGGATGAAACTGAAGCAGCCACAAGAAGCCACTAACTTTTCGTTGGTGGTCGCACTTTCTCCAGCACTGTAGGCTGTGAAATCTTTTTTCAGTTATGGTTTTTAGGAAAATGGAATTCATAGTTCTGTAACATTTGGTTCATGGCAAAAAAAATAGTAATTGTGGGCATTTGTTCGATGTAGTAACATCCGGCACCCTGCTAGGAAGTATGTTCTGTTCTCTGTTATTCTTAATTTATATCAACAACTTTAACTCAAGAGTAAGTTGCCAAATTAGATTGTTGGCAGACGATGCTGTCATTCACCGAGGAACATATTTAGGAAAGTTACCAAAAAAATTAACTGATTAAGTGCGAAATTCCACAAAAAAATCATCCGCCTTGACCAGGATTCAAACCTGGATCCCTCGATTTCCGGCCGAGTGGTTTAGCCAGTTAAGCTGCCGAGGCGTCCTCTTCCACTGTGGATTTTAGTGGAATTTCGCACAATTGTGCATTGTGGGGAACTCTGTAAAAGTGGAACTCGGTGGCTATTCTCAGATAGCTTAAAATCTAACTGAAAAGTTAAAAAATAGTAACTTTTACGTTAAAATTAACTTTTTCAGTTACTTAGACAACAGTCACAACTCAACATTGCTGCAAGTCAAAGTCAAAATATGTTAATTTCCACAACAAACAAACACAAAAATAACAGAAACAAAAACAACAGTGTGGTCCCCACTTTAGGCTGTCGCCTCTTCAGGAATGCCCTTCTATTTGTATACCCTTCCTCCCCCTTCATTGGCAAGTATTTGCCCCAAACTCCCCTCCTCCGACAAATTATGTTGTCTCTACACATGAGACTTTTAAGTCAAACATTGTTTAAATTTGTGGTTGAGTCTATTCTGTTCCCTCCTCTCCTCACATTTCTGACAGCTGGCTTAAAAATGTTGTCATGAGGTCGCATAATAACATGCAAGAGAGTTGAAATGTATGCACTGTATCCCTTCACAATTGTAACATTGCATTGGAAACGGCTTAGTTATATTGAGTTACAGTAGATGCTTGTGGTGTGCCTGCACACCCTTTCTCGCGTTCAACTCTAATGTATTGACAACGCAGTGTCACTGAGTAAGGCATAAGAACACTGACACATTGTAACAGATATATTTCTTTGAATTAACACATCCCCCTCTTTACCAGTCATAGGTTTATTGATGACTCCCTTTCTCGTGTTCAGCGATGTGGCATTGATGACACAACAGGGGCGGATCCTGGTATAAATTTTGGGGGGGGAACTTCTGGGAACGGCCGTAGCGAGTGGGGAGGGGGGGAGGGTCAAGGGGTTCAAACCCCCCCAAATTTTGGGGGCACAGTCTAAAGTGAACCTCCCGAAAATAATAATATTATAAATAATAATAAGGGATGTTCTTTTTCACTGACGTCAGGAGAGAGTCTGGCCCCCCTCCAAGTGAACACCCCCCCCACCCAAATCCACCCTTCCCCCAAATGAACCCCCCAAAATATTTTCTGGTTACGACCTTGCTGCTGGGGAGCATATATGATAGAGACTATCTAGGGGTCAAGGAGATCTTGAGAACAACTGTAAAAGAAAATGTTACAGTTAGTAAATAATGACCAAATAAAATTACTTATAAAACATATTTTCAATCACTACTACTAAAACTTACCACTCAAAAATAATAAAAAATTGCAATTTTGGAAAAAAAATTTGCAATAAGAAACTTATTTGTTAGTATAACAATTACCATGAGAGGAAATTATGACGAAAATATTTATGAAGGTTAACTGGCTATAAACTAGAACTTACCTTGCAAAATTAACTGAAATTGCCAGTTCGCAGGAAAAAAGTGAAGGTCGTAGCCGAATCCGACGTGTACTTTCAGCTGTCTGATGCGACACTAAAATGAACTTTAGCTTCAGTCATTCGAGGGAGGAGTAGACAAATGTAGAACGAATGCACACTTCAAGTGCAAAGCAGTCGCCGATTTCAAACATTGTCAGTTTCTTCCTTACAACGAGGCGATAGAATGTAGTCTCACGTGGACGGTGGCTACGGCCGCGTCCAGAGGTGCATCTAATTTAGTCCCTGCTACCTGTGTGAACTCCTATTATATTATTGGCCTTGGAAAAAAATATTCTATTGGATTTGGGGGGGGGGGAAATTTCCCTCTTTCCCCCCCCTCTCTGGATCTGCCTCTGTGACACAATGACGTCGAGCAAAGCATTCGTGTCCTCGCAGACATGGTCTCATGTTTTCTCATCTGAGGTGTGTTCCTAAACTTTGGCGGTCACTCCACTCAACCCCACTTTTCTTTGGATGTATTCGTCTGGGCCTATTCATTACATTCTTACACAACTACCTGGCTGTATTGCATTCTTAGATAGCATTCTATTTTCCCTTTTGTCTGTTGGGCAGGCTTTGGGCCCAAATTCGAACAGGTCGACATTCGCCAATAATTTACGAAAAAAATTAACTGAAGTTAGTTTTGTATCAGTTAATATATAATTTTAATGATAAAAAGTTACAAGGTAACTCTTCTAAAAAGTCGTCATGATAAATAGTCAACTACATTTTTAACGATTAATTTTAATCTTCATTCCTTTGCCGAAGGATAATGACCTATGCTGACTTAGAAGTTCTCTCATCAGGCCTCAAAAGTGATAACTGGTGGCATGGGAATAGAATTGGCCATTCTGAAATTACTGGGGTAATTTCCGTAAACTACCAAGGTATTTAAGGTAATTTTCCACAGCCCCCGAAAATAACCATAGTTTTCAGTTATAATCACCTCCATTTCAGATTATTTCATACATTCTTAGTCATTAATTTCGGCACATACAACTCATTTGTGGAATAGTATTTGTGGGGCTATCATTTTATCAGTTTGTACGAAAATTTCTCATACTAACAAAAGAACACCAAATTGCTTCTATTTCTTTTGAAGTTCTCTCTATTTCTAATACACATCAATTTCCTAACGTAGCAATGGTAATGCCATTAACCCCTTGCAATTGCCATTGGCTATCCTATTAAGTTCTCTATTAGCTATTAATTACGGAGAACTAAAACATTACTGGAAAACTAGGGTAATTTTTGAAAATTACTGTAATATACCACGGTAATTTACTGCAAATGAAAATTATGATAATTTACCCCTCTCTACATGGGCGTAGCTTGTGGGGGGCCTCTGGGCGAGGCATTTTATTCCACATCTGCTATTCGGAGCTAGACAGGACGATGTCCTGTACCCTCCTAGCAGACATTAACAGCTATGGATGAATGTCCTAACCCCCATGCATGAATCCTGGCTACACACATGACTGGTGGTATCTTGATTTGGGGCTCTTAACTTCATGACTGTGAATGCAGAGTGTTTAAAACCCTTATGTAGCATTTGTGGTGCTTCATTTAAGGCACTTTGGTTTATCAAGCAAATGACAGGGAGGCTATCCAATGAAAAAGTGGAAGATGGATGCTATTTCTCTCTTGCTGCACCACATATCGAATATACCACCAGCATTCAAGACCTTGGTAAGAAAGATTTAATTTTCTAAGTAAGTGAAGAAAATACTGAGGAAAGTCGTGCTTTATTAGAAACTGCTTCAGGTGTATTGAAAGTGTCTCACAGCTGATGGAAGGACTAATAGGTTGAGAGCTGTTAGTGACTCTTGAGGCTGTACACTAGGCTTATATTACTTGAAAAATTCTAATAAGGCTTATTTCAGTATGACATAGAAA
The DNA here is from genome assembly GCA_963169105.1 of Ceriagrion tenellum. Taxonomy (NCBI): domain Eukaryota; kingdom Metazoa; phylum Arthropoda; class Insecta; order Odonata; family Coenagrionidae; genus Ceriagrion; species Ceriagrion tenellum. The sequence goes on from OY720639.1 coordinate 32,122,017, forward strand.
ATGTCATTTTATCCCCACAAATGACTCAAGAACTGATAGGGGTTACAAAATAAGAGAGATACACTGCCGAACTGACAGGTACCAAATGTATATACCTCTTTCCTTGCACCATTAGTGATTATTTCTGAAACATGACACACATTAATATGTAATTCACCTCCAACAATTTCCCTTTTTTCTCACTGCTCATGCCTGATGTCCTAATACCCTAAGCCAAATGCTTCCAGCTGTGTGCAGGTTATTTAAATGAAATTAGAATAATGGGAAGGTATTTTGTTTACATAGTAATCTGACTGCCTTTACATCCTGGGAAAATGATTCGTACATTCTTGATTAACTGATACTTGTCTCACAGTAAACCCATTAGGGATACGATTATCTAAGCTCATATTGTCTATCACTCATCAAATTTACTCCTGAACCATTTAGAAGTGTTTATTTCCACTATTATTATCTTATTTGCTATGTAGTGCTGTCAAAGGCGGAAATTGTAACACTGGGAGTTGACCAGGTGTTGAGGTTGGCACAGATCAGCTCACACTAACAGAAATGAATGGAGCAGTATGCTCTGATGCTGGATTCAATTGGATAGGTTATTTGGGGAGGCAACCAACAGCTAAGGTCATTTACACCATAGGGGACTGGTAAGGGAGGAAGGGTGGATAGAAATCCAGCGTCAGAATTAGCCTGCTCTTAATGAAAAGTGTCAAGGGGACCACAGTTTAACGTCTCATCTGACAGACTGAGTACTGCACTTGAAGTGCCCTTCACAAGACACTCAAGTAGGGATTGTGTGTCCTCTGAAAAACATCAATGTCTGCAGGGATTTGAACCCTGGCTGCCTGTATGGTTAGCCAGTACGCTAGCCACTATACCACCCTGATCCCCTGCTCTGATGCTACTTAGGTTAACCTGCAGGTAGGTAGTGTACTATAGGTTCGCAATGGTCGCTGATGAATGTTTGGACTGTAGTCATCAAATATGTTCAAAATGTGTACTTCAAAACATAAGCCTTTACCTCAGAGTTATCAATAACTTGGCATAATTCATGTTTGATACCTTCACCGAAAATCAACGCCAATTCCCACTGTAGATGCAAGTACTGCAGTTTTTGTTTTGTCGATAATTTGTGAACCTCTCTTTCTTCCGCCTCTCTACTAATTAGGAATAAGAGTATTGTTATATGTTGCAAATGCGTCCAGTAATAATGCTATGGCATTGGAACCCGGATCGTCTTCTATTTACTTATATAATTTGTTAAAGGCAGTATTGTAGCGTGCAATTAAGTGCCTCGTGTAAAACTGCCTCAAACGTTTCCGTACTCAAATTTTGCGATCGAATGTCACCAAGTTTTTGACGGACGGAGAACGGCCTGCCACAGTGGAAACAGTTTCCCGCGTGAATTTTGAGTGGGTGATCCATCGAGTGCCACTGTCCGTGTCTTCTAGTGGCGGGCATAGGTGCGAATTGATCTCATCCGTCGAAGCACGCTACACTGAAGGACATTTGTGAGGAACGAGATTCATCATTTGGCAACCGAATCTGTTACCTGTGTAAAGGCGTTAAGTCCGAAAGAAATGAAGACTAGGTGGTAGAGAGAACTCTACCTTCTAGAAGGTCTTCATTTTTGCTTTAATGCCTGAGATGATAATTCATTGATCTCATTTGACCTCTCTGTTATCCACAGTCAGCATCCTCATCCCATGCGTTCGTTGGCATTTCCTGAGAGTTATTGTGAAACGGTTATATATATATTCAATATTGGACATCGCTGTTCTTCTTGGGGCCATATTCTGTAAGGACTCGACGTGGTCATACTCGAGGATTCCGTTGATGTAATACCTATCTAACCCTCTGACAGATCGCAACTTGCAAATGGCCTAATTTGAAACTTTCATGGCTGTGACTTCAAAATTTCATCGCTGTCGAGGTTCAGAACTTCTGAGGCCGTGCGGAATAGCGCTCCTGATTTTCCATCTCTCATGCAGCATTACTAACTTAATTTAGTGTGGGTTCGATATAGATGTGTACAAAAATTCCGAAAATGGTGAATAGCTTGAACCATGGGCGTACCCAGCGAGGGGCATGTGGGGGTAGCTGCCCCCCCCCCCTAGAAGCAAAAATAAAATATTAGTATGAGACATGTAAATAGAATAAAAATTAAAATTTTTTCAATCAAATAATTGTGATAGCTAATAAAGTACTGCTATAATTATAAATAATTTTCTTTAAATTTTGGTTTCATTCGCCTTTTCCGTGCTAAAATGTTACAACCTGAACGGCCATGGCTTGCCCCCTCCCCCGCCCCCCCTAGTTTTGATCCTTGAACCAATATCGGAAAGGAGAATGCGTATTCAGCTATTTCTATCCAACGTCGCGGGAGGAATTTTTCTTCCCCTAATGGAGACAAAAAGACAAACTTGTCATAGACGTTCCTTTCCCCTGGAAAGCCGAGAAATGCGAATGTCGTCAGAGCGAAATGCCTTGAAGGAGCTCTTATAAAGTGATTCGTCCGCGTCACTCAAGGCACTTAGCAGAAATTAGAGATTGGACGGTGAAACGAGTAAGCTCGTCTCCTCTTTGTAGGCCCGTCCTTTCCTCCACAGATCTGGTCCGGCATGTAGCTTATACATAGTGACGGATGGTTTTGAATGGATCTAATATGTTTTAGAAAACATTGTTTTGTTGGTGTTCTTTGTTTTGGGTTAATTATATCATAGAGAAATACGGGACTGATGATTGGGAGTGTGAACTATGCCCGCTGGAAGATAAGGTTTGATTCTCAGTAGGTTATTTTCTTTATGTCTATTTGCAATGCATTAGCAATTAACTCGAGCGAAGCATGACTTGGTTATTACTGCGCCTATTTTTCAATTATGTATTTCTTTCCTTGATTTGAGGTATATTCTGGCAAAAGCACTATCCCATAGTTCAGCGTATGAAGTCACCCGATGAAGTATTCACTTATCTGGATTTCGGATAAAATAATGACAATGGAGAAATTTGACTCCAGAGCGGTAGAAAGTCGGCGTTTCTACTAAGCCGGAATATTCTGGTCCGAAGTTCATTTATTATTATTCTTGTTTTTCTTCTTGCACTGGGGAAAAGAGATTCCTTAATAGTTTGAACTGTAGCGCTGGACTATTTTCGTTTGAACCAATTCAAGAAGGTAACTTTATGGATGGAAAATAATTAGAATGTATCATAAGTTTGGCTATTGCCAAAACATTACCAACGAGATAAAAGTTGAACGTGTAATATTTTCGCTCCTCATGGATTTGGATTGACCAACAGTGACTGTTGTACAGAAGGGTTGACATTTTTTTCTGCTCTCGGAATGGATATTTTCACACTGCGTAAGTTTTACCATGAAGTAAATCCTCTGCCGAAATCGGACCTTGAGCCATATTTTTTCGAATCTGGAACACAACATACACTAGCGATACGACGGCGGTAGCAAAGACGTAGTCAGGCGCTCTATGTAATCTTAACAAGCATCACTTCTTGTTCTTTGGAACATGACATGGTATTAAATCATTTCCGGACGCAATCCATGTGTTCGGTTTCTACGGAAGTTTTTCATGATGATAATCTTCTGGGGAAAAAACTCTCGCCCCCGGAAGATCGGCACTCTGTTATATCGAGGTTATTTGTTCACCCGATGTTAGGTGGTTCATAGTTCTCTGACTGCTGAAATGTTTTAGCCTACTGTTATGCATTTCTCAAATATTCCTGTATACGTATCGTATACATATACAGTCGTGGTTAATAGTTCTTAAATCCTGCCTTATAGGTGTTCGAACCTCCCACATAAAATGTTTGGAGGGACCATCCTTCGAGATGAAACCCAACTTTTGTCTCCTGAGACGCGAGATTTCCAGCTTCCAGATTGGTACTATAGTCCTCCAGAATGACGTTTTGTTCCATTGTGTATGCGTCTTTTATTTTCGGTCTTGAAAATTGATATGCCCATTATCATACGTGCTTTACAATTTTAATTGATAAATTTAACCAGCCCCCACTCACCAGGTTGCTGAAAACAAATCATGAAGAATATCATCTACATCATAGGTTCCCAACCTTTTTTGAGTCAGCGCCCACTTTTTCAGTCAATACTTTGATAGCGCCCCCCTTAGGCTAACTACATTGTACATGCTATATATTGAAAAACAAGAACAAATTTTTAATTTTCTTTAATCTTAAGATAATGAAATATTGAAGTATTGTTTACAGAACGATTAAAATATGTTATTAATAATTAATATAATATTATTAATGAGACAGCTGAGCTTGATGCGATGAAACTAATTTATCAATATTTGGTGCCATTTTTGTCATTAATAACCTTAAGTCACCGCGTTCCACTATTGACAACCTGTTTCTTTTCTTAGTTAATAGATTGGTCACCATGCTAAACCCTCTTTCTGCTAAATATGAGGACGGAAAAGCAATGAAAAATTTCTTTACTGCAGCCCATAAGGCTGGATATAATATTGGAATTTGACGTTGAAGCCAAAATTCTTGATACCCATTTTTTAATTTAAATTTCAACTCTTCATTTGTTGACAATTCAATAAACTCCTGCTGCAGTGATAATTCTTTGATTTCTAAGTTAACACTTTGAGACCGAGCGCCATCAATAGATGGCGCGGCGGACTCCGCCCAGGTCCGAGCGCCATCTATAGAGGACGGGCCGCTGCGCTCAGCAGTCATAAACTCGAGAGCCCCGGTCTTCCGTTTCCCTTCGCTTGGCGGTCTCGGATCTTCACAGGCATCACACTTCAGCCTTAGCCACCACAGGGTACAGTTCGGATTCTGCTGCGACTTCTCGTGTTTTACCAGCTGTTGCGCTAACTACGACAAGGTATTTTTATTTAAATATTCTCATTGTGTTTAAAAATATTTTTTCCCCTGCCTTTTTATATTTCTTTTTATTAACAAAGACTTTTTTCTTGTTCTCATTTCCAATAGGTGGAGATAAAAATTTTTAGGAAACCGTATATTTAAAAAAAAACGTTTTTCAACAGTTTTGAGAAGGAATTGAAAGAGACGGGTAAGTTCGATTATTTGGCTTATTAAATCAATTTTAAAGGTAGTCATATACATTGTATTTACAGAAATGTTATTATGAGATTTTGTTGGTGGCCTAGTGGGTAGAACGCTGGGCTAATGATGGAATGGTCCCGGGTTCGAATTTTTACGCTAAATTTTTTCATTGTAAATAAAAATGTTTCCATTTCTGTGGGATGTGATTTTCAGCTTCCTTTTCATTTTAGAATGAAGCGATCCAACTCCCCTCAACCATCGACCTCGCGGCAGAGGAGTATTTCTCCAGAACATTTGGGTAATTGAATTTTTGGCATAACTATTTAGTATAATACCTTTCTTATTGTATTTATTGCAATAAATATTCATTTATGCTGTATTTGCTTTCATTATTCCAGAGGTGACAGCCAAAAGAAAGAGAGGAGGAGGAGGAGCTCCAGCCGGAATAACGGAGGGAGAAATACAAAAGATTCTGGAAGACGATTCTTTCGGCGAAGACTCGTCTTCAGAGTCGTGGAGTGATTTCGGCAGTGGGGAGGAGTTTGACGACGGGGAGTCGGACGAAGCAATAACTCCAGGTAGAGGCCCAACCCCTACTCCCCACCTCTCAGAGGACATTCCTCCACCCTCATCCCCTATTCCTTCCACTTCCCATGCACCCACCCCACCGCCCTCTCTTCCCACCCTCCCTCCCCAGACACCCCTTGCCTGGTCTAAGGGTGCTTGCCTGCCTGCAGCCCTTCCCTTTCGGGGAAGGGAAGCTCTTCTAACGGCACCCAGTGGAAATAATCCCATTGACTATTTCAGCTTGTTTTTCTCTGATGAATTCTTCCAATTAGTAATCCAGAGGACGAACGCCTACGTGGAAAACATTTTCCTAAATCAGGTGGGTGTTCAACCTCAAAGAGTTACTAATTGGAGCGAATTGACCAGGGAAGAATTCGAAGTGTTTTTGGGATTGATGTTCCATATGGGTACCGTTAGAACGAACAGGATAAGGGACTATTGGAACAGGAATGCTAAATTTGATTTGCATTTTTTTCACCGCAGGATGACGAGAGATAGGTTTCTCGCCATCTTGCAAAGTCTGCATTTTGCAGAAAATGCAAATTTTGGTGACCCTGCTCCAATAGATCCCTTGTACAAAATTAGGCCCCTTCTTGACCTTTTCCATAGTATTTCGGAAAAAACATATACTCCAGACAGGGTATTATGTATTGATGAATCTATGGTATTGTGGAGGGGTCGCTTGGGGTTCAGGACATTCATCAAAGGGAAGAGGCATAAGTTTGGAGTCAAACTTTACATGCTTACCGAACCCAATGGGTATGTCCTGGATTTCATTGTGTATACGGGCAAAAAGGACCTCGAGTTGGCCGGACGAGGGCATGCAAGTAAGGTTGTCCATAAACTTATGAAGGGAAGACTACAAATGGGGTATTCATTGTTTATGGACAACTATTACAATGACGTCAATTTAGCCCGTGAACTACTCAGCAATGAGTGTTATTGCACTGGTACACTGCGTGGAGACCGTAAAGGGAACCCACCGGAAGTAATCCGGGCTAAATTGAAACGAGGTGAGACAATTTGTATGAGTACTGACACAGGGATAAATGTCATGAAATGGAAAGACAAACGGGATGTCCTCTTACTTAGCACTGAATTCGGCAACAACTTGGTCAATATTACCACATCCAGGGGTAATATTGTCCAAAAGCCCAAGGCAGTTGCCGAATACAATAGATGTATGGGGGGCATTGACCGTGTTGACCAACTCATGGCATACTATCCCTGTGATCACAAGACTTTAAAATGGTTCAGGAGATTAGGGATTCATGTGATGCATATAATGCTTCTGAATTCCTATCTCCTGTACCAAAAGTTCAGCTCGCAAAAACTGAGCTTGTACTCATACAGGTTGTCCATCATAGATGCCCTTGCCAAAGGCCAAACGAGAGAGAGTTTGCCCGTTTCACGGGGCCCTTCCATGATATCCATAGATTCTCATTTTCCGAAGTACTGTGAAAAGAGGGATGACAGAAGGGTCCAGAAACGGTGCAGGCAGTGTTCGAAGCAGGGTAAGAAGTCTGCGGTGACTACCTACTGCCCTGATTGCCCTGAAGAACCTGGCCTCTGCTTGGAAAAATGCTTCCAAGACTTCCATCGGTAATCCCCTCTCTACTGCCGAAAATGTAAATATTGTAAATTGTATAAAATTATAAATATTTGAAAATATAACCATTGTAAATATCATAAATATTCAATACAAAGTTGTAAATTACCATTTATGTATGCAATTATTTTCGTGTAAATATATGTGTAAATATTATAAATATTTGAAAATATAAATATTGTAAATATTATAAATATTGCATACGATTGCTGTATATTTACATTTATGCCTGCGATTATGTAAATATTCAATACAAAGTTATAAATTACCATTTATGTATGCAATTATTTTCGTGTAAATAGATGTGTAAATATTATAAATATTTGAAAATATAAATATTGTAAATATTATAAATATTGCATACGACTGTTGTATATTTACATTTATGTCTGCGATTATGTACGTGTCATTAAATATGTGTAAATATATTACTAATAATTTGTAAATTGTTTTCCTAACTTATTTTCTTTTTCTACATTACTGCTGACTTTTAGTTTCAGATATTTTTGATAGCAATGGAATAAACTATGAATGTATTAGGACATAAATATTTCGGAAAATATATTCCTTGAATTTCTGTCATTCGTCCAAGTTGGTTGTTTGGGTATGCTTTGTCGGTCGGTCAAAGAGGAAAGCACCCTCGCCGGAAAGAATGGAGAGGGGAAGGGGGGGAAACTCCTAGCGGCCTCGCCTTGTTCTTCCGCTGCTGGCATAACAATAGGTCCCCTCCTGCACTAAAAGTGCCCCAGCGGCCGTCCTTGAGTTAGGAGCTTATCGTAGGGCGTTCACTTACCCTTTTCAACATGAAAGGATGCCGTTTCCGGCAGCATGGAAGTGTCAACTAAGTGCGTGACGGGAGGCGTGTGGATGCGGTCAAGTTTTTGGGGGTGGGGAGGCACGTTTGGCACGTGCTCATAATGGTACATGTTTTTCGTTCTCGAACGAATTCTCGATCGTCATTTCGTTACTGTTAGAGGCACCATGATTCAGACCACCTGCAGCAACTCACCCGAGACCTTCCTAACCTTCAAGCGCGCACTTGAAGCTCGCTTTTGGGAGGGTGGAACTCAAGCGCTTATCTGTCAACTCGTGTAAACGCAGGTGTTTTATAATCATCGATACAAATTTACATAAAATCTTCAACATTAGCTATCTAGATTAGCAATTAGAACTTGGTAAAATTATTGATAAAGAAGAAAAAACGAGCTTTACAAGAAAAATTTAAAAAATAAAGAATTATTATTTAAATAATTCTATGTTAAATGTATTTAAATTTATCAACATTCAAATAAAAAACTATCTCTAGAATGATTCAATAACGATTTTTTAGTAAAATCTGGTTGAAAAAGTTGCCGTACATGATATTCGTAAAATATTGCACGCGCCAGGACACTTGGACTTCGCCAGGATCCGAGCGCCATCTATAGATGGCGGCAAATAAAAATCACAAAAAAACAATAAAATGTTCGAAGTAAAGACGTATTTTGGTCACCATTGGTATAATATAACACTTTCAAGTTCAGATCACGAAAAAAAAAGTTTCGGATTTCGGGAAATTTAAAATTTTAAACTTCGGGCTGAAAGTGTTAAAGGATGGTTCTATGACCCAATCTGGAATGACCATATTGAGTAAATCCTCAAATCGAATTGTAAAGTCTTCTTTTAGTGCTTCCAAATGCTGGCAGTAAGCGAGAATGTCGTTATCATTAGTTTCCATTGAAGAAAGATTTGGAAACTGATGAAATTGTGTTCTACCCAAATTTTGTTTGTACAAAGCAAGTTATGCACAAACGCAGAGATAATTGCCTTGGCTTTGATCAAATTCAAATCATTCCCTTGCAGTTTTAGGTTTGTTTAATTAAATTTGTTGTATAAATCTGTCAAATAAGCAATATCGCTCTTACATTTCAATAAATTCACTCTTAATAAATCATCTTTGCTTTCAAAAAACTTAGTAACTGCTTCAAAGAGTTCAAAAAATCGTTTTAGACAAGTACCTTTTGACAGCCAACGAACTTCTGTGTGCAATAGTAACCGATTAAAGTCTTCGTCGTTTTCATCGCAAGGCTTTCTAAATAATCTATCATTGAGAGCATTGCTTCTGATCCTGTTAACTGCAGTAATTACATACTGTAGCGAGCGGTGAAGGCGATCACTAAGGTGTTTTGCTACCAAATGTTGTCGGTGAATTACACAATGCACGGCGACTACATTTGGTACCGCTCTTTTCAAATATGAAATAAAACCACGGTGACGTCCAACCAATGCCAGAGCACCATCGGTAGCAACAGACAAGATATTATTCAGAGGAATTCCTTTTTCTTCAAAATAGTGTTCCAAAACGCCAAAAACAGATTTTCCTTTAGTCCGTTTCTAACGTTCTTGCGAATAATAATTCTTGACAAATGCTTTCATCTTTTATGAAGCGAACGTACACTAGAAGTAAAGACTCGTTTTTTGGCAAAGTAGATTCATCAAGCTGTAATGAAAACTCGGTAGTCTTCAAAAAATCAGCTAGAGAACTCTCCACATCCTCGGACATTTCGTCTATTCGCCTCTGCACTGTATTATTACTCAACGGAATTTTTTTTATTATATCAGACGGTGGCTTATGCAGCACGGTACGCGGAACTTCACTCAAAGCTGGAATTATCAATTCTTCGCCAATTGTGTTTGGTTTTCCCGATTTAGCAATGAGTAAGGAAATATTATATGACACACGTAATCCATTATTTTCTTCTTTTGATGCGGCCGAAAACATATCACCCAAAGTAGGACGTCTCGAATGTTGATCTCTGAGCATTTGAAAGTAAGATATATTTTTTCTCAGGATGTATTTTGCTCAAGTGCTCTTCTAATCGCGAAGGTTTCATAGCTTCATTGGAAAACACCTTGTGGCAAATTAGGCACATTGGTAATGTCTTGTTTGTGGGTGATTGAATGAAACCATATTTTAAATATTCGACATTGTATTGTCTACATTTTTTCTTTGGTTCCGACATGGATCTATCTGTAGAAATAACACAATAATATGATTATTACGAGATAGATATGTACGGAAATATTGTAATAATAAGAAAATATGTTTCGGAGATAAAAATTTCTGTATTTACTTAAAATCAAAGCAAGGTGAATAATTAATTTGCCAACAATTTTGTAAAATTAAATGAACCGCGAAATAGCGGAAATTTAACCATGGTGTGCAGAAATGAAAACCATGAGACTGGGATGCTATCATATTCCTGAGCGATTAGGTAGGCGTTCCTAGCTAATGTGAGCTCGTAATGTCTGTCTAATTCCGCATTCTATTTTCTAACCCTATCATTCTTGAACGTATCGTATTTTCATTTCTACTAGCTATCTGATTATTTTATATTTTTAATTATAGGCATAAATGAATTATATTGAAAGTTATGCTTATGTTTTATGGTAAATGGTAATTACATTTTTTCAAACTAAAGTTGGATACGACAAGTAGGGACCGCAGGACAGGATAGTTCACTCCTTTGTAGTACTTTGGGTTTGGTTTCAGTAATTTGTGCAATAATTATTGGAATTTAATAATATCTGCACGAAAGTTCACTAAAAAAATTAGCAATTTCACTATTTAGAGAGGTCTGAAAACACAAACATATCTATCCGTTAAGTTGGAGGAACGGTATTGCAAGATAACGAGAACTTATGCTAGATAATCTGTCAAGCTATAATTTTTCTCACTGATAATGTAAGAAAGTTGATATTTCATGCATAGGAACTGTTTTTAAATGAATACCCCGAGTAACTTCTTGTCAATTATTACGGATTGCACTTTAGTGATGATTGGGCGCGTCAGAGCAGAAATCATAAAAAGTTTTGTTATTATTATTTTCTATTCTCTGCGTCAATCATTGTCAAACTTCATTAACCAAACTATGAGTAAAAGCCGATGATGTTATCACACTGTATCAGTGTTAACCAAATTCGATATAGTTCACTGATATTTGGAAGACTTTTAAATTAAAACGATGACGAATAAATTTGAGTCCGAGTCCCAGTTTGAGAAATATTTTTTTCTCACAATCAGTGGTAATATTTCAAAATACTGCTATTTGATTATGGGGCCGATACACTTATAATTTGTAAATTTAGTGACAAAAGATATATTTTTTCCTTTTCTTTCTACTTTTACATGCCTGCTGACAGAGATGTCTATGTCCAAAACATGTCGCTTTTATTAAAATAAAATTTCATGTATGCTAAAAGCTATGATGTATGCTATTTTAATTGAATTAAAAATGATAATAATAAATACATTCTTACCTATGTGATAACAATTATTGCGCCAATTTGCACTTGCACTGAGGAAATTCCGAAACTATCAGGTATCAGTACTACAAAGACGACGGGCGATGGATGGCTGATGAATTAAATCCTCACACAACTTCTCACATGCAAGCTCGTGGCAGATGCGCAGAGGACGATCTGGTGCCGGATATGTCCGTTTTCTAAAATCCGGTCACTGCGGTTGGGAAAATAATGACTATATGCGCCCCTTCCTGTTTGTCTCTTCGCAGACTTTATTCTAATAGTACAACGCGATTCGACGGTAAGGTGTACATGAGAATAAGGGTACCTGAGGATCTAACGTCGAAACGCGTTGTACTGTTAAAAAGAAGTCAGTGAAAATTTACATAGATTGTGTATATTCATTCTATATGTACGATTTTACTATTTTGATTGAATTAAAAATGATAGTAATAAATACGTGCTTACCTATGTGATAATAATTATTGCGCCAATTTGCCCTTGCACTGAGGAAATTCCGAAACTGTTTGGTACCAGTATTACGACGACAACGGGCGATGGATGTCTGATGAATTTAATTCTCACACAACTTCTCGAGTGCAAGCTCGTGGCAGATCCGCAGAGGACGATCTGACAGGTCTTGATTTCTAAAACTCGATCTCTGCGGGTGGAAAAATAATGACTGTATGTGCCCCTCCCAGATTGCCTTCGCTGCTAGCTTCAGAATGCTACTATTTCTATCTGTAGCTACTTTGTTTCGCATTGGGTGGAAGATTTCGGGCCTCGAGGTACCTTTTATCCGATAGCCTATTTGTTATCAATTTCTTCTGGCCAGAGAGGATGCCTTCTTTGCTTTTATAATTTTACAATGTAATGTTAGCTCGAAGGTTTCCGCGGCGAGAGCTGAGAAAGCATTTATAACAATGTTTCTGACACCTGGCACCAAAAGGCTGTAGCGTCAAAAGTTGAAGAATCGAAACAAAGATGTCAGTAATGCCGTCAGTGGCCATTAAATACGCCAACTGCTCAAGGGGGCGGCGGCTGGACCTCAACGCCCCCTCAATATGACTTGGGCACAGAACGCCCCCCTCAGACTTCTCAGCGCCCTACGGGGGGCGGTAGCGCCCCCGTTGGGAACCACTGATCCACATAATACAGTAAATTACTCGTAAATACTGTTCTGCGTTTATGTCGAATGGGGGGTAATTTATGCGGACATTTATTTCTGTCTAGGCCGTTTTACTTACGCAAATATCTGCCCGCTAAACGTTTGTTTTTAGTTAACACTTCCGTGCACAGCATTGGGGTTATCTTTTGTAACATATATATTCGGTAGCATCAGTTTTCGAGCTTTCATGTCGGGCGAGTTTTCCCCTTCGATTGGAAATCCTGCACGTTTGCAGCACGTCGGTAAGGACCTTCCATCACGACTTCTCGAGTCAAAACGTGTGAGGATTTCCTTTTTTTTATCTATGTCGAATTCTAAATGGCCAATTATATCGCTTATACACTGAAAATTAAGTGTAATAATAATAATATTTACTGCCCAGTTGGTCAAGAAAATTTGACATTGAACATGGTCAGGAAAACATATAGAAACACAAAATACATTTTACACAATTAACACAATACATACACATATAATTCAAACTCTAATTTACAGGATATTTCATTCATTGGATTAGAGTCGGTCAGAAAAATATTCATTTAGCCTGTAATAGCCTTTGTTAAGCAATACTTGCTTTAATTGACATTTAAATGTGTCAGGAGAATTAATTAACTTAATTGCTTGGGGAAATTTGTTGTATACAAGGGATGCAGAGTGATGTGGCCCATGTTGGGCAGTAGTCAAATTATAACCATGTAGGTGAATATTGTTCTTGAAACCGATTGGAATGCTGATGAATGGCTGAACTTGATGGAAACGGGGAAGGATTATTTTTCACGAAGGTGCAGCATTGTAAAATATACAAACAAGGTAAAGCAAGTATATTTAGCGCTTTGCAGAGTGGTCTTCCAGGTACCCTGATGGATACTCTAGCAATGGTTTTAACTGATCTTTTTTGGGTAAAAGAAAGCTTTACTACTATTACCCCAAAAAATAATTCCATTGGAGAGGTGGGAATGAATTGCAGCATAATAGACTAGTTTTAATGTTTCAATGGAGGTGATTGGGGCAAGTTTCCATAACATGAAGATGCCGGTCGAGATTTTCTGTATAATTTTATTAATATGGAGAGACCAATCAAGATCCTCTCTAAGGTGAAAGCCAAGAAAGTCAATGGAAGAAGTGCGGTGAATACTCTTATTATTGATTCTTAATAAGGTAATTTTAGGTGGAGATATAGATAAGTCTGATACTATAATTGTGAATTGATCGCCGATTGATTTTTATGCTGACTGTGTGAATATTACGAAAAGAATCTGAAATTCCCTGTGATAAATGGGATATAATGTTTTTTAATTAATAACATTACCACACGAGACGCGATAAATGAAAAAAATACCAACATAATTTGATGTAGGTAGAGGCAGCGTGCTCAACAGGTCTTGGAATTGACGCATGGCGTACAGGAAATTTAAAAGCTTCAACTTTTATAAAAAACAAAAATACGGGTAGGTACTTAAAAAAATGTTCTTGCACTGCGCCCTATCAGAATATGTCCAAAAATAAACTTCAAAACCTTGAAAGTACGACATTTTTTCCTTAACGTTGAAATAGTTGAAAAATACTGGTATCGGTAATGATAAGCCTTGGGAATCTTTCATTCTCCCAAATCAAGGACCGAATGATATGCAGATTATTGGACGAGTAAATGTTTTGTTGGACGCATTTTCAAGGCGTAAGAGCCGCATTATAGCATGTTCTGTTCAACGTAAGGTTTTTGTCTTCGAATACCGCAGTTTTTTGCTAAAATCTCAAAAACTAAGGATTTTTGAAGTGTCTACATGTTCATCATCTTCAGCAGTCAACAAGCCGAAGAATAGATAGTCGGAACCCTCCACTCAACTGTCCTTCCTGCCTACCGCTTCATTCCTATATGATTATTCGCTTTGACGTCCTTCTTGATTTGTCTGATGTACCTACTTCTTTCTTGGATGTCCTCAGTTATACTTCCCTTTTATTTATCAGTCCATTGATATTTCAAATGGACTACTGTCGGTGCAAAAACTATGTAGACTAGTGTTTGGAAACTGATTAAAAATGAACTATCTGAATGCCAGATACATCAAACTTTAGCGTATGTTATCTTGCGTTTAGCCATGGTTGTCGATTATTTTTCCAATGCACCACCGATTTTTCTTCGCGATGAGAACAAAAAAAGTGCCTGTTTTTTTGTCGTTTTTAAACAGAACGCTCTCTTTGGCATGTAATGATGAAGAAATAAAACGTTTAATCGGCATGAAACTGTTATACTGTGAAGGAAAAACATTTAAATTCAATCGCCAAGCTATCAGTTCTATACGTGCCATCTGCAACCGTGCCATATAAAAGTTATCAATTTTATGGAACAACTGTATATTAGTTATGAATGGCATTGACAGGGAAAATCTTAGTTTTGTTTTGAAGCTCTTTGAAGTAGTATTGGGTAACAATTACCATTGTTAACCCACAATGAGACATCGATTTTTAACGAGTTGATAATTTCAGCGGGCTTAAGCTGGCGGTGAGGCAGCCGTATGCGCCAGAAGTATGGTGAAAGTCTGTGCATTGTTTTTTTCCTTGCTTCGATTTCTCTGCGAATACGTCATTTGTGTATGGCTGTGATTCACCAGCTTCGCATTTTCTTGCCTTTAACCCAAGTAAATTAATTATTTATTTTCATAATAAACAGTATGGTAAGGTAGGGTTTCCGTTGATTATCGGGCAGAGAAATTCGGAAAGTGTGAATTGTATGACATTTTCATTATTTGACGATGGAACTTTATTTTCATCAATTTTCAGTGGAACGTTACGTGATCATTCTCTGGGAGTCTACTGTATTTTCGCTAAGATAAGATTCGTATTCAAAAATGCTATTTTAATCGCATGGTTTCGTCGATTTTGCATTCTCTAGTCGACAAACTTTGTCCACGTGTGTTAACTGTTTATGGGAAATTGTGGAGTGGTGGTGGAGCTTACGATACTTTTAGGAAAGAGCTCGAATGATCGCTATTTTCGCGTCCGATAATTTTCATGGAATATCGCCGTATGGAAGAGAATAGCGCTGGCTAAGGAGACGATTAGTAATAGAAGGTAGCTGATGACGGGGACATTGGGTAAGGATGTGATGAAGAGGCTGCTGAAGAGCTTGAAATGGAGCGTAGCGTTGTGTGGGGCAGAAACGTGAACCCTGAGAAAGGAGGACGGGAATAAGCTGCAGGCATTTGAGAAGTGGGTGTGGAGAAGGATGGAGAAGATGAGGTGGACGGAAAGGAAGACTAGCGAGGAAGTGCTTGAGATTGAGGGCGAGGAACGGAAATTTCTTAATGGAATTAGAGACCGGCAGAGTAGGTGGCTCGAGGATGTAATAAGAGGCGAGGGATTGTTGAAAAATGTAATAGAGGGAAGGATGTTGAGCAGGCGAGGAAAGAGAAAGAAGGAGGATAGGTTTCATAGACAGGATGAAGAAAGGTAGATCGTATGCTGAGGCGAAAAAGGATATTCTCGAGCCAGATAAACCCCTGAAAAAGTAGAAAATGGGAGGAGATTCTCTGACATTCAATAAAACTTACCTTAACCGGTAGAACACTAAAAAAATACCCTGCGAGCCGCCACATGGGCGTGTAGCAGGGGGTGTTAAGACACCCGCTGTGTAAAGATGTAAGGGATAAGGTTTTGGGAGGTGAAATGGTGACGTGTATTATGGGAGTGTATTTAGTAGAGCCCAGTTTTTATTGTGGTCGCTTATTGTTCACGGAAAGAACGATTTTTTAAATCTATCTGTTCGGCAATGTATCTCTCTTATTTTATCGCTCCTGTCAGACCTAGAGATGCAGTGAGGCGTCATTATAATATTATCGGTGTCGCTCTCAAACACATCTTATATATTCCTGGAATACAATTCGAGAGCGACATTCTATCGAAATCCATGGATCTTGTGAATATAACGACACCTACTGATAAGTCTAATTACCAGGTATCTGCTCGGTATGCTTTCGTGGAAGTCACCAACTTTTTTACTTGTGGAAATGAATCTATTGATTTAAAACTGGCTAAGTATGTAAAAAAATAAAATATCGTACGGAAACTCCATCATTCATTATCCTAATGGTTATCACATTTCTTACGCAGCTTATCCCTATAACATTCCTGTGCCGTTCATTCACTTAGGAATACGTCGACCTTCTTACACGATAAGGACTTTTTCTATGGGGTGCGTATAGGCTATTTCTATTGGGTGTCTATGAATATATTTTTCTTTTCCTTATATCTCAATGATGAATTCTCGTAGTTGAAATAAACTGCTTAAAACTACTTATGGACAATTAGGTTTATGTCATCAATTGCATGTTTTTAATTTCTGGCGGCGTTTTATATCAAATCACGGCAAAAACTCGCAAATCCACGTGATCTGACTTGCGAGTCTGTACTTCGCGATACCATTTCCTACTGCTTATGCTAAAATCGGAACATATGATATCAGAGACTGATCTAGAGCTGAATGAGGGTGAATTTTGGGGAGACTTGTGAGGTAATCAAGAGAGAGGAAATGCAATGGGTGCTAATGAAACGAAGTTTGGTAATTACTTTTTTTCTGGTGTTTTTGCTTATATTTTCGATTTCAAACAGGCGTTTGACTAGTTATTTGAGTAAAATGAATGAAAATACTCATAAAAATAAGTATAGAAAGGAGACCCATCTGAAACTTAGGTATGATCAGAGTTGGGCAAAATACATGGAAAATGTATTTTAGATACAAAATACTTACCTCAATGTATTTTAGATACAAAATACTCTGCCAAAATTTCTGAAAATATAAAATAATATTTTCAAAATACAATAGAAAGTATAAAATACATAAAGGAGTTTGGAGTTGGAACTCTCCAAGTAGCAGCATTTTTCTTGCGAGATTTGAAAACCCCATCACTCTCTCAATACTCAATGCCGTGTGGTGAATACTGTGGGCTAAGGAAACACACTTTTTCAGTCCTCTTTATTTCACGCCCGAAGAATTTCACATTTCCGACTATATGTATTTTTCTTTCTGAGGTTCCACGCTTCTGCCCCATACAACGCTACGCTCGATATCAAGCTCTTCCCCTGCCTCCTCTTCACATCCTTGCCTAAGGTCCCCGTGATCAGCTCCCTTATATTAGTAAACGCCTTCTTAAAGCACTATAACACAATCCTTCATATGCCGTAATGATGAAATTAATATTCCTCCGAAGAATTTCCTCAACCACATTCAACCACTACTTTCTCGGCCTATCTCTACCTCTCGCACCATTCATTTCACTCTTATATAACTGTTTCGTTATTCGACTCTCTTTCATTCTCTCAACATGGCCAAACCAAGGAAGCACATTCCTTTCATATATGTCCATACCTGGAGCATCTAACCCAAATTCATTTATTACCCACTCATTCCTCACCCTATCCATCCTACTTTAGCCGCTGGTGCAGGATAGTTTATCTTGTTTAACTTCCTATCCTACGGATGGAGTGCTCGAAGTGCTCTCCACCCGGAACCCTAGCTGGGATAGGGCGCCACTGTAAAAAATCCACTCCTAACGGTAGTCGTACCCGGGTCTTCGGGATGGGAATCGAGTCCTCAAGCCACCACTCCCACCAAATCCCCACAATCCTACGGCGCTACGCGAAGTGGCGCAAGGATTCTAGCTTTTTTTTATTCATCCCAGCGAACAATGGGGTCCGACTTCGGTTGGTCTATTACCTCACACGCTGTTGTACGGTTCCTGAATGAGGCCAATGCTATTATCCCCAGCCGTGGTGATTCTAAACGGTATGGGTCTTCAACTAAGCGTAGGGTTAGTATTTGTCCATCGGATTGGATTTCATGCGTAGATGTTATCCAGCTATGAGTTTCAGCCTAAACCTTCAGCCTAACGGATACGCATCACGTGGAATTCGAATGGTATTTTCTTTGTGAATGATTTTTTCTTTAGCCCTTAGCCACATAATTTTTAAAATAACAAATGAGAATAAACTAATGAAATTAACAATTGTATTAAAGCTTACTGCTGAAAATTAAGCAAGACCAACACGTGGAGTTGAAGCCTCAATGAGTCAATTGTAGTCATAAAAAATTTCCCGTGTCCTAAACTTCTCAGCGAGAAATTTGTCTCGGAATGATGCAAACATTGACCATCCCTATTTTATCAGGAATTGACCGTTATTGTTCAGCGATTTATATTTCGTGTTTTTGAATCACGCTATTGAATTGTAAATAATTTGAATTGATACTGCATACTACTCTGAAAATTGATACCGTTGTGTAACGGATGTTATGCCGTTTTTATAACGGATGTTCCAAAATTTTCATCCCTCATTTTTTTAAAGTATTCTACCGGTAAAGGAAGATTTTGTGGAATGCCAGAGAGTCTCCTCCCGGTTTTCTACACTTTCACAGACCTGACTACTTTCGTTTATATCTTTTTTCGATCTACACTTCTTCACCCTATCCATGAAACCTATCCTCTTTCTTCCCCTTACCCGCTTGCCCAATATCCTTCCCTCAATCACATTCTTGAGCAACTCCTCCAGCCACCTATTCTCCCGATCTCTAATTGCATTAAGAAATTTCCGTTCCTCGCCCTCAATCTCAAGCACTTCCTCGCTAGTCTTTCTTTCCGTCCACTTCACCTTCTCCGCCCTTCTCCACACCCACATCTCAAATGCCTGCAGCCTATTCC
Source organism: Ceriagrion tenellum (assembly GCA_963169105.1). Classification (NCBI taxonomy): domain Eukaryota; kingdom Metazoa; phylum Arthropoda; class Insecta; order Odonata; family Coenagrionidae; genus Ceriagrion; species Ceriagrion tenellum. Next base: position 32,141,380 of record OY720639.1, read on the forward strand.
CGACCTCCTTTCTGAGGTTCCACGTTTCTGCCCCACACAACGCTACGCTCCATATCAAGCTCTTCCCCTGCCTCCTCTTCACATCCTTGCCATCCTCGTCCCCGTGATCAGCTCCCTTATTATAGTAAACGCCTCCTTAAAGCACTATAAATCGTTTACCATGTAGTTAATTGCCTCTGTTATGTTTTAATTTTGCACTTGAAAGTATTCAATTGCATTGAATCCGCATAAGATGCATGCTGTTGAGAAAAAAATACTATAATTTCTTTTCTCGTCTGGATTTTCGTTATTTTATTCTGCCTACTGAGCCATCAGGATTTGAATTGTAGGGTGGTCAATAAAATCATCCGTAAGTCACATGTAGTAATTTTTTATGTAACTAGGGTTTCATTAATAAAAAATCTATAAGCAAAATTGTTATGTACTTATGTTTAATGACTTTTTTTTCTTGATATCTGTATTCCTCTTTCACACGGATTGGCTGCCCAACAATTTAACAGAGAAGACCGGCAAGTTTTATCACTCTACAATCCTATTCATTTTCCCTCCGCAAACGTTCACTACTAAAATAGCTAAATTTTTAAAATTATCTTTCTTTTCAATTTGGAAATACGGAAGGTTATCTTCTTGGGGGATACCCTGTATAATGGACAGTGGAATTTTAGTTCTTCGTCGCTTACATTAAAAACAATGCTCAACGCAACTATGTCGAGGGGTATGGAACATGTATGTGTCTGATAGGAAACGAAAGACATCCTCATGCAGCAGTCTCAAAAATCGCATGCTCTGTGTGTTAATCCAAGAAGTCAGTTAAATGGAAAGTTAGTTGCTAGGATACTTCACACTCACCGCCGCTACTTGACCCGACCGAAGACGATGACAATAATAAAACACTTGTCGTAGACCTTTACCTCGGCCTTTCAGACTTTTGTGGTTCATAAATTTTATGATTACATTACATATACAATTGAAAAATGATAATAATTGCATCACACGCAATATACACAAAAACAAATTGAATACCCGACGTATTTCAAATGTACAACAACTATCTCTTTGCACACAATCAGTTGAAAGTTATCGGAAATGTTGAATTAAATATTTATTTTTTTTCAAATTTTGATTTAGATTGGCATATTTTTACATCTTCTCATGTTTTTGTGCACATTTAAATAACGTTTGCATAAGATAAAATAAAAATAAAATAATTTAAAGACTCAGATTATGTGCACATGAAATAATTTCCAGGCACACTAAATGCACGGTTACAGATTGAATATAATACTGCTTTCTGATGCACAGCAATTACCTATCTATTGTCACTTTCTCAGTAGGAAGTTTCTTGAAAATTCCATGGAAGATAATGTAACTACCGGAAAGAGCATCACGCCATTGATGATGGCGTGGTGCTCTTTCCAGTGGTTATATTAAGCTGAGGAAATTAAACGTAATTTTTAAATAGGGTGAAGTTGCGTCTAAAATTCAAATATGGATAATTATAAAGTTCTGGGGTCTCTACAATTTTATTGCACAATAAAAATGATTGTACTGAAAGATTTCGCTTCCAAAGTTAAGCTTAAGTTCTGAATGATTTCGTCAGAAGTAAACAATGTGAAAATCTCTTTCTTTAACTAATGAGAACAAGTATTTGAGTATCTCATCAAAGCAATAGGTATTCCCAAATAGAGTCGTAATAGCCTTTTCAGTCGATATAAATATACCGATCCATTTACAGCCGGTTGATGTTTAGGAATGCCCTCATGAAGATAAATATGATATGTTTACGAAGGGGAAAATGAAAGAGATATACAGTTTTTTAACCAGCAGGGCATAGTAACTAATGCCAAAAAGCCTGAGCACTGCTCCACTTGGCCAGGGGATTCGTGTTTTTAACATATTGAAATGGTTATCTTTACTTTTCACCTCGATTTATTTAAAAATATGACTCGGGAATTTTGGTGTGAAAAGCATTCAAAATGGTTTCCTTTGTATTTATTTATTTATACAAAATAGTCCACGTACAGCAAAATTACCAATTTTAAGTATAGTTGTAACAAACACAAAAAGACATTTACATATAAGCAACAAAAAAACTGAACTTAGACGATCTGGTGATAGCATTTAAGTTCGATACTGTCTATATTCGCTGTTTATTTATAAAAATATGTGTCGACAACAAGTTGGTTAAGTCTTTTGGCGATAGAGAGAAGGGATCGATATCTGTAGGAAGTGAATTTATTCGGGAGGAGAGACGTGTGGAGAGCGAACGTTTAAGTAGTGATAATCTTGGAGTTGGGATGTCTTGTAATGAGTTTGTTCTTGTAGGACACGAAGGCACTCTGATGTTGATGAATGAATTAAGTATCAATGGTGAGTGAGGTATGAATCAATGGTAAGATCAATTGTCTCTCCAGGAACCTCCCGAAACCCGCGGCATTCTTATGCGTGCGAAGTAATCTGTGTGAATGTGGCCGTGACAACGCACGCAAGAATTTATTCCACAATGAACGCACCTGCTCCGGGCAGAGTCGCTTTTGTGACGAACAACAATGGCTTTGCGTGGGTTTTCGATGAGGCTTTTTTCCGCTCGAGTGCTTGTCTATCTACGATCAGTGAGAGCTGAAGGGTTCAGACACATGCCACTCGGCGTAAGTGTTTGTGTGAGAATAATGTTCAATTTGAGCCGAAAATATTCTCGGCGAACGCATTCGGCACAAGTTTTTATAGGTGTGGACGCGGCTGATATCGGTTTTTCTGGGTGGGTCCCTATCTCGGATTTTTTCTCCATCGCCTCTATCACTACGCTTACCAATCGAAATTAGATCGATTTGGCCGGATCCGCTCGGTAGGGTAAACGCAACGTGCTAGTGGGATCGACATGAGAAGCGGGCTAACTCGACCCGCCTTCTCTACCAGTCTGAGATTTCAAATCGATATTTCAATCGATTTCGCATTGATAAACCAGGCGATCCGAGTCGGCTGGCTTAAAATGTTCAGATCGATCTATATTCATATCGATCTGAGTTCGATTGGTAAGCGTAGTGTATGATTTCCGGACTGACGTTTTGACTCGTCAAGGTGCTTATTTTAGAGACTATGGATTTTTTTATGTTTATGCGAAACTGTGCAGAGAGGAATAATGTGTCATCCTTTCACGGAGAAAGATACCCTTAACATTATTTTCCAATACCAACATTCACTTGCGGATATGGCGCCGAAAAGAGTAATTTGTTGGATTTGATTGAATATTTGGGGAGGCGACCTACAGCTAAGGTCTTTTGCGCCATAGGGGATAGGTAAGGGAGGAAGGGTGGGTAGAAAGCCGACGTCGGCATTAGCCCGCTCTCAACGAAAGGCGCCAAGGGGACCTCGGTTTAACGTCTCATCCGACAGATGGAGTACTGCACTTGATGTGACCTCCGCGAGACAACTAGGGATCGGGTTTTCTCTGAAAAACATACTCCTCTGTAGCCAGTACTCTAGCTACCACACCAACCCTATCCCCCAAGAGTACTTTATTGATGATAATCCAAGGATACTGGCTCTATTTCTGGTAGTTACTCCACCTTGCCCTATTCTCCTGTATTATTCATGGATTGCGTCTTAACAGGTCTCTTTTGTCTATAATTTCTAATGTTTCTCCTCCTTTACATTCCTTTGCGTTCTACATTTACCCAAGATTTTTTTCCGTTCCCATCTTATTACTGAACGCTTCTTCGCTAGCGCAACTTCCTCCTTGACGCCTGTCAATTGCATGACTGGATAATTCAGCGAAAACCAATAAACACTTTTATGTATATAATTATTCATTCGTCTAATAGTGATTTTGTTTTTTTTATTCTTTGTTTGTTGAAATTTTTTCATTATTTTGGATCGAATTTCATAGTGATATAAACAAAAATAAGGGGGGATGTTAACAGAGAGGACTTCAAATTCGTATAAATCAACTTTCTCGCAAGAAGGTTGATTTTTACGAATTGAATTGAATTAAACTATTGAATTAGATGCTGAATGCAGAAAAATAAAAAGTGCAAAAGGATGCAAGGAATTCCATTTTGATTGCTTTGGCACGACATCCTCTTGTCTTTGCTACTTTGCCCATTTTCTTCCAGCGTACCCCTCAAGTAATTAAAAGGCCCTATTTAATGACCCTCTCAAATTTCTCAGTTTCCGTCGTTGGGCGCGATGGCTCACCTACAAGCGCGTCCACGCGGAAGCAGACACCCACGGACGTCTGGCTCGAGCATTTTTGATGCGCTTCCAAATGCTTTTACTTGTTAAGGGGAGCGTTCTCTCTAAGTGTGCGAATCTGTTTGCGGGGGTGGAAAGTGGGGGAGGGGGTGGAGGAATTCGTCAAGAGTAGCCGTGTTTAGCGACGTCTGCTGCGGGGGAGTGGAACCGGTCACGCGACACTATTTACCTTCCCTCGAGGCTCGAGTGCTCAAAGATAGGTGATGCTGCATGGTGGGCGAGTTGTAAATTTAGTCGTATCTTTTGCCATCTAAAACGTCTTTAGTGCATCATTCAATGAATCACGATCGGCAAATATCTTAAAAAAGGAATCCTCTTCCCATAGAGTCAAATTATTCTCATTCTCCAACGCTTTTTGTTCCATCAATCAGCGTCAATTTCCTAATTACAGCGTGGTACTCAAATGATACGGTACGCAGTCACGGTACGCGCTGGCGTAAAGATAGGCTCCAAAGGGATTGAACTCGCCGTGTACAAGTGATTCTTTTCATGGTGAATTTCCTCATTCCTTTGGTGTTTTAAAATGGAGCGTAGGCGAGCGCAGCAGGTAAATAGATTACTTCGTAAAATTTTATTTATATTTTCGCACGCTACGGATAATATAATTTGGAAAAGACTGTCTCAAACGTAAATCCCCAATTCGGGTGGGCTACTCGCAGCTCAGCTCCACGTTTTAATAATAATAATTTCTTTAACACTTACAGGTTTCCCCAATTACAAGTGTTTTAATATATCTTCGACAAACATAAACACCCATGTCCTGGACAGTGAATAATCTACCCAGGTGGGACTCGAACCCGCGACCCTCGGGTTAGCTGGCGAGGATTTTACCCCGCCGCCACCGGACATTTTCCTGCGAACATGTAGGATATATGATTGGAATTTTCTATTGATTATCATCTTTCTTTTTTATTCATATTTCTCAAAAATGAACAGCATGTGTCATAATTGGAGTAATTTTTCGCCAATTAGTTAAAAAATACTGGGTGTACGGTTTTCTGTACAGTAAACGAGATAGCTCGGCTTTTGCCATTGCTTAGACACAGACACGGGATCAAATATTTGCCCAAGTGTTTTTGAGAACAAAAGTGTTTTCTGGGCTCTCGGCAACAAACTGGAAGGTCCAGGGTTCAAACGTTGTTGACACCTATGAACGTCACATCTGAAATCGAAAAATATGATTTTTTTGGTGAGTGGAACCTCTTAAATTAAAACTCATGAGGAATTTTGGAAAGGAACTTAGCTCCTACCCGATGAAAAAGGAAATGTCTAAATATCAGCCTTTCTGGACTCTCGCTCGAGAACTGATCCAACAAACATTAAATTTTACACTGCGTGTGCACCTTCAAAATATACAGTCAATAAATATGAAGTAACTATTGTTTATTGGGGGTGAGAGCATAAAAGAGTGATTTTCAGATGAAGTTATGTGATATAAGCAGTAATACATTAATGGAATCTAAAGACTCGAATCAAATGTACTTCTGCCGAGGATTCTCATCTTCAGTCTTCTTAAATAAACTTAACACCCTCAGGCGACACTTCGTGGAAGTATTTTATATTTGAATCCATATTAAAACAATCCTTGTCCTTTTCCACAAATATTTATTAATGCACTACACGTTTTGCAGCTTGCTGCATCTCCAGGTACAAATTTTTACATGTTATTTATTGATAGTTACGATAGTAACCAACGCTATGAAGCTGGGGGTTTTGTAGAACAAACTAATTTTTGGGTGGAAAGGCAGGGGAACATAGGTGAAAAGGGAATTTTTTGGAAAGGAGTGGGTAGAGGTGCGGAAAAAGTAACTCGTTGCAAAGGTTGCTCGACTCTCTGATAACTTCCATTTGCTCCAATGCATCCCTCTTTAAACCTTTTGGTAGGACATGTAGAATTTTGGGGATAAAATTACTTACGTGATTATTGTCCAGCAAATTGTGAGTTGGTATCCATATTTAAGTTACTTCGTGAGTGTTCTTTGATCCGTGTCGTAAAATTTCGTCCTGTTTGACCCATGTAAGCTCTATTACAACAATTTTGTGGAAAAGTACAAGGATTGTTTCAATATGGATTCAGTCTTCTTCTTCTTTTCCTCAACCTTAAGGTCGATGGGCATTCAAATCTTTCTTTCCAGAGTAAGTCTCATTATTTCTGCATATCTTCTCCCTCCTCAAATCCCATTCAGGAATTCCTGCCCAGGTCTTCTTTTCCTTCGCGTCCCTCCTCCATTCCTTCCATCAAGGCCTTCCATCCAGTTAGAGAGCCGAAACAATGTCCAATCCATCCCTCTCTCCTTCTTGAGATTGAACCGACCAATGCTCGCCCCTCCCCAACTCTTTCCAGAACCTCGATGTTTGTAGCTCTCTCTGTCCATGGAATCTTTTGAATTCTTCTCCAGCACCACATTTCAAATGCCTCCAATCTGCTCCTTTCTGCTTTCCTTAAGGTCCAAGTTTCTGAGCTGTATGTGCACACATTCCATACATAGCTTTACACTAATTCTTTTCGGGTTTGTATTGAGACAAGTCAAGAGAGTTTTCTTCTTGATAAAAGCTTGTTTCGCTTGTGCTATCCTCCAAGTCAAATCCACTGAGCATATTTCATCAGAACCTCAGTATTCAGTAGGAAACACTTTAGTATTTAATACCTCCCCAAAATAGCTTGACAATCGGTTCGAAAAGATTGATTAGCCATCTGGAACTGGCCTCATATTTCTCGCGAAAATTTGATAGCATGTGATGATTGTATGAAGGCAACTCCTCCATGTTTGACTGGCCACTATCGGTAAGCTTAAGATTATCAAATATGCTAGGGGGTAGACAGCATATCTCTATCGTTTGTAATACAGTTAAACGGTGAAGTATGTAATATTTTTGTTATAGCCTCAGTATCTCGATTACTTTTATCTGATCTCGTATTTCACAGATAACATTTCGTTTTGATAGGCAACGCGACTCATTTGTCCTCTTATCTATAGTCCTCTATCTCCAGTTTTGCGGAAAGCGCTGATTGCCAATTTATTATTTACAGCCGAGACTAGCCAGTGACTGAAAAGGGAGTTATTTATTACCTTCACGTTAGAAAATTGATTGAATAAAGCTCAAAATATTACCTGCTTTACCATAGATTTAGCTAATTTTGAATCGGGGGACACTCCCTAATTCCCAGAAGTATATAATTTCTAAACAAATGAAACTGGAAATTAAATGGAGCTACCGAGAAAATGCTGACACTACCGGAAGACTGAAACTCAGCTGTACTCGGAGAATTTAGTCGATTACCTGTGCCTGGGACTCTAAACTTGTAACTCAAGTATTTATAACCCTCTGATAATTGGTTTAAAAAAGATTGATTAGCTATCTGGAATTTGGACTCCAATTGGGGCTAACCAGAAGCTCTCCACTATACTCGCCTACTCATGGACTGGGTAAAATTGCATTTGATGGGAGTGTCACCAAACCACGCTTCAATCACTCACGTGAAATAAACAATTTGTAGCTACTCTGATCTTAGAATGTGCGCACAATCTGATAGATGTTTCCTCCTCTGATCTGTTTTCGCTTGCCTACTTGAAAATTGCTCCTATTTCTGAGCGATTTTGTTTTCACATGCCATAGTTAAGGAAGACTATGAGAATGTATCTCTTACTACGTAGGAAATCATGAGGTAATATAAAATCGGAAAATCATAAATTTAAATATTATATTATAAAGTTAAATCACTGGTGATATATTTGATGGGATTCTTGGGCTTTGGGGCTACCTTCCTAAGGTACCATTCGGTGCTTCCCTAGGAACTTGAGTGGGAAGATTTTTCATTACTTGCCATAGAAGGCAGCGTGGTTTTGTTCTCAAAAACACTCTGGTAAATATTTGATTCCATGTTCGTGTCTAAACAACGGCAAAAGTTATGCTACCTCGTTCACTGCGTATGAAACCGTACGCCCAGTATCTTTTAACTAATTGGCGGACAATTACTCCGAGCAGGTTCGGGGCAATTAGACGCCAATGGATGGCAAACGTTTGCACCTGTATGAGGTGTACGGTGCGATCTCTTTTGTTGTTTCTCATTGTCACGAATTCGAGAGCAGATGAGAGTTCGCGCGGCCGCTGAATAGTTAACACCCACGCGCCAAATGGGTACTCGGTCGAGAGCACCCGATGGTAACGAAACGATAAACACACTCCACTCTCCACGACCGGCGTCACCTTTCGCAACTCTTGCGCTGTCCACCTTTCACGTTCAAGCCCGCGAATGATCACTCATGGAAGTTCGCCGGCCGTATTCTTTTACAGCTCTCACCGAAAGCTTCCGTGTCAGAGCATCAAATATCGAAACAAACCGATTTATTGATGGCATTTCTGGAATTTTCCTGTGGCCTTCATTTGGGCGAAAGCTATCAAATTCTTATTAATCACCATCACAAATCATTAATGCGAAGATTTATTTGCTGCAGCTTTCTGCTCTTTCCTATTTTACGCTTCATTCCTCCTCCTCATTAGTTGGAATTCTTAATTGGAGTCTCTCACGCAATGATAAAGCAGAAGATTTGTTCTGAAAGATAACGGTGGAGGTCATCACACGCAATTTTTCGGGTTGAAGTGCCTCTCCCTCTGACCCATTGTTGCAATTTCAAAGATTTTCGTATGGAAAAATCGCCATTTGGATCGGGATATTAAGGGGTATCCCTCCCGGTGGCGGTGGGGTAAAGTCCTCGCCTGCTAACCCGCCTGCCTACCCGCCTCGCGGGTTCGAGTCCCGCCTGGGTAGAATATTATCTGCCCAGGACATGGGTGTGTGTGTTCGTCTATTGTTAATGTTAAAACACCCGATGTAAAAGGCCTTTGTTGTGCTGTTTTCGGGGTTGTGAGTATAAATAAATAAATAATACGGATAAGCGGCCACACCTCGAATACGCCGCGATTGTTTGGCACCCGGGTCATAAAGATTTAACCAAAAAAATTAATAAAATACAAAGAAAAGCCGCACGCTTCGTCAAACACTGCTACGAGCCAGTGTTTCTCAACTATTAGAAGGATTAAGGCGGGAGCCCCTCGAGACTCGGAGGATACACGCTAGGTTTAGGGTGCTTGAGAAATTCAGAATTGGTGTGTTTCAGAGAGACACATTTCTAGGTCCGACATAAGCGATAAAATAAGAGAGGAACATTTCCGAACAGTTACAAAAATTCGTTCTTTCCGCGCACAAAAAGCGACCACGATACAAACTGAGCTCCACTAAATACACTCCCATAGATACACAATAGACTTCACCACTTCACCTCCCAAAATATTATCCCTTACATCTTTACACGACTGGTGTCCTAAAACCCCCTGCCACATGCCCATGCGGTGGCTTGCGGGGTAGTATGTAGTTGTAGATGTAGATTTTTGGCTCTTGTAAACAATTCTAGATATCCATTTTTGTTCAAAGCAAAGAGGAACTATCAGAACGTGAATTTGCGATTACGCCATAAGGTGCAGGTTATCTTAAAAAGTCACGAAGCAATCAAAACGTTGCCTTCTAAGTTAAAAACCGGCTAAGGAAAGATAAAATTAGACTAAATTCTTGAAGAACATGAAAATAGGACCAAAATTTTTTATTATCTACTTTAAAAATCGAATCCAAGCTTCAAAATTTATCGCATAAAAAAGTCAGGGAGAGAGGGCATTAATGTATCGTTTTCCATTTTTGAGGTTGGGCCTCATGAAGCTTTTTAACTGTTAACCGAGAGTTAGCCTCTTTGTATTTTCTGAACAGATCGTAACTGTTGTATACGTGGAATGTAGTCCAGGTTGATGTATTCCATTTGATATAAATTTTATAGTTTTTTTCCGACTATTGGAATTATTTCAGCTCTTATTGTTATTTTATTGTTATCTCTTATGTCAACTCTTATTGTTATCTTTTTACTTGCTTCAAGTGAAATGGTAACATTTGAGGGGGCGATTTTTTTCGAATGATATCACGAACGTACCGCCGCGGATTTCAGTGGTGAGCATTTTTAAATTTTATCTCAAGAGACTGAATTTGAATACGGAAAGGAATTCGCTTGGCTGGTTTCATCGCCGAATGGCAACAAATAACAGGGAACATGCACGATCAAACTTTAGTCGTCGATTTTGTATACATGTGATCGAACCTTATTCGCTGGAAGAAAACCGACTAGAAGAAAGGGTGTACCTTTGAAAACGATTGCAAGGCAATCGAAACCTAGGTCAGGAATAAATGTTTTAAGTGTGGAATATACTAAGAGATTTTTCTTTTTCGTCATGTCTGCGGTAAAATTCCACAAAGTTACGCCTTCAACTATTAAGTTGAAAGGGTGTGTTTCTTGGGCGTCAATTGCACATCAGCGAGGAACAGTAATCTCGGATCACCTTGCTGAACTTTCAACTGCCTCCGTCATACATGAATAATATCTACGGTCATATTACTATAATTGGATTTCCAATGTTGACTCATTTAGAGTGACTGCAATAGTCACCTTAAATAATTTTCTTCGAATGCCTATACAAAATAAGCCATTGACTCAAACGGAATTCTTGTCCGCATCAGCGTGTTTGTTACCATCTTTTCAACTGGGATATAAAACTCAGATCAAAAGCCTCTTGATGTATAAAATACACCGCTGTGAAAGGAGCGCTACGTGTTATCGCTTAGTCTGACGTCATTTATGGGATGGAGAAAGCGTGACATGGGTTAGGATGGGATCATGAGAAGACAGAACAATAGAGTGACGTTATTTATGCGTAATCTGTATATACCTACATCGGGGTCATGCAATACGCACTGTACAATGCGAACTGCCTCCGTTTCAGTTACGTGAATCTCTATCTATCCATTTGCGTTAATTAGTTGAGTCTTTTTAAGTTTTACCGAGTTCTCATTATCGAAAATAATATATATTCGGCCGTAAAAAAGTTAAAGAGATGAAAAAAAACTATATTTAAGCACTATCATATCGTGCCTACTTTGGTCGTTTTTGGGGTCATCACCCAATTCACGCATTTATCATACATTGGGGATGATTTGAAGTAATGCTGTTCATAAAATGTCACCTAAACATTTGCACACAGTAACGGTATCCCCGCTCTCTAGACGGTAACTTCTTCCGTATCACGCACCTTAACTTCTTAGATAGAATGAAGATTACGTTGAGAACTGTATTATACTTTGAACTTTTGCTCCATAACTGTTTTACTGTCTGTTTTTGAGCTGCCTGGCAGTAGAATTTTCGAATACCCTTTGTGATATATTGCCTTACCTTTAAAGTATGACTGCACCTGAGAGCGTATGAGGTATACGCTGCAACTGAGTGGAATTTCTTGGCGCTTATCAAGATATTTTTGGTCGTCTAGTGCTCGAAGCGCGATTTCGTAATGCTGTATGCTGGAATCAAATACTGATAAGTTAAAACAGTAACCTGGTCACTTCTGATAATAATTGCTATTCTACTACACTACAACAATCACACCATGAATACTTCTTCTCTACCCCTGCCATCAATTATCCTCTAATACCGTCTCCTCTTCTGAAAGAATTTCTATCTCACACGACTCTAATTGGCTAAAATCATTCCCCTTCAGATCTCCCAAGTTTTTATTTCCCAACTCCGCCATTATCGTATAAATTTGCCATTCCTTCTGTTACTCTTCTCCGCTTTTAACTATCTCATCGTGGTCAAATGTTCCGTTGTCAATGTTTTAGTACGTCCTCCGACAATACTATGTTCTTCACGAACTCATTGTGTTTCAGGGTGTGTCCAATCCATCTTGTTCTTCTTTTTTTCTATGGTGTTCCATATGGTCCCCTTCTCTTCTACTCTTCTGTACACTTCGTCATTTCATATTTTGTCCGTCCATTTTATCTTCAGCATCCTCCTCCAGCACCAGGTTACGAAGGCTTCTAGTCTTTTGTGATTAGCTTTTCCAATTGCCCATGCTTCTGATCCATAGAGTACCACGCTCCACACGAATGTTTTCACGTACTGTTTCCAGGTTTGTAGTCCTATCTCCTTTGAGTAAAGACTTTTCCCCATGAACGCCTTCTTAGCTTGGGCTATTATCCGCTTGAATTCCGTTGTACTTCTTCCGTCCCACGTGATGGTACTTCCGAAATAGCTGAAGGAGTCCACTTGCTCTAATTTCTCTCCTCTAAAGTTCTAAGGAGTCATATCTTCTAAGTATTACCTCCAAATCTCTTCATCAAACTCCTCATATTTGCACTGTCTCCTGAGAATACGCGATTATTTTTACAAATCCTAAGCCACAGTTTTTTATTACCAACCCCTACTAGTTTCAATGCTCTCGGGATATTCTCTGGGGAATTACAAGAGAGAGAGAGAGTGAGAGTAGTAAAATGTTCTTTGGCTCTATAAGGCATATTATTAGCCGTTGTCAAACAGCTAGTGGCCATCAAAATTTTCTCCAACCTGTAGACGGGTAAGATGATTACGTGACGATATATCACCTGATGAGTGATTTGTAGGGGAACTAAACAAGAAACAATTAATGGCAGTTGAAATAAATGTAGAGCTCATTTTAGCATTGATCATTAGAATGACGTACTCCAACGCAGAAGCTCTCAGTTGACACCAAATGTCTCCTTAAACATGATTATAGTGTATCAAATATTATAGAGAGAATGCGGTGGAAATTCATGGACATGGGGATATTTCGAAGTGTCTCTGGGCATGCTATTAGTCAAGTAATTTTGCACCTAGTGAGTCAGCAGATGATACATGACTAATTTGAAGTTTTAAATGTTTTTGTAGAGGAATTTAATCCCAAAAGAGAATTAAAATATTTTTCGAGCTGGAGGGTTTCCCCAAAGACTGGATGCAGAGGAATTCTAATTGACTACGTTTTACCAACCCCATATAATTTTATTATTAATTGATATTACACATGATTGTAAATTCGTTGTGTAATTGTATTATAATTGTTGATGTTACATATAATTTATAACTTTATTATAAATTATATGTATAACGCCTAATTAACCTAAAATATATGAATAACACCTAACTAATGTGTCCAAACTTTAGGGACACCGTATACATTTGCTCGGCCACGTTCGGCTCGGCTCGGCTACGTTCATGAAATGAAAATAGAGTTCTTCAGCTGTTAAGCATGGAAATTGCAGGCAGTTTTGTCATGTTTTCCAGTCATTAATGTTATTCAAGTCTGTTCCTCAAGAACCAGCACGACAGATTTAGAAGAAAGATGTATGGATATGGTTTGGAGGCAGGGTAGTGGGGAGGAGATAAGCCCAGTGCTTAGTTTGGCCTTTACATGGCATCTCGTCTTATCAACTCGTTCAATGGCTAGAGTAATGTATGTATATACTTCAACATCTACATACTACCGCCGCCGCCGCATGGGCGTGTAGTAGGGGGTATTAGGACACCATTTGTGTAAAGATGTAAGGAATTAGGCTTTGGGAGGTGAAATGGTGACGTGTATTATAGGAGTGTATTAAATGGAGCTCAGTTTTCACTGACGTTGCTTATTGTGCGCGGGAAAGAACGAGTTTTTGTACCTATCTGTTCGGCAATGTATCTCTCTTATTTTATCGCTCCTGTCAGACCAAGAGATGCAGTGAGGCGTCATGATAATATTCCCTGTGTCGCTCTGAAACACTCCAGCTCTGAATTTCTCAAGCAAACTAAGCCTAGCATGTACCCTCCGAGTTTCTAGGGGCTACCATTTTAATCTCTCTAAGTGCTAACTTATGGTAGTTAGGGCGACAAACTTTCCCTGTAATAACATAGACCATGTTTAAATTAAATTATAATCAATTTAAGCTGAAGTAAGAAGCACGAAGTAAATTTTTTAACATTAGTGACGAAAAAACGTCGAAATGCTGAAATTCCCGATAATGAGCTAAATACACATATGTAGAGGTTATAGATGGGCTCATTTTTTTAAACGCCGAACGCTGAGATATACTGCCGATGAATTGTTTTGCAATTCTGTAAAGTTTACTGCGGTGATAATTTTGATTTATTTGCAAAAACATGTGAGATAGCATGCGTACGACATTCAATTAAATTTCTGACGTGATACAAACCTTGGAAATTTATTACTGTTTAAATAAGTTTTTTGTTACCGGACGATTCTGTTGGCCCGTGTGTCCTTGGAATCCCGATAGGCTGCTAAGCCTGTCATCTGGTTTTTCAGGGACAGGACCGACAGAACTTGACATACATCCATGCCCTGGGTGGTGAAAAACCCACCCAGGCGGGACTGGAACCCAGGACCCTCAGTTTAGCCGACGAGGGCTTTACCCTGCCGCCACCGGGGCTGGCAAAGTTGCCTATTTCTTCTGTGAAATGGCTGGTAATTTTATTTCCGGCATATATCTCGATAAGTTTAAAGGTAAGTGTTTACATTTTGCAATCATCGGATGAAGTCGTTTTCTTTGCAACGAGGTCAAATTCACTGAGTTTTACGCGAAGTGATGTCTAATTAAAAATACCTTAAAGTGCAAAGTAAAGTATTAGAATACTGGTAAAAATCCGAACTAGCTCTCTGCCCATCCCTATAATAATATTTGGATTCCGGAATAAATATCTCAAAGAGATAACGACTGGATTCCATACAGAGTTGAGGAATCGCGGAATAGCATTTTAAAATATTTTCTCAGCTTACGCCAAGTTACCACTTGACGAATTGTTTATTATCGTAGATAACTAAATAATCTCCATGCCTATTACATGCAACTAAATGTAATTCTGTTCCTGATGCGTTTAATTTGATAGGGAATGGACCATCAGTTGCGAAATAACACTACCATCTGAAAATGGCACCACTGCAGGAAAAATAAGAATAATATCGCAGCTTTGAAAAGTTTCTCTTGCGCTCGAGGCTCTACATTTCAAAGAAAAACATCTGATTTCATAAAATCAGGAAAATTTGTTCATTCCTCGGCAGATCATTCCATGAATATGATGTGCAGTGTCGTGAAGTAAAAAATGGCATGAGACAGCGCACATTTTGGCAATTATCTATGTAAACGAGGAAACGAGAACAAATCAAGAACTATGATATCGATAAGGTCTGCTAGTTGATCGAGAAAAAATATATGTAGGTATATTTGAAAGGAGAAAAAGTGAAACTGCTCTCTCTTCAAAGCTCCACAATTCTAGCAATATTATCCTCATAGCAAGTGAGGATGAATAATACTATCCGATCGCCAATTGTCCCGCACCGCCGGAGTCCGAACGCTAGGCCCTCTGTGATGCTCCAGCACTTCAACCGCCACGCTAATCCAACCTTTTTCTTCGCGTTAGTACTCTTTATTCTGCGAGTTCCTCGGCATCCAGCTATTCTCACGCTATACGCTCTATCCGCTCGCTTATCCGCGTGTCGTATCACACCGGATTCGAAGTGCTTCCCCATAGACCAGCGATCGACCACCTGTGGCACCCATGCCACCTGAAGATAGGCGAAAGATTTATTGATTGCACCCCTAGAAACCGTAGATTTAATTAAAATTTCCAATATTTTATTTCTTATTTATATAGTCTCACTTAAGTGTATGAACCGGAAATGAGACAGCGGACCAACTCGCTAGAGAAGGCTCAAATCACTCCCCGAGAGGACCCGAGCCTTTCATCCCAATTGCACCCTCAACAGGGATAACGGAGATCAAGAAGTGGCGCCTTGCCCGCCATTCTGAGATCTGGCAGAACACACAGGGGCTTAGACAAGCCAAGCTCCTGATTGCAGGACCAAAACTGGGACTGGCTAGAAGACTCATTTTGCTAAATAGAAGTCAACTACGTACGATAGTGGGACTCCTAACTGGACACTATCACGTCATGAGGCACCTCCATCTTCTGAAGCTGGTGGATTCTGCCAGATGCAGGTGGTGCGAAGAAGAGGACGAGACAACATCTCACGTTCTCTGCGACTGTCCGGCCTTGGTGAGGACTAGAATTAGGCACCTGGGATCTCCCTTTCTGGAACCAGCTGAAGTTAGGGGTATCCCCATTGAGGACATTCTGGCCTTCAGCAAGGCCATTAATCTCTTTGGGTGATACAAACAAGGTGGTCAGCACAAAGGACCAACAGGTCTAGGTGCCTCAGGTCCTCCTTGAGGAACTCCACCACAACTAAATCTATCTATCTATCTAAGCGTATGAAATTTGTTTCATTTTATTTATTTTTCTGCGTGCTGCGTTTAGCAATGGAGGCGTTTAGCAAATATAAGGGAACTGATGACGGGGACTGTAGACAAGGATGTGAAGAGTAGGCTGGTGAAGAGCCTGATATGGAGCGTAGTGTTGTGTGGAGCAGAAACGTGAACTCTCAGGAAGGAGGACGAGAATAGGCTGTTGGAATTTGAGATGTGGGTGTGAAGAAGGATAGAAAAGGTGAGGTGGACGGAGAGGAAGACTAATGAGTAGGGTACTTAAATTGTGGTAAATAAAAGTCCACATCGGCGGTAAATAAAAGTGAATAAAGTAGTAAAAAAGGGCGGTGAATAGGCGTGAAAATATGCTGATAGCGGTAAAAAAAAGTTGTATACAAAATGATTAACATGATAGCCCATAATAGGCTGAGCATTATATTTTCCCATAACGGTTGATTTACTTCAAATAGTTATCTTATTAACAACTGTTAGTGATGTTTAACTATTTTCTGATCTTGGAAGCCCCTTGCAATTCCAGGAGAAATCTACAACAATAACATTTTCCGCCCTAAAAGTTGGCTTTGAAAGGAAATGAGTAGGGCAGAAGAAATGCAATACAAGGAGTTAATTCAATAAGGAAATTCAATAATAAATATTCTATTTAATTTAGTTTATTAAAGGTAAAAAAGGTGTGTACAGTAAAAATAATTTTAAAATAACAAAAATTCCACACTTATTGCTGCTCCATGTATGAAGCCAGCATTATTTCAATGTTATCATGAGAATAATGAAACTTAGTGACTTTATGGAAACATCGTGAAAAAGGAAAAAAAGTAGCAAATTTCGCGAAAAAATCGCAAAAAAACTAATCGCTAAATTCAAGGGTCCCTACTAATGAGAAAGTCCTTGAGATGGTGGGCGAGGAAAGGAAACTTCTGAGAGGAATCCGGGATAGGCAGAGTAGGTGGCTGGAGGATGAAATAAGGGGCGATAGGTTGGTCAAGAGTGTTCTGATGAAGGCTACCGCGGGGCTTTGATGGAGGTTGATTCCTTCTTTCGAGTTTTCCGCCCAACAACCAAAACCTACATGAACCTACATGAAAAGCCTACATGAACCAACGCGGCGGAAAACCCGAAAGAAGGAATCAACCTGCTCAAGAGTGTGATAGAGGGAAGGATGTTGGGCAAGCGGGGAAGGGGAAGAAAGAAAAGATTTCACACACGGAATGAAGAAGGGTTGATCGTATGCTGAGGCGGAAAAGGATACAATAGAGTAAGATAGGGCCATGAAAGTGTATAGAACCGGGAGGAGATTCTCTGACATTCAACAAAACCTACCTTAACCGGTAGAATACTTAAATAAATAAAAAAATACCGTCAACGAATGTGAAACTCCCCATTGCTGAAAGGAGAATGGAGTGGAGGGATGAAGAAGAGTAGATCGTATGCCGAGGCGAAAAAGGAAGTACTAAAAGAAATGGCTCTCGCTATTAATTTTATTTATTGTGTCACTTAGGTCAGAATGGAGGAAATTATTGAAGCAGAGTTAGGTGTACAATTATGTATCAACGAGTGAAACATTTTGACTGTGCCTACCCCGGAAGGGAACGGCGTGATGGGTATGTATGTATGTATGTAAGTCACTTATCCCAAGTCATATGTATTATTGTTACCAATGCATTGATACATAACTATGCTTATTAAGGTAACTTGCGCGGGCCGGAACAGTCCACCTCCAGCGCCCAAGGCTCTCCAAGTCTTCTACGTGCCGGAAGTGAACATCACGCCCCCGTTCATAAACCGCTCGTCACGACTAATGGGCCTCTCTCACGTGTTTGCATCTTCTTACCGGCGGCCGCGCTAAGAGCCGAATACTAATAACGCATTGGGGTTGAGGGCGTTTGAAACAAGTGCTCTGCTCACCCCATCTGTACCTCCCATGCTGCCTTCGCGAACGCAACTCCTTCTACTCTTGCAGTCCTTTCTGGCTCTCACCCTCTTCGAGTCATCAGGGTCTGCTCATATACGTGAACCGTCCAAGTCATGGGGTGGATTGCAAGAATGAAGTTCAAACCGCGATTCTGACGGGGTCTTATTGAGCCGCGGTACGGCCGCGCACTGTACTCCGCTTGCAAGAATTGCTGGTCTCTCTCCACAAATTTTTGAGATTTCAACAGAATGGCCGTGTCAAAAGAATGGGCCGTGGGTATGAGTTATCTGAGCAGTGTTTGCGGCAATAGTAGGGTGGATAGGGTCAGGAATGAGTGGATAATAAATGAATGTGGGTTTAAGGCAGTCCAGTAATGGACATATATGAAAGGAGTGTGTTTTGTTGGCTTGGCCATGTTGAGAGAATGAATGAGAGTCGAATAACGAAACAGATATATAAGAGTGAAATGAATGGTGCGAGAGGTAGAGGTAGGCCGAGAAAGTTGTGGTTGAATGTGGTTGAGGAAATTCTTAGGAGGAGGAATATTAGGAGTCTTAAAAACAGGAGGGCGTGTATGAAGCAGTGTATGGGGGTGAGGCAAAAGAGGTTTGCAAGGATAGGTCAATATGGAGGAAATTATTGAAGCAGTTAGGTGTATAAATATGTATTTATGAGTGAAACTTCGTGACTGTGCCTACCACGGAAGGGAACGGCATGATTGGTATGTATGTATGTGTGCATGCATGCAAAAGAATGGCTTGTGTTGACGCATTTTAAGGTTATTGTTTTAATTATACTGTCGTAGAATAGTAGGTGAAAGTATCATTATTTTCACATTACTGAAGTTTGAAGAGATTTGAACAACTTTTCACATCTTATTATAGTTACCCGACTACCTTTTGACAAGCTTGGTGAGCTAAGGTAACACCTCTTAGAAGATTACTCTTGGCGAAATCCTGGGTAGTAGGCATTAGGAAATCCTTCTCTTCTCGGAGTTGTTGGCTAAGGTCATTTAGCTCTTCCTATCTGCCGATCGTTGTCAGGGGCAACAGCTCACGATGACAGGTTATGGACCACTCCCTCCGTATCAGAGTCGAGCTCGGCGATGATTATTTTCGATGGTCGAGCTAGAACCGTCATTTATGTCATGGCAGGCCCTTGTTAGCTGTGATGGATTGGCTGGCCTGCTGGCTAGTTTACCATTGGAACTGCGTCAGCGGGTGGCAACTTTGGCGGCTGGTGGTAGTATATTGTTGTCAATGACGTTCTCCTGTTTTCCCCTTACTCCTGTCCATCACGAATTAAAATTATCAGTATTGTATGAAAAATTGATTTTAAACTACCCATCCGAATTTTCTCTCAGTGCCTCCGCCATCTAAATTCATCACTCTGTACCGTAGAAGAAACCTGTAACCGATGTCCGTGAAATTATAGATTATATCACATTTTAATTAAAAGTGTATTTTCACCACTATTGGCAGCAATATATTGGGTATGTAAAAACGGATTCAAATATATTATTCTCGGAATAGATTCCCAAAAATCTTACTTTATGATTTAAAATATCCGCGTTTTAATGGATTCCAGGACCACAAAGGAATGACATCGGTAATGAAGAAGAACCGTAAGGGAGAATGTCATGTTATTTATTTAAAAAAATGTCTAGTGACACCCTTTTTTTCTCCGAAAGGAACTGTTTTTTCATGTAGCACAACTGTTTAGTGGCTTTGAAACTGTGAGCAGTTTTGAGAAATAACAATAAGAGATTGCATCAAGCAATAATGAGCTCGAGCGTTTTGTATTATGGTTAAAAACAAATTTTTGAACTTAAAGTCAGGTTTTCCAATATTCAAGAAGAAGTTCGCCATTCCGCATGGTTATTACCGCAGTCAGCCAGTTTTGTTGAGCGTACTAAAGAGTTTGTATAAGAAGATTGAGGTGGAGATAGAATCCGTTGTTTCTGGCGTTACTTTATTGGGTTTGCTTAACATTTTCAATTGAGAAGAATTTCTTAGTTATCCAACAAAAATTTATTGAACACACTGCCAATTTTTTGACGTTGGATAAATAACGTAATCACCTAGATCTCATAAACCTAGTTCAACAAATTTATGTGACGTTATTTAGTTTTTGTTCTCATTTAACAAGGACGGTGAATGTATACAAAGGAGAGAAGTGATCAGAGATTTATTCATATTTCAAATAGGAGAACATATAGTAAATCTCTTATCTTTACAGCTCTGTATTGGGAATGGCGCTGCAGGGTGTGAGCTGGAGTGTTGCTCAAACCAATGAATTTTTAAGGTTTGGAGAGATTTGATGCTAGCACGAGGGGGAACTACTGCGGGAAAAATAATGGACGACCAGGACATCAATATCGGCACTTTTCCCGTCTTATTCAGAGATAGGAATAGCTTTTAAAATGAGAGTACATTGAGGAAACGGAGTACAATATGAACTTGATTGGAAGAAAAAAGATGATCGATTACTCACGGCTGGGAAGAATACGATGCTGTTCAAGAAATTCGATGTGGACAGAAAAAGTGAAATGCAGGACACAACTAAAGTTCATTTTTTTTAGATAAAGAGACTTTAGGGACGCATAGAACAGAAAGGAAAATAATTTAAGATGAAATAGGATGCAATAATGACGAGCTGAACAATTTAATAACGTAAGATTATACAACAAACAGACAAAGCTCGATGCTCTGCATTGCCTTTTGTGTAGTACATTGGAAATATATCTGTGATGGTTCGACCAACTCTTTCGAAAAATAAAAAGCTTTTCCACAAAATGACTAGAGACTTAAACTTGACGAAACTGCTATCATCGTCAGTAATCAATGCGATGATTGGTTTTCTGCAGATCTCCCCTAAGCTCTTCTAGAATTTGAATCAATTTTTCAGACTCACAATTGTTCCCAGTACTCACATTTACATTGCTTCCAGTCATCTTTTCCCTGGAGCGATTACTGTCCACGTTTAACTTAATTAAATGTAAAAGTATGCTAAATTGCTGTAAATACGTTAAAACAGTGAGGTTGCGTTAAAACTGTTTGAGCCGCCCGGCACGGTCTCTGCATTGCAGCCTTCAGGGAACTCTTCATTTAATACATCGAGCCTATTGAGGCATAATTTAAAATAAAGTTTCAGTAAACATAATATATTTATTTGTCATGTATGAATTTAATTTTGAAATCACAATAGTTAACTTGATTTTCTCTCGAAAAATCATTTATGATGTTAATTAAACCATTTCATATGTACGACCTATTAGTTTAATATAATTATTTTTTCGTTTTCTGGAAGTATAGGTAATACATAATGAAACTTTTTGGTTGTTGATTAATGCGTGCTTGATAGGTTTTATCGTTAATTGTATTGTATAGCTTTAATCCTTAGCTTTTAGGATGAGCTTTTCTCTTCTCACTGGAAAAAATATTCAAAAACTTGTATGTTGAAAGAGCTTTTCGGAAAAAAGTGCCGTCCGTGGTGTAATGCTCCTTCAACTACTTGTTATACCGCTGTTTAAATGAAGTAAATTTACCATCATGATCGTATGTAAGCTTGGTCGCCAAATTCACCTCATATATGTTAGTCAATAAAAGAATCCTCGATGTAAGCCTCGTGCGAACAATTGTCTGCTATAAAGCAAGAAGCTTGAATGGCATGATCCATTGTTTTTAAGACCTGCAAGATATTTTTCTCATTGGCTCTTAAAATTTCCTTTAAGTGCATTAAAGCTATCTGTGCATTAAAACTTTTCCCTCCTCTTTCGGCCATTGTTCGCTGTCGTGGGCTATCTCAACCGAGCAAAATGTTTCCAGAAGAGTAGAGATTGCAACGCTCGTTCCGCAGTATTCTGTCCCTAGACCGCAGATGTGTTTTTTTTCCTTATCTGTCCTGATTTTAGAGTGGCGTCGATGACGCAGCTTATTTGCTAACATTTCTGGTATCGGAAATACATTGATTTTGAAATGTTTTCCGGTTGAATGACTATGGCGCGTGTTATTACGCGACTATTCTTGTGCCTCGGTCGTTAAATCTCACCGTATTTTAGGAAAAATCATCAACAGGTTTTCCTTAGAATCACTTGTTTCGCGTTATTTCTTTTTCAGATATCTCTGAATGGTACCTCTGAATTTTTCGGATCCGAAAGTCATAGGTGGCGTTTCCTTGCGGATTTCTCTCGGTAATATCGCCAAAAAATCAACAGAAAAAATGAGCAAACGAAACTGAATCAGGCATTACTTGGTGGAAATTTTGGATATTCATGATGAAATAATATAACTTGATAAACTCCTCACCAATCAGTGTGAATTTTACCAAGTTTTGAGCAAGAAATGAAGTGATTGACGAAGAAATTAAAATCTGGCTGTCATAAAATTTTATAAAGCAAGCTGCTCATTTACTGTTACTCAGTTACTCGTCTATACGTTTCTTTATACTATAAACAGCTTTAAACTAGAAAAAAATGTCATGGGCAATTAGGTTTCTTGCCCTTGAAAATGAAGCTCTAAATTGCAACGTAGAAACGGCAATTATGGCAATTAAGGCTTCTACAATACTTATTTCTTCTCTTGACACAATGAGACAACAAACAGAGAAGCTTTACGAAATCATATTTTCTTCAACTTTTGGCCTTGGTAAAACCGGAGGGATATAAGACAAAGAAAGCGTTCATCTATTATCCTCTTTTATTGTTTTGAACATGTGTGCTTCCTCCGAATTGAGGATGCTGCCCAGAAATCTCCTACTTGATGTTTTATTGCGGTCATAATGAAAGTGGACAGAAAGGAGACCTCTAAGTATATCACGAAACTATTTCGCCAACTCATTAACTCTTTCCAAGGTGAGCTTGAAGAATACTTTGACCTAAAATCTTACACCACTGAGAGTTACAGCATTTGTAATGTGTGTGGAGGAGGATGGAGAAGATGTGGTGGATGTAGAGCAAGACAATTTTAAAATGATTATCCAGCATATTTGTTTCCGACTTCCATTTAAACCTATCCTTACAGGTAGATTACTTAATAATTGTGATAGATAGCTAATATCGTCTCTTACTTGTTTTACCTCTTTTGAAGCAGATGTACTCCACCATGCGAAACACCTTGTCGTCACTTACAAAGTTTGAAAGGAATACTTTCGGACCAAACATTTTAACGCGCAACTAATTTGTAATTTGGACCGTGGTAACTTATGGTGTAAAACTTATGTGTAATTCTTCCATTGGACTTTGGTTTAAGATTTCTAGGGTAATCCCATTTTAAAAGTGTCCTAACACCCCCTGCCGCATACGTATGTTTTGGCTGGTGTTAGGACACCAGCCAAAGATATAAGGGATAGGGTTTTGGGAGGTGAAATGGTGACGTGTATTATGGGAGTGCATTAAGTGGAGCTCAGTTTTTATTGTGGTCGCATATTGTGCGTGGAAAGAACGAGTTTTTGTACCTATATGTTCGGGAATGTATTTCTCTTATTTTATCGCATCTGTCAGACCTAGAGATGGAGAGAGGCGTCATGATAATATGCTTGGTGTCGATCTGAAAAACATCAGTTCTGAATTCCTCAACAACCGAAGCCTAGAGTATAGCCTCCGAGTCTCTAGGGGCTCCCACCTTAATCTCTCTATAAGTTGTGAGATGTTATATGTTCACTCGTAGCAGTTTATAACGAAGCGCGCTGATTTTCTTGGTATTTTATTTATAGTTTTGGTTAAATCTTTATGACCAGGGTCCCAAATGCTCGCGACGCATTCGAGGTGTGGCCTAACCAAAGCGAAGTAGCATCTCTCTTTTGCTTTTTCATCCGAGGACCTTCCTATTATACGCTCAACAAAACCTAGTTTCTTTAATGCTGTGCCGCTAATGTTTGGTATACGTGTTCCCCGCGATATATCAGAAATTAAAGTAATTCCAAGATATTTAACTGTATCTGAAGATTTTTACAGAGTTTGCTCAGAATTTTTTCTGGTTACTATGTTTATGTTAGTATTCTTTTGTGGAACAAGGAAGGTCTCCGCGAACCTTTTCTCGATTCCTGTGGTGAAATTTATTTGTTGAAATATCGCATCCTTTATTTAGTGGAGGAGGATTTTATAAAGTTTTTCCTGGCCTCTAAATCTAACAGTATTGGCTGAGTTTAAAGTTCTCCTTCCAGTAGAAACATGCTCTGCTCGTTTTTAAAGGAGAGAATCAAATACATCGTTTCGGGTGGAATTTGCACTTTACGACTCAGTTTTCGACACGTGGATATAGGTCTATTGCCAATCTGTCGCTGAAATCTTTACATTAAAGCTCTGGAAGCATATTGCGTGAAAGGCTTCAAACAATGTCATTTCCACCTTGTTGTGATACGACCATTGTTCTTCCTTTCATCTATGATTCATTCCTGAAACCAAAGAGAGTGAAATTTTTCTTACCGATAATTCGTCAACTATTATGAACCTATTCGTTCTTCCCATTGTTAGACGCCGTAGTTTATCAGTTTGGGAAACACAGAATGAGGATCAATAATAAGAAAACCGAGTGAATAATATTTTCCAGAAGGAAGGCGGTGAGGTTAGTAATCAAATTGCGAAAGAAAAAACTAAAGTGATCGTATAATTACATTCGTGGAAAATAAGTGCATTAGCAAGAACGTCATTCCACGCAATCTCGACCTTGGCTCAACTATCTTCGATCCTCACGATTTTCGGAAAAGACGTGGATTGTGGTACGGAAAGACGTTTTGGAAAATATTAGCCTTTCATTTGGCTGAATATTAAATATAGTACGCTTCGGACGTCTGAAGTTAGGGCAAAATGGCGCGAGAGTAGCTTCCTGCTGTGACCTTAGGAAATGTCAATATAATGATCGGATTCGAATATTTAATGATTTAAATAAAATTGTATTTTCTTAATAAAGAGCTAAACATTGAAGCTTTCTCAATGGTTTCAGGCTCAACTTTATTAAAGTTCATTGTAAGTAATGATAAAATAAAACTTTGTTTTATTCCACCGATTTATTTTCAGGTACCTACTACTAGTTTCGATGCAGCAGCGTCATCTGCAGGTTCAAATATTCAGGGCACTATCATGAAGAATATATATCATCTAGGGTAGAGGTTGGGGAGAGGAGAGGAAGAGATGGGAGGGACCAACCAAACCCTCTCCCTCCTCCCTCCCACCTCCTCTCTACTTCTCCTCTCCTCAACCCATTCCCTAGATGATATATATTCCTCATGATCGTGCCCTAAACTTTGTACCTGAAGATGACGCCGCGGCGTCGAAACTAGTAGTACCTGAAAATAAAGGGGATCGGGTTGGTTTGGTGGCTAGAGTACTGGCTAATCATACGGACGGCAATGGCTCAAATCCCTGCTGAGGAAGATGTTTTTCAGAGCAAATCCGATCCATACTTGAATGTCTTGTGGAGGGCACTTCAAGTACAGTACTCCGTCTGTCGGATGCGACGTACAACCGTGGTCACCTTGTGGCCTTTCGTTCAGAGCAGGCTAATGCCGACGCCTGGTTTCTATCCGCCCTTCCTCCCTTACCTGTTCCCTATGGCGCAAATGACCTTAGCTGTCTGTCGCCTCCCCAAAAATCCAATCCAGAAAATAAATTGATGGAATTAAACAAATTTTTCTTTTATGGTAATTAATTGAAGCTTTTTTTATAATTTAATGATACAGGCGAGTATTCCGAGCTCTTGGATGATTTTATTTCACCCATTTTTTTATTTGATCCACGTAGAGGCTAAAAACACCTTTATAAATTCTTAGATAAGACGATATGACCACCCTAAATTTTCCAGGACAGACATGACACAGGAATATAAGTAGAATACACAACATTTTATTTGTGACAAACAGCCATTTAGCAATGAAGCAACAAAACGGAAAGGTAAACATTTAGCAAATTTGTGGGCGTAAAAAAGCGATTCAACGGAACTCATAGAAAGGAGAGGGAATAGAGAATGCAGACTCGATGACATGTGGGTGAAGAGGAGGATGGCCGAGTTGCAAGTGGTATAATACAAGCAAGGAAGAACTCATCATGGTGGGCAAGGAATGAAGGCTGCTGTAGAAGGCTAGGAGAAGGCAGAGAAGGTAGTTGCGACGGGCAACGAGGGACGAAGGAGTGTTAAAGGCCAGGGTATGTGGAAGAGAGTGTTGGGTAAGCATGATAAGGAGAGAAAAACAACGGGATTTGTGGTTGGGATGAGAAGATTGTCCAAGTCTACTGATTTAAAGAAAGGGATAGTTTGAAAAATTAGTTGTACACTTTACAAGAAGCACGAGATCTGTTCAAAAAGTATCCGACCATGATTAGGATTGGCAGTGCAAACAAAGCTTTTGGAGCGGGGCTTGGTGGCCGTTTTTAGGCATACGTAGCGCGCTTACTCCAATTATTTCACGACCCCAACACCACTCAGTCAAGTATACTTTTCGTAACAATTTTATTTTTACATGAAAACGTGTACCTTAACCCTCTTAGTGCTGACCCCTGCCATCGATTCTAGTGAGAAATGCGGAGGGTAACTAGAATGAAATGTATCACTCTCGGAAAATAAATATTATAAAGTTATTGTTTAAAATATCCATATGCAGTTTTTCTTATTGCGTATGCATTGAATTAGGTAATAATAAAAAAACGCTTATTCTTCGTACAAAAATTAATTGTAATTATATTTGTGTGCAAAAGTTAAACAATATTTTGCCTATGAGCCGATATATCGGCCCGCCGCACTAAAAGGGTTAAATTACTTTCTTACATGAATTCCACTAATATTAAGGCACTTATCGCATCCTAGAATCAGATTTTGAATCCCTTTCTCATAGAAGTCTGCCGCTTGATTTGACAACCACTGTAGCACGGTCGTTTTGACCTCATCATCGTCGTCGTGGCGCTGACCACCCAGATGCATCGTCAAATGCAAAAATAGGTGGTAGTCACTGGGCGCTAGATCTGGACTGTACGGAGAGTGATCAAGTTAATCCCAGCCAAATGATCCAGTGAAATCTTGAGTTTGATTTGCCCTGTGTGGACGAGCATTGTCATGGAGCAAAACGACCTCCTTACTTAGCATGCCACGCCTTTTGTTTTGTATTCTCTAAAAGCTCTAACCCATTTCCGTACCATTTCATCGCTCATAATGTTTTTTCCATAATCTTCACTGATCTGATGGTGAATTTCAGCCGCTTTCACGACTTTAACACTAAGAATACGAATCACAGCGCGTATTTCACAGTCGGCGGGATTTTCAATCGGCGGAGGTATTTTGAATGCCCACAAACAAACGGAAACACGGTCGAGCGTTTCTGTAGTGGCGTATGTGGCTCCCTAACAGATATAGGCACACAGCGCGCATGCACCAACCGCAGCACTGCGGTCGCCGAATTTCAAAGCGGTGCTTACTTAAAAAACACGCCTCATAAAATCCAAGTTTAATGAAATCCAGGTGTGGCCGATAATGGTTAGAAATCAAATTTCGCGCCGATTTCCACCTTACCCTTCTGTCTCGGCGGCCGCGGCGAAGCGGCTTCCCTGTTGGGTCCCTTCGGCCACCCCTCTCTTCCCTCCTCCCTCCCTCTCCTCTCCCCCCCCCTCTCACACGCCCCGCCGCCCCCATTACCTCCCCCACCAATCACCCCCCTCCAATCTCTCAATTCTCCCTCCCCCTCCGACGCGGGCGAGGTAGGGGAGGGAAAAGGCCGAGAGTTGATTGCCAGCATTGCTCGTGGGAAGGAGTAGCAAATAAGATCATCTGGCGTGCGGCACCATCTCTCTCCTCCCGACCGTCAGAACATGGGACGACGAGAACAAAAGGGCTGAGCGTGCGTTGTCACTCAAAATCCGTCCGCCTGCTGTGTTAGGAAAAAAAAAGTGCCGCGCCGCGCTTCCCAGGTGAACAAGGTGAGTCTCCACTGCTTAACTCTCCTCTCTATCTGGACGTCTCGAAGTTTTTCCTCTCGCGCTAAGTGCTCCTTTAAACCGAGACAGGAAACGCCTGGTCGTTGTGTTGCGTCGGGTGGTGCGTCTCCTCTTTGACACCCACTTCCCCGTCCAAGCTCCCGTGGTGCCAGTTTTCCTTCCTGCAATAACCGTGTGTTCCCAGTGAGTTCCCTCCCAGCATCGAAGGTGACCGAAGTCGTCATAAGATTGTTCTTTCTTCCTAGAGATGTAATTCTTTCCTCCTCCTCTTGCTGTTTCTTATCCCATCACGCTCACTTGCCGCTTCCTCGTCTCTCCCTCGCCCGGCGCTGTCAATGGGAGTTGTCGGCGCGATTCGTCACCGGGCGCAGCCGAGCTCGCATTCCTGTGATTATCCGTAAACGAGCCTCACTTTACCGTCACAAGCGCGTAGGCATCCGTGCCTCGACGCGTTTGCTACAGGGCACCCTTCCCCCCCTTTTGACGCTTTAGTGGTGTGTTTCGTGCGGTGCCAAGCGGAGCGATGTTGTGACGTGAAAACCCGGAGATGCCGCTCGTTTACCGGTCTACAATGTCCGATTTGACAACCGCAATTTCGGTGAATCTTATATTCATTTTTTCAGGCGAGGTGTAGCGAGAGTTCATCTTGATAACCCACGAGTCTCAGTAGCTATTTCTTCACTTATTTCATAAAACACAACGCTTTTCGACGTTATCGCGTCATCCCCATGTTAAAGCTCTCCACCTGAGGATGACGTGAAAACGTCAAATCAAGTTTTTTTTTTAAATTTAATATCTCCAGGGGAAATTTACAACTGAGATTCCTTGATTATCATTTTGGCGGAACTGTTTTTCTTCTGTTTTCTCGGCTCGGGTCCTGAGCATCTACCTCTCGTTTTTAGTTTTTGAAGTCAATTTGTGTAGATGTATTTTACGGCAGATATGATGTATGTAATCTTATATTTACACTCCTTGTTCATAAGGAAAATTACCTCCGAACAGTGTTGACCTCAAGCGTCTTCTCTTTTTTCGATGGCGCAGAAGTACTATGCTTTCTTCCTGCCTTTAATAAGCGTACAATTTTCTAAAGATGTAACCTTTACTTTGGCGCGGGAGTACTCTTGATCGGTTATTAAGGGATCCAACCGATAACTGAGGTCATTTTTGTCATCGAGGGTGGACATAGCGGCAAGAAAAGGATTATTCAGGCAAAGTGCCCTCCTCAGGACATCCAAAAAGGGCTCAGGATTCCATCGAGATTAATCTACCTCTTGAAGGAATTCGAACCCGGCCATTGGGATGGAATGCCAGTGCTCTGATCACCACACCAACCTGATCCTCACATTCATCAGTTTTCATCTCCTTTTACAGAATGTTTGTCTAATGATTTGTGAAGTTACCTGGCGACACGGTACCGGTCAATGTGGCTCGGAAGTCATGCGAGGGTGTTCGTGGAACTCACCAGTCATGATTCTATCGCTTATCCATGGAGTGCCATTGTGCAGCCGCGAATTTTTCCTGAGTACAGTTTGACCTAATTTTGAAAAATATTACGCAGCCGATCGGATAAATTTTTCTTTCGCCAGGCAGGTTGGTTACGCGGTCCGATCTAGACTTCTAACTCCACTGTTCCGAAAGCCAAAAAGTTATAAGGTGCCATAGGTGCGTGAGCCATGGTAATGGTGTATCCTAGGGAGCTACCTCCTCAAAAGACCACATTTATTTACCCTTACGTCTTCATTATCAGATAAATTAGAGTAGACAACCCTAGGCCTTAAGCGTGGATTTTGCGTTTTTCCTTGAATAGAGGTCTTCAACAACTAGACAGTGCCTTTCAGCCCTACCTATTGAAAACCCTGAACCCCATCCAGGTATAATATTTTGAAAATTTCTCTCGATTCTTTTGAAAATTTCCTGGGTTGTGCAGCCTTATATGATCACTTTTAGTGAGCCGAGAGTTCAAGTGTTGCAATTGCAAATGGTTTTAAATATTTTAAACGTTACTTAGGTTTTCCACCGGGTCAAACTCTCCATCTTGGCCGACGTTTCGATGAACAAGTCGTCTATCTGCATCGGGGCAATGAAATTAAAATATCTGTGTGATTGAATCGTGTGGTTTAAACTATCAGTGCAATTTTTAATGTGTGGTTTAAAATATCTGTGTGATTAAATAGCATTGTCATTTGATTCCATGGTAGTGTTTGTCTATCCCGGGAAATAACTGCCGATTTTCATGCATCCCCGAGGCGCGATGGTGGCATTCGAAAATTTGGAACATTTTATTTCTTCCGTTGCGTCCCACATGACGACCTCGGCATTAGGTTCGAGTGTACCGGAGACCTTTCCGAATGAGGCACGGGACAAAGCGAGTCCATCGGATTGCACGGCCGTCTCACGTCCGAACGAATCTGCAGCGATTATTCGAACGTGTTCCCGCGGGCGAGTCGATCGCCGTACGGGGAGGATGTGGTCACGCAAGCTCATGAGTGTGTGTTTTGAAAGACTGAGCGAACAGACGATAGGGAGAGAACGCGATTGAAGGCTTTTACGCATAAAGATACAGTGTGGTGCGCCGAGATCATACGTGGATACTCTCTACTACGCGAATTCTTCCTGCATCCATCCCGGGCTTTGACAGCGATAATGGACTATGCTTGATGACCAACTTTTCGTCAGTTGCGTGATAGACCTCCACAGCTGAATTTATGACCTAATGAAATTCAGTCATGCGAAGGTGGAAATGTCGATTTCGTCGTGCTGATAGTGGTTCCAATACTACCATATGAAGTACTTGTTCTACTAATAACCTTATACCTACTGCTACCCTCCCCATTAATTAAGAGAAATTGTAGACTTTTTGTGGAAATTCTAAAAATTACCTAGTGATCGTGGGAATTTTTTTCCGTCAAGGTCACTCTTCTGACTGGAATCTACCCGTGGAGTGCATGTGGTTTTATCTTTGTAGTTTTTGAAGAGAAGTTTGATGAGTTGGCACTGTCGAAATTAGAATTGAACTTTATTGATACGCTTGAGCCAAGTGCAATATCATTGCTAATTAAGTCGAACTGGGTTACATTCCCAGCTTAACCTGTGTTAGAACCAAACCGAACGGTGGAGTATCGTGTGCCCAGGAAATTGTTACATTGTTTCCTCTCTCTGCTCTGATAAAACTCCTTTCATAATTGCCTCGGAGGACTGTGCCAACAGAAATGACCGCCCTGCAAACAGATGCCCACTGATGAATGAAGCAACCACTTAAGTTATCCGTATTCACAGGAGAGGACATGTATGGAAGGAGAGGAACTGTAGTTTGTGGCAAGTCTCATTTTTACCTTATTTTTAATTATTCTTTGAGTACTAGCCCTTGAGCGATTATTGCCATGGCAATCACGTCAATTGTTTCAACACTTCAGGAACAAACGTCAATGTGGTGAAAAGTAATATTTTATCAATTCGCAATGTTTACGGCATCCGTGATGAATCATATCTATCATAAGATCTCATGATTTCAAATTTAAATTTCAAAGTGTTTTTTCGTAAAGTTGACCTCCATGGACTTATCAAAGTTTGTAGTCGAAAGCTCTCGACTATGGTATTCTAAGCTAGTATTAATTCCCTTAAAATTCCAGGTCGTGGATTGAATGAAACCGTGTGAACATTACTCTCATAAACAATACCTACACGATTATAATTATTGTTGTTGGAAATAAATCAGTCTGATTCACGAGCTTGAAAGAATAATTGAGTATTAGAGCTCTACGTTCAGCCATTTTCAGTCTAATGCTGATCATGTAATATCCGCAACCGGATCACCGATGCGTCATGGCGACATGTAATAGCGGAAATGGAAGAAGTACGCGGAGTATCGTGGGGCATCCTGGCTCTATATTCGGACATGGCAGGCCTAAGAAGTGGGAAAGCGGAAAAAGCGAGGAAGAATTGGAAGGCGGGAAACATCTCGTTGAACGCAATCGTCCGTTTGAAGATTTATTGCTTTTACCACCTCTGGTCCTCGAAAGTGAGTCGTGAGTATGTACACTGGTCGGGCGGTTCCCGGCCCGACGTGAGTCAGCTACCACCTCCGTGCCTGAGGTTGATTTGAGGTCCATTGGCCACCAAATAAGCGACCCGCCGCAGTGACGCTTACGTCAAACACGGGCCTGTTTGCCGAGAATTTGACGTAATTTATTCCGAAACGCCAGGCCCGTATACAAGTTGGGTTTTTTTTCTTTTTAAGTGACCGCCACGATTTTTTATTTTTCAAGTACTTAGGTACCCATCACGAGGGTGAACTGAATTTTTTTGACTGAATTTGACCGGGGTATGAAAAGTATTTTCCGATTAAAAATCAAAAGAGTAGCGTGAGGAGTGATTCAGTACCTACCCGCTGTAGAAAGATCCTAGAGTTCGGAATTCTAATCGTCATCAGCTTTCATCAATCGGAAGATTAGAACACTGAAACTCTCCACTCTAATCTCCTATCAGCTGTTTCATTAATTCGTAAGCTTTCATTTCATCGACAGTCATAAGTCGCTTAATATATTTTAAGCACTGTCTTCCGCAGTAATTCTTCCGATTCGTTTTTCCTTCCATTAATTTATTTAAAAGTCTATTGAATTTCAGTTCATTAGCAATTTCAAGAGGTTGTTTTGACTCAGGTAGTGAGCAGTGATGAGTTCGTATTTTTTCTTTTGCTGTTTTTCACTGCGTGTATTTTCTAACGCTTCGCTGGCATTTTTGTTTTTTTCGAGCTTTTTATTTGATTAATGTTCTTTAACACATCATGTAAGTTGTTCCCCATCCTCTTTACTCTGCAGCTTTTATCATTCAAGCTTGATTACCACATAAATGTAGGCCACCTATGTTTGACTTCATAAGGCGCATTCTTACTTCCATGCTCTGTGTTACAAAATATTTTTACTCTCCATAGCCATACAAAATTCGTGCAAAAATTGAGGCTTTCCCGGCATGAGATGTTAAGTAGCTCTATTCGGGAAGTTCACCGGGTGAGAGACTCCATTAGTGCCGACGTTTCGACGGCCGAGACGTCCATCGACTTAAGGGTAGAAGCTTTCTTTCTGTGCTGAAGACGATGGACGACTCGGCCATCAAAACGTCGGCACTAATGGAGTCTCACACCCGGTGGACTTCCCGAATAGAGCTACTCGTGAAAATTTTCATTAATTCATCGGGAACTCATAATTTAGTTATTTATTGGGTGATATACTATTGTCGGAAGTAATTTGTGTAAACATTTTGAAAGCGGATACAGAACAGAACTTCATTTTGAAGGCAGATACCGACGTGAAAATTTCATTTCTCGATAGTTAAATATTGGACTTTTTACGAATGTGGAGGGTATTATTTGTGATCTGGGTCAATTCCAGCGAAAGCGTGCATTAGCTGTGCATATAATACGCCGATGAAAACTTGATGGAAATCCCCCATCATCATCATTATAGGTCGTACAATCCTTAGATTAGATGACTGCAGGCCTCCACCCTTCTCTATCTGATGGTAGTTCCCTTACCTCCAGGCATCTCTTCCTATGTTCTATGCTCTTTATTTGGTCCATAAACTTATTTCTGGGACTTCCTCTGGTGACTTTTCCCACTATTTTCCCTTCAATTATGTTCTTCACTAACCCATTATGTCTCAGGATGTGTCCAATCCATCTGGTTATTTATTGGGTGATATACTATTGTCGGAAGTAATGTTTGTAAACATTTTGAAAGCAGATACAGAACAGAACTTCATTTTGAAATCAGATATGTGAAAATTTCATTTCTCAGTAGTTAAGTAATGCGCTTTATACGAATGTGGAGGGTATTACATATTTGTGATCTGGGTCAATCCCAGCGAAAGTTGTGCATTCTTTTCTTCTGTATGGTTTTCCATATGGTTCTTCCCACATCTACTCTTCTGTACGCTTCATAATTTCGTATTTCATCCGTTCATTTTGTCTTCAGCATCCTCATCCAACACCAGGTTTCGAAGGCAGTCTTTTCTGGTCGGCTTTTCCAATGGCCCATGCTTCCGATTCATTGAGTGCTAATCTCCACACGTATGTCTTCACGTACTGTTTCCTGGTTTGTAGTCATATTTTCTTTGATCACAGCAGTTGTCTTTTTCCCATGAATTCCTCCTTAAAAAAATTTCAAGATGTCAACTTTTACTAAAACCACTCGATTTATTACAACGACCCAGGTTTCGATGTGCATTCACATCATCTTCAGGTAAATGGAGGCCGATGTGCAGGCCTTATATAGTAAACAATACCAGGTGGGGAAAGGGGGGGGGGAAGAACAATGCAGGGGGAGGGTGGTCACGGGAGGGTAGGGAGGGGGGCTGGGAGGACGAAGTGGAGGGGATTAAAGCTTTGAGGATGGGGGAATAGGCAGGGAGCATACATTCATTAACAAGAAATTTATCACTGTAAACTTGGTTTTTAAAAATTTCTAGTTGTTCTAAAACATTCAGCTTACGTCTGTCAGTTGCAAAATGGAGACGTGTTATAGTAAAATCACTTTTATGTCCGTGGATTAAAAGATGTCGGGCGAAGTTGCTTCCGTTAAAATTAAAATTTCTAAAATCCCTTTTATGCTCCTTTTGTCTAATTTCAAAATTTCTACAGGTCTGTCCAACATCTGACAACAACAACCAACAACTGACAAAAGTGAGTGAAACTCCTCCTCAGCTTGGGCTGTTCTCCGATTGATGTCCGTTGTACTTCTTCCGTCCCTTGTAATGGTACTTCCATGATAGGTGAAGGAATCCACTTGCTCTAATCTCTCTCCTCCCACGGTGGCTTCTACATTCCGCTCCTCTCTTCCCTATACTTTTAGTCTTCGTCTTACTTATTTTTATGTTGTATTCTTGGGGAACTTGGTCCATTACGTTTTTTGACCCTTGAAGATCGTTGCTATTTCCTGCTATGACTGCGATATCATCTGCGAAGCGGAGCATGCTTATTTCTTCTCCAATTATCTTTATTCCGTTCAGTCCAATTTCTTGTGCTTCTCGTATGGCCTCCTCCAAGTACCTCGGAGTGTGACATCTCCCGTGCAGGTGAAAGGTAACTGTCCCCACCGCTCCCCAAGAACCCCTGAATGAGCGAATCGCAAAAACCTTTGGTTAAAACACGAGCTGACCTTAAATCACTCCCGTAAAAAAATAACCTTTTTTATGGTCCTCCTCTCCTCCGCTCACACCACACTCCACTATAACTCTTTTAATACTCCTCGTGTTTACGTCATTCAAATCCTAGTAACTCTCGACAATTTTTCTGGTTCCTTATTTCAAATTTCCACGAAACCAGCCCTCAAGCTATTATTATTTTCTTTCCTTTAATTCCTCAGTCGTGGTGGGTTATTCTGAGATACGGGTAATAGGTATGCCAAGTACTCCCAGAAATAATTCATTCAGTTGTTTTACCAAAATTGAAGAATTTCCTCATTACATGGCATATTTCTATGATGATAGCCTTCTGAATTTGGATATATACGTTCTAATGTAATTTAAGGTTTTCCCAGACTTTGTAGAAGTTGTCGTTGTGTTATTCCGGTGGCTGATACTACTATGGGTACAATCTCAACCTTGTTCATCATTCATATTCTTAATACCTCAGCTGCTAAGTCCTGATACTTGCTGTTTTTCTCTAGTATGGTCCTTTCCATATTGTCTGTCCAAGGAAATGGTATATTTATGAAGTACACAGTTCTTTTTATTTGTCAAAAAATGTCATATCAGGTCTATTATGTTGTACTCTTTTGTCGGTAGTGATAGCACGGTCAAAATATAGTTTGTAATTTTTGTTTTCAAGTACGGACTCAGGATTATATTTGTGGACCCCAGAAGTCAAGGGGTCTAAGTGAAATTTAAAAAAAATAAGTTAGGTACAGGAATGGGATGTGAAAATATAAATCTTTTAGGTGGTAAAGGGATCCAAGTGATTTTCTTGATAGGTTGTGCTATCTAGGGTAATGCCTCTTAACTACTAAGTGGGTTGTACCAAACATTTTCAACTTTGACTTAAGTTTTCTCAAATCAACGATTTTGTTACTTAGACCCCTTGACTTCTGGGGTCCTCATTTATAATATGGTAGACAGTTCTGATCTACTAGTTGTTTTTGTTTGCCAATTTGTTGATGTATTATTTTTGACTTTGTCTTTGTAAATAATCAATACTGTCCAGAATTTTGCACCTGAAAGTACTTTTTTATTTTTATTATTCACTATTATTATAATTATTATTAAACAAAAAGTTACAATTTAGCTATTTGTTAGGTGGTAACAGTAAAATAATGTAAAGCAGACGTTTAACCAATCACCAAAAATAAAACAAAATCAGACATCAGTAGAAAAAATTCAAATTAACAATGAATTAATCGTCCAAAATAAATTTTCTGCACCTATTCTTAAAAACAATTATGTTGCCAGGAAAGGGCTCAAACAGTTCTGCTGGAAGACTATTCCAATCTACGATCATCCTGTGGAGGAATTATTTTTTTTTAACCTCGATCCTTTGTGACCGATGTTTCACCTTGTGTTGGTGATCATTCCTACCGATGTAGTTCGGGTTTTCAACCTTCTGTCGCAGTCCCCTCCCCCCTACCATGCTTTCTCCCCCTCAAGTGTGCGGAACAGTGCTTAAAGTCTATTTATTTTTCTTCTCCGTCATAGAGAGTCCCATCCTAGCACTTGCAGCATTTGAGTTACTCTCTCAGACCTCTTATGCGTCACCAATACATACCTTGCTGCCTTTCTTTGTATACCTTCTCAATTTTTTCTTTTGCCCCTCTTCATGTGGATCCCACACTAGTGATGTACATTCTGAAATTGGTCTGATCAGGGTCTTAGACGCCTTTTCCTTGGTGGTTAATCACTGCATGAGCCAATGGAGGAACAAGGAGGTGCGAATGAAATATGCATGAATGTAAAAATGGTGAAAGAGTTTCGCAAGGATGTTACATATGGACTAGGTTTGTGAGCCACCCACGTAACTGTTCTTATGGTTGACTATTAGGCCATCAAAGTGAACACACACCGAAAGGCAACGGCGTAAACTGGATTAATTTTTGGTGTATCGTACATATCGCAGCATCTTTGTGACCAATGGATGACTTAAACATAATAAATACGAGGAAAAATACGCTGCATTTGCTCTGAAAAGGTACATACCTCAACAATCTAGTTGCGTTAGCTTAATATTTCTTCAGTGTCGGAATGCAGAAATCTCCTCGGAGCTGAGGTTACCGACCGCGTGCGTATCCTATCTTATCTTTTAATCTATTTTTTTCCTCCCGCTCATCAGACGGAGATAGACGGAAATCGTAATAAAAAAAACTTACCTGATATATGTTATAACTGCATCACTTGAAATCTTCATCCCTGTTATCGAATTAAATGTTCTTTCGCGGAGTAGCTATCTCGACGACATAAATTTTGAATAATGACGAAGCGTGATTTTTACCAATGCCAAACGGTGAGTGAAGTATTCCTATGGTTACTTTTTGAACATTCTGAGTATTTTATCTCAATGCTTGGTTCTCTCATTGTTTAATCCACAGATGCTCAAACCTTCGTATAATTGATGCCAAATTTCAACGTAATTAAGACCCTGTACTACTTCTACAGCCCATAAAATGTTTTATCACGCTTCCACTAAAGTTGAAGGGTCCTTTTCATAGTATTGATCCTCCCGTATACCTATATCTTTTAAATATCATGACAGTTGTCTATAAAATCCGTCGCGAGACGCTTAAGGCGACGCATCACACCCGGTCGACAGGTCGGATTTGTGATGATTTCCGACCCCAGATTTTTTGTTAAAGTCTTACGTCATCAACTTGAAATTTTTATAGTATAAAGAATAGACCTTTGCCAAGGAAGGCTCGTATCTGAAATATGAAAATTTTATCCCGGAGCATAATTAAACCATCGGGAAAACGGCAAGATGTAGGGTATATTTTTATAAAAACTATTATTATTATTGACATATCTAAAACTAATGGAGATGTATCAAATCCTCCTCTATAGGAATGCTAAATAACAGCCGTCACGGTTGTAAGATATAATCTGTAATTGGTATATTTCGGCAAGCTACCTGAATGGTTTTCGGCCATGATGTGCTCGGACGGTGATGCAATTAATTCAGTCTTCTTTCACAGATCTTATATAAGCGCTGCCTGCACTTACGCGCCGGAGACTTGGTTACAACTTACCGACGACTGTTGCCTTGTGCGAGAGTTATCCTGGAGTAAGAGACTCCTGACACCAAAACGCCTCGATCGGGTGCGAGTGACGCCATCTTGTGGATTTTCGACTGAACTTTTCCTTACCAAAGGGTATGATGCGTCCTCTTAAGCCATTTATTTATCCAATTACGGCGAGAAATTCTTACTGATCATCAATAATCGGTTCTTAAATCGCTCCATTTCCGGGTTTATGGATTGGACGAACAGAGGAAAATATTTCTGGTCACATATTCGGAAGTCAAATCGATAATTTGGGAACATTTTG
This sequence comes from Ceriagrion tenellum, assembly GCA_963169105.1. Taxonomy (NCBI): domain Eukaryota; kingdom Metazoa; phylum Arthropoda; class Insecta; order Odonata; family Coenagrionidae; genus Ceriagrion; species Ceriagrion tenellum. Next base: position 32,180,143 of record OY720639.1, read on the forward strand.
AGTATTTTTATCTCATTGCTTGGTTCTCTCATTGTTTAATCCACAGATGCTCAAACCGTCATATAATTAATGCCAAATTTTTACCTTATTAAGAGTCTGTACTACTTCTATAGCCGATAAAATGTTTTATCATACTTCGATTACTATTTAAAGGTTATTTTCACAATGTTGAATCTCCCGTATACCTATATCTGTTAAATGTCATGACAGTGGTCTTATAAATCTGTCGCGTGACGCTTAAGCCATGTATTTTATCCACGTACGGCGAGAAAAATTCTTAACGATCATCAGTCGTGGATTCTTAAATCGCTTCGTTTCCGGGGAAAATAGTTTGGGCGAATGGGAGAAATACTTTTTGGTCACATATTCGGAAGTCAAACCATCCTTGTTGTGATCGTCGAGTGAGCAATTTGAAAGTCTGATGCGCATCCTCTTGCCCAATTTCACTTTGAATATTGAGGAACCAAGCGACGACAGCGCTCGGGTCACGGCCATGTGAGCACCTCGGGAGAATTTTCAATATTATTTTTACATAAAGTCTTGACGTCATTGGAATACGTAAAATATTAACCGGAGAAAAAAGATATGACTTTAATAACTCAATTGATATTATATATTTTCAGCAAAACGCATTTAGAATTTCATCAGACTCCTTGAGGAGTAAATCGGAAATTCTTGAAGAAACTGTTCATCTTTACACGTTTCGCTCATCTTTTGTCTATAACAAAACCTGTTACCGAATGCATTAGCTGAATAAAAACGTAAAATAATGTTTCCTTTCAATTAAAATGAAAAATATTTCTTCCGTATTGTGTAAAAAGAATTTGTATCGCCCACTCGTCCTTATTGACATCTCTTTCAATGAAGTGTGACGTAAATTGTGGCCACCTTCACAACGGTGGGCACCATTTGTTTTAAATATATGTATATGTATACCTCTTTCTTTGTACTTTCCTCTTTATTTGGTCCATGTACTTATTCCTGGGGACTTTTCCTTCCTTTTTACCCTCAATTATGTTCTTCACGAATCCATTGTGTCTAAGGGTGTGTCCAATCCATCTTGTTCTTCTTTTCTGATTGGTGTTCCATGTGTTCCTTTCCTCTCCTCTACTCTTCATCATTTTTGATTTTGTCCGTCCAATGTATCTTCAACATCATACTGCAGCACTAGGATTTTTTCCGGTCATCTTTTCCTATGGTCCATGCCTCCGATCCATAGTTCCATACGTCCATGCCACGCTTCACTCGAATGTTTTCATATACTGTTTCCTGGTTTGTCTTCCTATCTTCTTTGAGCAGATTAGTTGTCTTTTTCCCATGAACGCCATCTTAGCTTAGGCTATTCTTCGCGTGATGTCCGTTGGACTTCTTCCGTCTCACGTGACGGTACTTCTGAGATAGGCGAAAGAGTCCACTTGCTCAAATTTCTCTCCTCTCAGGAAGACTACGACATTCAACTTCCCTGTTCCGCATACTAGGATTTTAGTCTTTGTCTTATTTATGTTTATGTAGTATTCTTGGAGAACTTGGTCGTACCTTGGAACTTGGTAAAAAAGACATATTTATTTCAAGTGTGATAATAATAATAAGGTTTCAAATAATGTGAATTTCAGTCACATTAAGCTATATTTTTGTACAATCAACACTCTGATATTTACTTCAAGCTTCCAACAGCTGCTGGAATTAAACAATAAAATTCGAATATGTTCTCCATTGTGACTGGGGAAAGGGCTCGCTCAAGCTACCGAAATCGCGTAGTGGAGATAGAGGAATTGATCCTACCCAGAGAAAAAACTCTCTACTCTGGGTGTATTGCACATAAGCTTTAACTGTTCTAAACTCAGCAGAGAGTTCAGTCCCAGTCCTCCTAACTGTACTATTCAGTACTATGGTTGAATTGTTTAGGCTGATTTTGTTGCGAATATATTTACATACCCTAATATGTACAATAAAGCCAGTGACACTGTCATACTTTGCATGATTTGCATTTCGCTTGCCTATTGTTTTTGTCTCGCTGTTATACTCCCAATCAAGTAGTATAGAGTACTCTATACTCCTTTGTGCAGGAACTATACTGTGGTTAAAGCTGTACTGAAACTGTGCTGTATTACAGTGCTGGATAACAGTTCTCTTGCAATAACTGTTCTGCAAAAATGCTGTTAGTGTGATAAACCGCTGTTTGAGTCAATTTAGGTAGTCCTCAGCACACTTTCATTCCAGTTGCAGTATAGTTTGAGAACATATCCACCTTACTTAGGGGTCGTGCATAAACTACGTTACCAACTTAGGGGAAGAGGGGGTCGCCTAAAAACCTACGGCGGGTAACGAGGAGGAAAGGGTTCACTCAAAGTGACGTTGCTGTTACTATGCGCCTGTTTACATTTATTACTCGTCAACATCGCGTCGACAATACTACAGGGTTTAACATCAGGAAGTCTTAGTTAAACCTATCCCTATAAATCAACTCACTCAATAATTGAAAAAGTACTTTTGAATTGAAAGTTTCATTTGTAGATACAACGTTACATGTCGGGGGAGGGGGGTTTGGAAAAAATACTGCGGTTGTCAATGAAGGGGGGCTGGGGGAAAGGGAGTAAAAAATCACAGAAAACGGTCCCGTAGTTTGTGCTCGACCTCTTACAGCACAATTTGTTTTCTCTGAGTAGTCACTAGCACGGAAATGTGTCTGAGCGAATTGTTCACGTGGTCGCTGGGCGAGCGGCGTGCGGACTCCTCGGGGTGGACGTTAATGGCAATTGCACACAGGGGTCGTCACTGACGCACAAATATATGACCGCTCATTTCGAAAATTACCGGGTGTTAAAGATTGGAATCCGAGGGCCATTCGGTAGAACGTCACGTGATCCAGGGTTCAAGGAAGATACAGGGATTAATGTCTTCGTCAAAGATCCCCGCATTACCGCACTCTCGAGAGTGGACAAGGACGCTCTGACATAAACCCCAGAGAATCTCGTGTTTTTTTTTTTAACCTAAGGAATTCCTTTCTGCTGATGGACGGCGAAAAATAAAGCGAACCAGTTCGCCCACTCGTATCTTCCCTTGCGTTACGCTCGTTTGCCTAAGATTACCTCTTTAAAGTACGCATCACCCATGATATCGCAGATTTAAATCCATATGGGAAATGGCTTATCTTTTTCTTTGTTTGAGGACTCTCGCAGCTTTTCTTGTCTATGAAGGATGGTCCCAGAACATTCCTGATCCGAAATGGACGGGAGGAAAATGAAGCGGGAATAAACTGGGGAATACTATAAGTTTAGGAAGATTAGATCAGACTAGTGCCTTTCCGTTCATAAATACGAACTTTCTGAGGAAAAAATGGGTCCTGAATCTTTGACCTGATTTATGTGGCATCCATTTCTTAGATTTTACTTCGATTGTCCTACCAGGAAATGTTATCTGCGTGCAAGTAGCTGATAATGACTCAAACGCGAACTCCTCTAGCACGAATACGATTTAAATGCATTACGATTCTCCCCCGAACCGATATGCTCCCAGAACATTCCTGATCCGAAGGTCCAGAAAAAATATTAAATGGTGCAATCAAAGATAAGCCATGAAGGATGATTTTTTCGGGCAATGCTGCGATTTGTTCAGTTTTTGAAATCAACGTTTCGCTCCTCGTACTCGAAGCGTCATCAAGGGTGCGTTCCGTTTCACGCTCCAATCGCATGATGCGCCACCGCATCAGTGGCCGCTCCGTTTCTCATTCTCACATCAAAGCTTTTGATGTGGAGGAGTGAAACGGAACGTCTTTGGAGCGGGCGAAAAATTTGAATAGCGTTGGCGAATTTTTGCTAAGGGTTGTTGATGAGATATTTCGGAGAAGAAACACAACCACAGTGGAAACCAGAAGGGAAAACAGACAATAATTATTTTTAGCTTAATTCTTCTGCGAAGACTCTCATTTCAGTCATTTTCTCCATTTCGCATACGTAACCATAACAAATAAACCACCGAAATTACGTCACCACATCAACTGCACCCGGTTTTCCGTGGAGCGTTTGGAGCGCATATTATGCTCGATGCGTGGCCCCATTGAGAGCGCACTGAAGTGCTCTGGTGTGTAGAACGGAACGGTCGGGACCGCATCAATGCGATTGGAGTGTGAAACGGAACGCGACCCTAGAGAAAAAGATTCAAATCGGCCCAACAATGTCGCAACGGACATCGATGCTTCTATATAAGACCAAGCTGAAGCTGGCAAACACTCATTCTCTGTACCACTTTGGAATCCCCAATCCTCCGAGACTTCGGTAGAGGAAGGCTCATCGGAACATCCAGAGGCTCTTGAAGAGGCGACGGCTGGGGACTGCCACGGGAAGTTGAGGGCTCTCCCTCCGCGTTGACTCTTCTGCTGCCGCTCCCCTTTTCTTTCCTCGTGTTTTCACTATTCTAAGATATGTGGTATGATTAGAAGAAATAACATTAACTTAAAAACTTCATTTTTCATATCTTAATTATATCATTGCAACATTCGTCACACCTGTAAGGTTTCTTTCTTTTTTTTTGGCCTTTACTCCACCTCAGTCAAGATTACCGTGAGGATTTTGGCGCTGTGGAAAAAATTAACAATTAGTATAAAGCAAAGTTCATTTGTTTCAATATACAATATAGTACAACTACATTGAAATGGTTTCTTTGTAATGCAATTCTGTAAGCAAACCTTCGCAATAGGAGGTAATTGGAATAGAAGGTAAATATTTCAATATTTTTGCAAAGTAGTCCACAAGGACTTAAAGTATTCCGAAAGTTACCGAATACTTAAAGTATTACGGCAAGTATTCCGTAATTACATGATAGTTATACAGATGCCTAGTGAGGTACTGAAATCAATTACGCTTTGAACTATTTTGTTCAACACATTTCACAAAGTCTATCTTAAGCCTGAATCACACGATACTTGACCTTGTACAAGTCCGAGGATGCTACCATACTAGGACTTGCGCAAGGTCAAGTATCGTGTGATACAGACCAAGCATACTGGAAATCCTGCATGATCGCTAGCATACTAGCTGGTATCCTTGTTTTCGTAATTGGTGAGGTACTAGTATGGTACTTGCTCCTGGTAGGACCTAGTAGCCGCCGATCTTTGCTCTTTGCAATGCGGTCGTCAATTTTTTATGTGAGCGCCTCCATAGTCCCTCGTGACAGTTACAATTTCCCGCGATCAAATAAACAACTCAAACCTCACAACAAGACACAATGGCATGTGTACCTGAGGCAATTGAGGTTGAGGAGCTGCAGCGGCTAGAAGCCGTCGTCTTCGTTCGAAATCATCTATTTCGGTCGTCAAACTCCTTCCGCGACTGTACTAGATCAAAGATCTACTAAACAGACCTTGTGCAAGTTCAAGTATCGTGTGATAGCTTCTAGGAAGACTTCAAGCATGCTAGTTTACGTACTAGAAATCCCGCACTCGCTAGCATCCTCGGACTTGTTCGGGGTCAAGTATCGTGTGATTCAGGCTTAAGGTAACAAACACATTTTTCCATAATAACAATGAATAAAATAGTCTAAATTGGCTCAATATCACATAAAAATTTAAATAAATTACTTCATTTGACGGACAAAAATCGTGCTCGTGATTATGTAATCTGATATTTTTCTATGGTTTAGGTCACAAAAAATGCTTTTTTATATTATCCGAAACTTAAGTCATACGCGTTTCGAACAGAAAAACTCCAGGGCGTGTGAAAATTTCATCCTAAATCGCAACAAAGGAAAGCATGTTGAAAATTCTTTCAGTTGAATGATTACATATTTGACCTTAAACCACAAGATCGCAGACGTTAAAAATTCATTAATAATAGCCATTCACTACCAGCTAGTGAAACATGGGTAAGTCAGGATAGACTGAAGAGTAGACTAAACGCCGTGGGTATGACTTATCTGAGGAGTGTTTGCGGAAAAAGTAGGACGGATAGGGTCAGGATTGAGTGGGTCATGAATGAATGTGGGTTAAATGCTCCAGCAATGGACGTGTATGAAAGGAGTGTGCTTCGTTGGTTTGGCCATGTTTAGAGAATGGATGAGAGTCAAATAACGTAACATTGAGTGAAATGAATGGTGCGAGGTAGAGGTAGGGAGTCTTAAAAACAGGAGGGCGTGTATGAAGCAGTGTATGGGGGTGAATGAGGCGAAAGAGGTTTGCAAGGATAGGTCAGTATGGAGGAAATTATTGAAGCAGAGTGTACAAATAGGTATGCATTTATGAGTGAAACTTAGTGACTCTGCCTACCCCGGAAGGGAACGGCGTGTTCGGTATGTATGTATGTATTCCTACATGTATGTATTACCAGCCACTGCCGTGTCTCAAATCGTTCTCTAAGGGAATTCCAAAGCAAACCGGCCCAACATTGAACTCTTGCGTCAAACAAAGTACCCTCTTTTGGAAAATCTCCCCTCCCACTCCGGCCCAATCAAGGATACTTCTTTCCCTCTCCCTTATCCCTAATCCTTTACACGCTGCAATAAACCCTTCGCGCATCTGTGAAACTTTCCCCAGACCAGGAGGCCTGGCAAGAGGGAACCAGGAGGTGGAGAGAGTGAAAGGGGAAGATAGGAAGGGGGGACTAAGGATGGAGACGGAGTGTGGGCGCCATGCGTGTGTCGGGTGTACTGCGATAAAATCGCTTCGCATCCGGAGGAATCTTGCTCACATGACAGTTAACGAAGATTAAAAGTGTAAACAACGAATAAATTAGTAGGGGGAGGACTCATTGTTGCTTATGTAAAGATTTGTTTGTACGTGAACATTTTTAAATACCACAGAACTCCCGATAGAAGCTTTATGACTTATCTCTTATTAGCTAATAATCATTATTTTCACAATAGACACACTTGATTCGACGTAACAATGCATAATTATTGTAATTCATACAAATTCACGAAACCCACGAATACCTACGGGACTCAAACAGCGATATACTACTTCATTATCGCCAAATGTTTTCATAACTACCATCATGATTATGTATATTCATGATTTCAATATTCATTGTTTACTTCCGTCATCCATTTGTTTCGGAAAAGCCGGATGTTATGTGTAAGCAGAACGATACGATGCAGGTGGAGATAAGATTTGAGATGACACTGCACTCGCTACTTCCATAGAAGTCAACTTCCATGTGTAAAGGTGGCTTAACTTATTGTATGTGTGATCAACATTTTGATCGATTAATCCTACTCGAGCGCGGTTTAATCGTCTGGTTACGCCTTTTCACTGTTTGATAATATATTACTCTCCCATTCTCCTGGTGACAATTACGTCAACTAACCGATAGTATGGTGCACTTAAAAAAAACAAGCTCTCAATTGGCATCAAGTTGACTTAGGTGTGATTTATCTGACGGATAAGTGATAAACCAGGTTTCGTAAATTCATTATACCTCTGCGTTTGTCTCCCTTTTCATCACGTGTCCATACTGCTTCAGCCTCCTCTATTCCACCTTTTGTGTCATAAATCCCATCTTTCTTCTTCCCTATAATGCACCTTTTCCTTAGAAACAGGAAAAGCCCTCGTATTACATAATAAATAATGAGCACGTTTTGAATTTCTATCATCTGCGCACTGAATAGCCATTTCCCTTGGCAGATTTGAAAATTATAATTATCCTGAATTCTTAGCATTCTTTAATATATTTATTTAAACTGACTTAATCCCGGTGTGATGCGACCTCTTTGAAGTCCAATAATTCACTGCCATTTTTCTTAATGGCTCTTGGCAGGTGACATTAGATCACTCTTCAACTCGTTTTTCACTGGATACAAATTGCCCAATTTAAAGCTGCATGTTTGTCTCAATCTGGCGTGCAATAGCTTCTTAGTCAGAGCATGGGCTATTTTTCCATCTCGCGTTCATGCATTCTCGCATGCAGTTCTTGCAATTGACCGCTTCACACGACGATATTTGCGTCGTCCACTTGCGAGCTTTGCGCTAATGCACGTTCGTGTGTATGTATATAAATCAGATTATGCAATTACTTGAAATCAAATGTTGAAGGTTTCACTTGGTGAAAGGTCGAAATTGTAGTTAACCAAACTTTGTGTCTTCCACATATTTATTATTATGAGTACAGCCGGTTTCGGCAGTTACACCATCATCAGGTACACTAAAAAAGCCTGTTGCCAAAACCAAAGGCTTCAGAAGAAAGGCTTCAAAGAATTCGGTGTACCTGATGATGGCGCTGCCGGAACCGGCTATACTAATAGTAATAAATATGTGGAAGACACAACGTTTGGTTCACTACAATGCAACTACTTGTCCCACGTAAAACGGGTTTAAGCCATCCTAAAAAAAATCCCTATCAATCAGAAATCCTGAGTGACCTGGATGTCCACGCAAAGACCTGGAAATACGAAGATCCTAGTTTCGATATCCCTTTTAGAATTTAAGGTAGGTACGGCCCTGAACCTATTAAAACTAGTAGATTTTTATCCCATTTAAACATGCTTTACACGTTCGATTACCTTCTTGTAATTAACTGTCTAACCTGATTATTTTTACGCATTTCCCTTCAAATGCTGCCAAAATCCAAGGCTTGAATTTTTTCCATTTTGTCTCTAGTGTCAGGAAAAATAATATCGATCAGGATCTTAAAATACTTTATATAATTCGCTCTTTTAAATTCACATAATAAAGATTGATTCATAGGGTCCATATTCTCTATTTATCATTACATTTGATGAGTGATTTTCTCTCGGGATTCACACCGGGTTAAATTTTTGGCTGCTGCCAACGTTTCGACGGATAACACTTCGTCATCAGGGTTATGATGAAAATGGAAGTGTTATCCGTCAAAACGTTGGTCGCAGCCAAACATTTAACTCGGTGTGAATCCAGAGAGAATTTCACTCATACTGTATGCCGGGAAAGGACTAAGTCATTTATTACACTGGATGTTTACGATTGGTTCTTAATTGGAAACACAGATATGAGGATCGCCCCTACTAGTAAAGTCTACCACTGGGCGTGCCGCGAAGTTTTCCTCAGTTGACTTCGAAAAGAGTTATCCATTTCCTGTGGCTACTTTTATATACCTAATTCCCTCAAGTAAATTCACATAATAAAGATTGACTCATAGGATCAATATTCACCATTGATCATAACATTTGATGTTTACGATTGTTTCATAAATGGGCACATAAAACTGAGGATCGCCCCTACAATCTACCACTGGGCGTCCTACGAAGTTATCCTCAGTTGGCTTGGAAAAGAGTAGTCTATTTCCTGTGGTCATCCATACGTCACATTCAAAATGTGGTGGTATGAGTTTTGAAGAGTGTGACGTGGGAGGAGGGAGTGGCAACCGATGAATTCATACGAGAAAACACCGAACTTCGAGCGATAAAGACGACATATACCGATAAGTCACTCTCATACCGAGGCGCGGGACGGACACAAAATTGTACTGTTGACAAGATTGTTATGGGCTTGAAAAGTTGTAAATAGGATCGATTCTACATCTACATCTTCATTATACCCTGCGAGCCGCCGCATGGGCTTGTGGCAGGGGGTGTTGGGGCACCAGCCGTGTAAAGAGGTAAGGTTTTGGGAGGTGAAATGGTGACGTGCATAATGGGAGCGTATTTACTGGAGCTCAGTTTTTATTTTGGTCGCTTATTGTGCGCGGAAAGAATGAGTTTTTGTACCTATCTGTCCGGCAATGAATCTCTCTTATTTTATCGCCTCTGTCAGACTTAGAGAAGTAGTGAGCCGTCATAATAATATTCTCTGTATCGCTCTGAAACACACCAGTTCTGAATTTCTCAATCAACCTAAGCCTAGCGCGTAGCCTCCGAGTCTCTAGGATAGGAGAATGGATAGGAGAGACGATGTGCCAGGGATGCGACCCGAAAATATTTCGCCCAGTGTTGTAAAGCTGTGTGATTATACGATGCGAGTAGATGCATGGACACATTCACCATTAAAATTGGACCGTGGAAACACCCAAATGAATGAACGCATGGCCATGAAATATGCCCTGTTCTAATTCGGAGCATTTTTCCACGCATCTTTACGCCCACGTCCTTGAGAGGATGCTTGTGTTAGAGAAGAGGGTGAATTCTCGTGGCGTCGAGTATAATGAAGATCGAGCACAGCCATTCAGGGAAACTAGTATATTTAACAGAATATAGCGAAATCGTCTGATCACACGTTCCCCGGGTCAACACGGACCAAATTCCGCTGTGGCGATATCGCAAACAGAGGTGAACAGGCATAAAATAGTTCTTCACAATTAGACATCCTAAAAGGACGAACACTTCCATAAACGATCGTATAGGTATCCCTCCGCTCGTTACTACGCATGGAACTCCGTTTTAACTTTAAGGGCTCTTACCAACACACGCATCTTGTAAACACGCCTTGTAAACACGAAAACAAGAGCGGAGGATAAGGCCTAAAAAAAACCTCGGAAGTTTGGTTTGGTAGATGGGCATTCGGCTCTTTCCTAATACCCTAATACCATATATATATATATATATGGGGGCGTTTGAATATCACGCTAAATGAATGGGAATTCAGCTCCTTCACTTGTTTAACCACTGAACTCCCGTAAAGTACTATTGAATCCATAAAACCACACCGCGCTGATTTTAGTTTCTAGTCCCCAAGAGGTTTGACCCTAATTTTAACCCATAACTCTCGTCAGTGAAGGCTTCAGTGAAGGCTTGCAGCTATCTTCTTCAGCTCACTTCTTACCTGAAGAAGATAACTGCAATGGTCAGAAGTGAGCTGAAGAAGATAGCTATAATGCTGTCGTAACTGTTGTCTACGACAGGTGTTCCGGCTCTTGCCGCAGGATTACAACTTCCCCCTCGGACTGGAAGCTTTCGCTTATCTCCAAGGGAAGGAAGAAGTGGGAAGGAAGGGATAGGAAGGAAGGGATAGGAAGGGAAGGTTAGCGAAACCAACAGCCCCTTCAAGGCCGACACCAATGAGGCGGATTGAGGTCAAAAGGACCTCAATTGGGCCTCCGCCCCCCGAAGTGCTGGTATTAGTTTGGTTACCCAAACAACTGAGACGAGTAGCCGTCGGTCTCGCTTTCGCGAAAAACCTACTGCACATCGTTGAGAACCGGAAGAGCCCGTTACCCAAAAATTTGGGATTAGGTATCTCCCTGGCTCCCTTTCCGGGTTGACGCCGTGCAGTCCGCCGGAGTATCGTACGTCTTCGAGTCGGGGACCACCGGACCCAGGAAGGGTCAATTCGGACCAATTCTGGTCAAAGCGTGGGTACAGCCCTTCTCTCAGTAGACCTCGTCAACCCATTGTCGTCTAAGACAGTGGAAATTTGCGGAATAGAGCCCGAAAAGCCTTCACTGTCGTCTCAATGACTACCCCTAAGCCTTCGAGTCGATAACTCTCATGTCCACATCCGGGTCCTCGACCCTTTTGTTTTCTTAGGACTAGTTATCAACCCTCACAAATGTATGCCCATTTCCAAATTACTGCGGAATATACAAATTATAAGGTAGGGACAATGGCGCGCACTGTTGCATAGATAAACACCTCGGGATGAAATTCGCTATAGAAAAATTATCCGACTTGACCGTCATTTGAACCCGGATTGTAACGCACAAAATACAGCTTGTTATTATAATCTGGGTGACGTCTGGTTACGGTCAATACTGATGATTTTATCGAGGACAAAATCGTAGAACTCTCACAGTATCGGCCGTACTTAAGAAACTTAAACTTTAAACTTCTCATGTTGTATTCTTGGGGAACTTTGTCTATGACGTTTATTGAACTTTGAAGATCGTCGCGAAATCCATCTATGCCTGCGATATCATCTGCGAAGTGGAGCATGTTTATTTCGGCGGTCTACTATGAATACCATATTTTCTGCTGTTTCTAAAGCTTATTCGCTTCGAATCTATCTCGAAATCTTCCAGTGAAAATAAAGGTCCTAAATTCTTCAACTCAAAAATGTAGTGAATCGAGAAATTAATTAATTTTCTGCATGGTTTCCAATTGAAGCACTCATGCATGACAGCGGTAAACGTTTGACCTCCGGCACTCGGGATCCCAGCTCTGGAAAAAAAAACTTTTAATAAATGGAACTTAAACCAATTAACGTCGACGCTGTGCTTTTCTTCATCCGTGCGGAAAATAATTACCCACATTAGTGTATTCCAGCATGTACGGGCTTTGTATTGGCCAATCGTTGAAAAAATAGCAATAGAATGAACTTGGTGACAGGAGTGTACTTAAAATCCGGAAATAATTAACTAAGCAATTGCGCCAACGTCATTCGTAACGTGCTGTTCCGTCTCCGCTCACCAGACAATTAACGAAATGGGAACTTTATTTTTTCTCGCGTTTTTTGTCTCTTTTTTTTAACTCACGCTCTTCCTTCCCCGGGAAGATTCACTGTGAGGACAAAAGCGTAGAACTCTCACAGTATCGGCCGTACTTTCAAAATATAGCCCGAAGAAATGGGGAGAGATTTTGTAACTATTCTAATTTAACTCAAGAATTAAATCATCGTAATTTAATGTAGGTGTATATTTCGTGAAAAAGATTCGAGCTTTCTGATAAATAAACTCAACAAAACGTATTTGACATCAGTGTATATTGCGGTTATTAATCTTAAATAAAAAAGCGGTTACAATAATTCGTCGAGATGGCAAATAATTTCATTTGTCCATCAATACTTAATTTTATCATTCCAAACCAATGACGAGGTTTTATCCAAGTTTCAACCCCTCACATTTTTCGCGACGTATCAAGTTTTCCGCAAGTACGGCTGCGACATTATGATAAGTGACACGATTGAGTTATGTGCCAGTAATTTGCGAGCGGGGAGCAAAGTTAGAACTATCTTGCAGCCCACAAGCATTGACAGAATACGTTAACTGATCGCAAGGATTTCGGAACGCATATTCTCACGTTTCTGCTTCGAAGGTTGAAAGAAATCAAGTCAAATGGGATAGTACTACAAGGCATTGCTGGTCGAAACTTTCTGTTCTCTTGTTATTAATTACATGTCCACTAAGGTGCGTCATATCTGGTGAGCACACGTGCGTCATATCGTTATGATTTATGCGCCATATTGTTAAGTTGAGGAAGCGGGAACTAATAAGTCGTTCCGGTCTAAATCCATGCCGCAACAGAGGAAATACCGAGATAATATGACGGAAAACCGAACATGAACTGAGAAAAATACTGTGTTCGTTAAAGGAAGTAAAGAGCTTTCCAATGAGTTCCAGAAAATTATCAATGGAGGAGAACGTACTGATAGGTTTATTGCTTCGAACACTCGGCGTTAATGCGAAAAAATCTGGTTTACAAAACCTGTCAAGGGGAATGATTCATTTCACTGTGCATTTAGCACGTTTTTGACTTTCCTAGTGAGTGAATGCCTGCCTATCATTTGGAATTCACAATTGTCAGTTGAACCACTAAATTGTCAGTTGAAGGTAGACTCAAACACTCCTGTTTTTTAAAGTGGCGTTTTAGCCGCGTGGACTGCTGATCCAGGTGGACGAATAGGAATACTTTGTGACATTATGTGCTCGGTACCCGAACATTTTACTCTTACGAAATGAGCAGCGGGAGAGGACGCCTATGCAGCTTGATCGGGTAAAGCTTAAAGAGTACCTATATAGTTCAATTGAATACGTCTTAGCACGGCGGCTAATCAACCGTTAGTTTAGATAATTCTGTGAATTAGTTGTGAAATTGGTGCGTTTATCCTTAATTTGGATATCTGTGAGCTCTGGGCGGTCTGCCATGAACACCATCATATCTAATTCTGTTTCTATAATTTCATAATATTCACAATATCTGTTTCTAATAATTTATTTCAGCTCCTATCGACTTTTCTTCGTATTGAATAATCAGAAAAAAAGAACTTCTCGCCTTTGAGGCGAGTAGTTCTTTTTTTATGGCTACAAATTTTCACGAAAAAAATAATCACTGTAGTTTTTTTGACTGAAACATTTGGAGTGATACGGGAGAAGGGCATGGGTAGGGTAACATGGGAAAAAATCTGAAGTAATATTAAGGTAGTTTATCCGGCGAGGCAACTAAAAACTGAGGTCATTCACACCATTTGTAATAGGTGGCTAATGAGGGGATTACCCGGAAAATCGAGGAAGGATGGGGAAACGAAACGAAACGAAACGAAAAGGATCTGACGTCTGCTTCATCCTGCGCTTAACGAAAGGGATCCATTGTTAAACGTATCATCCAATGGACGGATTATTGGACTTTTAGTGCTCTCTCCATGTCACCAAGGTAGGAACGACGGATTTCGAAGCCGGGTCCTCGAAATGGGAAACAAGTGCATGCTGTAGGTTAGAGCCGTGTCGATCATGAGTGATTCGTTCATTTTGAACGATTCGTTGGCATGAACCAAATCAATTGAATCACTTTCTCCATTCAAATCGTTCATAATGAATCAAATCAGGCTGTTCTCGTTCATAGGTCGGGTAAAGTGGTTTGTGAAGAATCACACGATTCATGAGTGATCGAGAACCATTTGATTTGATTCCAATTGAACCAAAACACGCTGTTCATGAGCAGAAAGCAACGTGATTGGGACAAACTACATACCGAATATTCCATAGTCTTTTGGTCGCATATAGAATGCACTGATAAAAACTGAGGAATAATTTTATAGAGTTAATCATATTAAGTTGATTGATTGATTATAACACCGAACACAACCTTTTTCACCTGAACATCGCAAGTACATGAGTTTCTTAATATATAGTCTATAGTCTCCAATCGCCGAGGAAGTATGGGCGAGTTTTTAGGCTCACAACTCCAGGCATCATGATTGAAACTGTTCTAAGGATAGGCCTTTTCAGGTTCCTCAAGTCTCCCAATATTTCGACGAATGAACTAAATTAATCTGAAAATCTGATTTCATATCACTCATTATCTCCGTGTAGGCAGCTTCCCAATAGTAGGAATTGGTTGGATTTGGTTCTTCACCTAAGTTTGGTTCCTTTGATTTTTGATTCTTCGCAGTGAAATAATTCATCGTCGTTAACTCACTCATCACAGTCATTTGGTTCTTCCATGGTTCATTTCTTTCATTGTGAATGATGTAAAAGAACGAGTCAATGACATGAACCAAATCGCATGAATCGAATCTTCGAAATGAACCGAAATTCCCACCTCTGCTGTAGATATCAAATAAAACCGATCTCGATTCACTGCAGACCTTTTAATTTTTTACTCCATGAGTAAAAGACATTTTCGATTTCAAATATCGTGCCTTCATCTGGGGAAGCGGATCGGTGCTTTTAATTGAAATTGGAATGAAGTGATGGAGATTGCACGCGATATGAGATACGGAAAAGTAAGTTGTAAAATAGAGGACTGGCGAGTTATTCATCCGAACGTATCGTGAGTATAATGTGGAATGCGTGCAAAATGTTATTTCGAAAAAATAAATTATTTTTTGAAGCAAACGAAACGAAATGAAATCTTAGAAATTATTCTGATCGAAAAGGTATAGAGCGTTACAGGATTATTGTAAAACGCTGAGTAGCTCCTCCTCAAGTAGTAGTTGCTTAGTGGTGGTAAAATGTTGACCGCTCTAGTTTACCTCAGAGCCGAAAAGTTAGAAATGTCAATATGTATGCGAATATTAATGGAGGTATTTACCTGGCGACCGAATTATGTCAAGGAGAAGTTACGGAAGATTTCCGTACATAGGGATATTTTCGGTGCTTTTTCGAGGTAATACATAAATAATACATAAAACCACAGACTTAAAATGGATTTAAAACTCCTGCACAATACCCTTAACTCGACCATTGATTGCCCTGAACTGCTTTCTCTCTTCAACTTTAGGATACCAACTCGATCCACCCGCACCCATACCCTACTCCATCCGCCTATTCCAAGGATATCTCTCACCAAGCGCTCACGTTTATTTCGCCTCCCATCCCTTCTAAATTAACTCCCTCACACTATCGATCCTTTTAATTTACCATGTAACTATTTCACTACCCAAGCGATATCCCACCTGTCAACAAATTAAATATTTTCCCCTTTCCATGTTGGGCTCTCGTTGCTTATTTTTATGCTGTTATTGTGTTTTTGTCCTCTTTCTTGATTTTTGTTATATGTTTACTAAAAATTGGCGCTATTGCTGTATGTGAACAATTTTTTTAAATAAATAAATCGGTGTTAGTATACAGTCTCTCGGTGTTTCTCGGGTTCGCCGCTCATGTCTCGTCGGGCAAGACGTATCGCAACATAGCCGTCCGTTTTCCACGTCCTTCTAAATGGGCGCGCCCACCAATCTTTCCTGCTGGCCGCTTGCCCTGCCGTCATCAACCGCACCAGTGAAAACTGGTGCGAGCAGTGTCAGCGTGCGAGGCTCCGAAGATGACTAATAGCGCGGTTCTCGATGCCTCTCGTGCCGATAGCGACTTGAATCGAAGTTGCAGCATTAAGTGCTATCGGTATATCTTCGTTTTACTCTCAAGACATGTGCATCGCAAATGTTATTCTTTTGTTTATACAAATATTTGCGTGAAACATATATTGCATACGAGTTTTCCTTAGTGACGTCTATCAATAAAATTGAAAAACAAATCTCACCGATTTTGTTTTTCGGAAAATCAATACTATTTTAACACAGCCTCACGATATGTGAGATGTACGTACGTATTTCATAAAAACTCGATTTCATATGTACGGCCGGATTCAAATTTATTGCAAAGAATCGAGCTTCTTACGCTTACTTACGCTTCTCAAGGAAATTGAGTTTCACTTACGGCGCTGTTATTCTTTGCTACGCAACGCTATCTATTCATCTGTTTATTTGCACGATTTCAAATGGTATTAGTTAAGCAATTTCCTATATTGTGCTAATTTGTTATAACACTTTCGTTTTGGTTTGTATTTACGATTTTAGCATGGATAATTATTATTTATTAATCACAACTGTTACTCTTAATGATACATTATGTAGTATTTGCCGTAGGTATATTGTATGCCAGGAACGATCTGTGTTTAATAATAAAGTTTGGTATTTCAATTAATCAATACGTCGCAGCATGTCATTGTTATTCGAGCTGATCATATTATGTTATAACAAGTTAGCACAAAACAAGAAATTGCTCAACTGTTACAATTTAAATACTTGCAAATAAACAGATGAATAGATAGCGTTGGGTAGCAAAGAATAACAGCGCCGTAAGTGAAACTCAATTTCCTTGAGAAGCGTAAGTGGCGCCCACGCTCGATTCTTTGCAATACATGAGTCAGACTGTACATATTTTCTTCTTTGCACAAAATTATGAATCTCATACTCGTATTATAATAAATGTATGCGTATGAAGTCCGGCATAGGTATTGCAGGTGGCTGAGGGATGTAATAAGGGGCGATGGGTTGCTCAAGAGTGTGATAGAGGGAAGGATGTTGGGCAAGCGGAGAAGGGGAAGAAAGAGAATAGGTTTCATGGATGGAGTGAAGAAGGGTAGATCGTATGCCGATGCGAAGAAGGAAATACTAGAGGTAGCTAGGCCCCTGAAAGTGTAGGAAACCGGGAGGAGACTCTCCGACTTCATATATCTTTATACTTTATTTATTTATGTATTTATTTTATATTTATTATTGTGTACGTCTTTATTTAAACGTTTTTATTATAGCTAGGGATCTTTTATCTTACTGACTGGCGGCGCTTTACACCGCCAGTCAATTTTATCATTTCTATCCCTTGCTACTTTTACCGTTATCCCGGCTCTTTACACCGGGAATTTTATCTACGCGCCGGCATTTTAACTTATTTTACTTCACACCCCCGGCCCTTTACACCGTGGGGTGTATAATTTTTAACCTATTTATTTATTTATTCCCCTTTTCAATTTTAAACTTTTAACTTACGCCGGTGCGGCTAATTTTTATAAAGGGGTTTCGTTTGAAGAGTGGCTCCCGTGTAGCCTACCTTTTCTCTAAGGGTTAAGCGGACTAGAGGGGCCCTCTGTATTTTTTCGCGATATCCTTAAGTGAAACTCAATTTCCTTGAGAAGCGTAAGTAAGCTTGCTCAACCGAGGGTCGCGGGTTTGAGTCCCGCCTGGGTGGGTTTTTCACCACCCAGGCCATGGATGTATGTCAAGTTCTGTTGGTCCGGTACCTGGAAAACCTGATGACAGGCACAGCAGCCTATCGGGATTCCGGGGACATACGGGCCAAACAGAATCGTCCGGCAAGCAAAAAAAAAATCAATCAAAACCCACTAACACCGGTAGAAGACTAAAAAGACGAAGAACAAATATCAAAGTGTCTTACCGAGTAAAATATTCGCAAAAGAATACATTTAAAATAATTTTGTCTAAATTTCAAATTCTGCTCCGTAAACTCTAGTCATTATATTATGGAAAATATTTGAAAGATAATTGTATCATTTCCATTTCCACCTCTGAGGTGAACTCTAACGCATACAAAAATGTATTATTCCGTAACCACAGTCTCACTCACCGCTCTGATGTTTACATAACATTTTTCCATCTTTGCTCCGATTGTAATGTTATCAAATTGCAGTACCATAAAAATTAGATAGTCCTTAAGGAATCCATCACCAAAAGTGATATTCTCTGCGTCTTATTTTTAGTCTGCGTCTGTGTATTAGTTTAAATTTTTTTCCGCGGGCTGTCAGACCTCATGTCTGCGATTATGTAAGTATTTGTGATCATGTTCCATAATCAAATAAAAAATAAAAAAGTATTATAGAATATTTTCGTTTATATCTACTTAATTGGACCTTCATTTTTAGCAGTAAGGTTCCTCCTCATAAAATGAATATATTCTGGATTCATAATATTCCTTTCAGATTCATATGTATGTAAGTACTTGTGTACAGAGTGTGTGACCACGCCTGTGTTAGCGGTAGAAAAAGGGCGTTCGTTATTACGGGTTAAGGGAAATGTGGTCCTTCAATATTGTTTCAACCTACTCAAAACATAATAAACGTGCGCTCAATAACCCACGATTACATCTCTAGCTACCATTAGGGAACCGCGAACTAGCCGCGGTGAACCAACCTGTTACGGCGTCAACCGCAAGTGCACGTTTAGCATGGCAAGTGCACGTTTAGCATGGGAATTCCTCAAAAGAAAAATTATCCGCATTTACAATAAGGCCACAAAAATCCTCATGGGAAGAAGGACGCCTCGATAGTTTTCCAAAACACTCTACGCGATATTTTTGGATCCGGGTTTGAGTTCTGGTCAATTGGGATGATATGATTGGGATTGGTTTTGATTAGAGAACAAAAACAGAAATTGCTTATTTAGACAAGGAAATAATTATTTTCCTCTGTTTAGAGTAACCAGACCGCTTTATCAGGCTCAATAGCGACTAATGTGACAACTTAACCCCTTGTTTTTCTCTGGTTCCCTATATCAGTCCGTCCCGTCTTAGAGCCACGAAGGTAACAGTAATATTAATGGTTGACAAATTAAAAGTGATCGACTTCAAAAGAGATTAGACCTAACCTGGAATGTACCTTGAGCAATAGGAACTCGATGCAATGAAATATTTTTGAAACAAATGAAACGGAATAAAAACTTGAAAATTATACTGATCGAAAATGTATAGAAGGTCACAAGATGATTGGAAAACGCAGAGTGGCTCCTCCTTAATGTTGCACCTCTCCATACCCCGTTTCTCTCAGCTTACTGCCTAATCAGCCCAATGAACTACAATTTGTTACTGAGAATAAGTCTGTTAATCAAAATGGGGCAGTTATTCTCTTTTCCTCTCTCGATATCCGTAGTAATTGTGGAGGTAAACAGAAAATACTCCAATTAAACAAAAATATCTTATCCGCCACCAAATTTCACTTTCCTCAATCCAAAATATGAATACTTATGTATGATTTTCCACTTTCCCGGCGAATGACATTTGTGTAAATTTGTGTAGCCTTGAGAATGGGTAACGAGTCGGAACCCGAAACGTCGGCTGCCTATGAATATCTAACCCGGTGGCGAGCCCGAGAAATTTACACATATGAATACTTACTTTACTGCAGCGTGTGTAACTTGTAAACTATAATATATCCTTGCGAACTACCATTCTACGACTTTTTACCAACCAATTTACCGACTAATTTACCAACACTTTCAGTTCCACTCATCCGAGTTTATCGCCCCGGAATTTTTTAAATTCCTGGCACGCGACTTGAGTGGCCTATCTCTGACGGAGTATATCCGATCAGGAATGACGTGGCCCAGAGGAAACAATTCTCGGTCGGAGACATGAAAGAGTGAAAACGCATTCTCATTTTCCTAGGTTATCCCGATAAAATCAGTGTCGTTTATAATATATGTCTCAGGGGCATTGAAAACGGCTAACAATGAAAGTGAACCGTTTAGACTTCATTTCGCAATGAGGGTGGGTGTGTTGAAATAGGAGAACGTCAGCTACTGAGGATGGAGTGCTCAGGTATCGTGTAGTATGGTTTAAAAAACGCTCCAAGTGTGCCTAACTTCTATTTTCATGTATATATATTTTCATATACCTATGTTTTACTTTATTTTACTTTCCATCTCACCGATCTTTCTTTTCATTCATTTATCAATAATAAATTCTCCCAGTAACTTAAAGCGAATTTCCATTTCACACGGTTTTTTGTGAATTCTCTCTAGTTTCGGGTTGTGACTTCAATATTTCAGTCCATATCTTTAAGTTACTTCTTCTTTTGATCATCATCGGTCTTTCTATCCTAAGATTGGCTGACCGCAGCCCACCCCGCTTCCCTATTTAATGCTAGCTCCCTTACCTCCTGGTATCTCTTCCAATGTACTTTCCTCTTTATTTGGTCCATGAACTTATTTCTGGTTCTTCCTCTGGGGACTTATCCCTCTATTTTACATTCAATCATGTTCTTCACACACCCATTGTGTCTCGGGGTGTTTCCAATCCATGGTTTTCTGCATGGTGCTCCATATGGTCCTTTATTATGGTCTTCTATTCTTCTGTATACTTGATTATTTCTTATCTTGTCCATCCAGTTCATCTTCTGTATCCTTCTCCAGCACCAGGTTTCAAAGGCTACAAGTATTTTCTGGTCAGATTTTCCAATGGTCCATGCTTTCGATCCATAGAGTGCTACGCTCTGCACAAATGTTTTCACATGCTGTTTCTCATACCTGGTCCTATCTTGAAATCAATTATGAAAATGACTTGGTAACTTTCCACACATATTTCAGTGGTCCTATCTTCTTTAAGCACAGCAGTAATCTTTTTCCCATGAATGCCTTCTTAGCTTCGACTATTCTCCGCTTGATGTCCGTTGTACTTCTTCCGTCCCACGTGATGGTACCTCTGAGATAAGTGAAGGAATCCACTTGCTCGAATTTCTCTCCTCCCAGGGTGACATCTGCATTCAGCTTCTCTCCTCCAGCCTACAAGGATTTTAGTCTTCTTTTGATGATGGTAGAAAATTTTCATCTCGTGATATATATTGAGCTTTTGTGCACTTTTAAAGCACTTGTGCTCGTTAAGTTTTACTGTTTGAACTGTTTGCATGTATACTTGTAGAAGCTACATATAAGTTGTAAGTAGATTTGTGAATTCGTTGGAAAAAAACGAGACGTGCTTCGTTAAAAAGCAACTGTAAGTCATTCAATAAACGTCAGAAATGGATCCAACACATTCTCTGTCAATCTTCGGATGAAAAAGTTTTGTCTATAACAACCAGAGGTCTATGTCGCGTGATTACTGTTACATTTGCTGTCGTTCTGAGACGCAATAACTCCCACTTGAAAGTTCCGCACGAAACGTCGAGACCCTGCGGAACGTAATGAAATTTTTTAGAACCAAACTGAAACGAGAGCATTCCATTTTTTCTAGGCATGTGGCCAAAAATTTCGCGTTTTGGATGCGTCACTTTTGATCGGTGTCCGCGCATGCTCCGTCCCACTGCCCTCGACTGAGTCGTCGACGCCGTTTAAATTTCGTGGGCCTTTTCCGTCGTTCAAGTCTGTCTAAAAATTCTGCTCTCTCCCAATAGCACATCTCATCCCTCAACTTGTCAAACGATTCAACTGAGATTTGGAGGGTGCTAGGGTCCTCTTGTCCTCGATGGTCTTTGAAGAGATCATCCTATGTACTTCATTGTCTTCATTAGGGGTTCCTGATCCTGCGGCCCTACTTCAGAATTATCCTCCTATGTAAAAACTCCCGTATGAAATTCATCCGTTTAATCTATTTATTTATATCGACGATATACACCGCTTTGTGGTACAACATACCTGCGCGGAAGATGTGGGTCTAAAATGCGTCTAATCTTAAGATTCATTCTTATCTACCGCCTAAAGGATGGAGTTTTTTTATTAGCTTGAGAGAGGTATCAGAAGAAATGGGCCGATTCAGATGCCTGAATCATCATTTTATTGAGTGCAAACTTTCGAGACTGATCATAAATGTGATTGCATCCCAGAAATACGGATACGCAAGCCAATAGTCATATCGACGAGAGTGGAAGTATAATGATACAGATAAGTATATAGATGTATATACTTTTATAATAATACAAATCGTTCCCTTCGCATTCAGCAATTCTTTTCGCTTTTCAAATTCCTTAACAGATTTTACTTTAGAATTTAGATGAGAAATCGAGGGAACATCTTCAGTATTTTGCCTGACTATGTATGAGCTTGCCATGATTGAAGTTGAGTCTTTGCGTTACTTTCTTTCTTATTCACTACGTTTACCACTCGAACTCATATATATTATCTCGGACCGATCTGAACATTCTAAGCCAGCCGATTCGGATCGCCTGGTTTACCAAAGCGAAATCCATCGAAATATCGATTTGAATCGGTTCATAAGGCCGCTTTACACGGTACATTTTATTGTACAAACGAATGTGTCATAGAATGTACAAAAAAACTGAATGGAATTAGAGCAGGTTCCCTTCCCCGTTAAGTCATTCAGACAATCATACAATTTGCCGCTTTACACGGTACAATTTCCTTCGTGAAGGAATTCGTACATTCGTTTGTACGATAAAATGTACCGTGTAACGCGGCATATAGCGATTTGAAATCTCAGACTGGCAGAGAAAGCGGGCCGAGTTAGCCCGCTTCTCATATCGATATCGCTATCCCGTTGCGTTTATCATACCGAGCTAAACCGGCCAGATCGATCTGAGTTCGATTGGTAAACGTAGTGACTGTCGCTTCATATAGAGATCTATGGACAGGGTGAGTCCTTCTCATATATTTCTCTGTAATATCACTGTGATGACCATTAGTGGTGAGGGACTTTGCGTTTTTAGTAAATGACTCGTCTATTTGGTAATTCCTTCACTATCGTATATTACAGGGAATCGCTGGTAATGTTGGGGAAATTTATGTCATGCCAGGTAAGAAGTGGTGTCATACGAAAATAAATATCGAGAAAACCCCCATTGTTCTTCATTTCAAATAACCCCCAGGATATAAATCATATTCCAAGTAAGATCTGATTGAAATGTTTGAAAATTATCCCTAAATTCGCATTTCACTTCTTCCACGTTTCGTTGTCGTCAGTGTTCAGTAAATACAATGGATGGCTCACGCTTGATGACTATTCAAGAATTCGGAATGAATGGTGCGATCAGATTCCACCTGAGGTTTATATTGAGCTGACTAAAATGCTATGAAACCCCTGACATGTTTATAACCGGAGGAATAATTCCCCACACTTATTGCTTTCCTCATTTACAATTTTTCCGAACAATCTTCAATAAATTGAGTGCTCTTTCATACATGCGGAGATATATTAAAAATACAGGGACACTTATCTTGTGAGATAAATAAACATCAGGAGGGGTGTATGAAAGGACTATTATTAATCTACATTTACATTCTTCCCTGCGAGCCGCCGCATGGGCGTGTGGCAGGGGGTGTTAGGACACCAGCCGTGTAAAGGTGCAAGGGATAAGGTTTTGGGAGGTGAAATGGTGACGTATATTATGGGAGTGTATTTAATGGAGCTCAGTTTTTATTGTGGTTACTTACTGTGCGCGGAATGAACGAGTTGTTTTACTTATCTGTTTGGCAATAAATCTCTCTTATTTTATCGCTTCTGTCAGACCTAGAGATGTAGCGAGGCGTCATGATTATATTCTCTGTGTCGCTCTGAAACACACCAGTTCTGAATTTCTCAAGCAAGCTAAGCCTAGCGTGTAATCTCCCGAGTCGCTAGGGACTCCTACCGTAAGTTTTATTCAACAGTTCTTATAGCTCAGGCGGAATCCCTTTGAAAGGATCCTCGCATCCATATCTTGACGACAGGTTGCTACATAGCGGGCATGCGCTAGTCTAGGGCTCATCAGTCGTATTGATCAAGAATCAGTAATGATCCATACTTATTTCAGTATCAAGAATCAGCATTGATACACACTGATTGTTTTTACTCACTCTGTCACCGATTTCTATCAATACTTGGCAAGTACTTGCAGTGAAAGGTATTCAAAAGGCCGAGGTCATTTTGGACTCTAAAAATTGAGGGAATAGGCTGATCATTGACTAAGAAAAATCCATTTATGAACCCCCTAGTATCCCGGCACATTGGCGCTAATGAGACCTCATTTTACCTCTTACCCGATGGAAAATGTTTTCAGTTTGCAGTGATCTTCTCACGGATTAATTACTTGGTCTGCTGCGAGAGGCAATGGGGTCCAGCGAAAAGAGTGATCCGTCATTGTATATACAATAGAACAAAGAGAGCAGCGGTGAGCAATTCTTCCCGGAACAAGAAAGAATTGAACGGATTATGAGTGAACTAATTGTAAGTGATTCATTCTTGTTTAGTTATCTGCATTCAAGAGAATATGATATGAAACTCAAGCCGTTATGACGTCCACGCACTCCTCCGGTCTTTCTACGAACGCAAAGTCCAGTAGTGAAAAATCAGTCCTTTCCTTTGCTTCAAAAGCTATAAAATTATCAACATTGGCGTGAAATTCATTGGAGAAGACGTAATACAATTAATGACTCATCTGATAAGGCATTCAATAGCTTTAAATTGTTCTGATAATATCTTAGCTTATCATTAGCAACCAACCCCGCATGAAATTTCCGGCATGATATAGCTCTTGCATGATGTAGTACCTTGTATTACTATTCATCAGTGGTATTAGTGATACGAACCAAGAGTTGTATCTTAAATAGTGCACTTGATAGAATGTTTGTCTACGTAGCACTCTCCTAGTTTCTGGTCTGACCATGTATTGTTATCCTGACTGCATTTGGCCTGTACTTGGCATTCGGGCGAACGTGGGTGGTTCTGATTTCGGCTGGGATGTGTAGGCTTGTGCGATGAACGATTTTGACCATCGTTGGTCGATGAAAAAATTCATCGAAGTGGTTCGGTTTCGATGGCTGTCATCGATGAATTCACCGATGCCGATGAGTCACTGAATTCATCGAAGTCGATAAGTCGATGTATTCATCAACGGCGATGAGTTGCTCGCCGTCAATAAGTAGATGAACTGATCGCCGTAAATTATCATCGCTATAAAAGCATCATCTTAGTGTCGCCGCCCGCCCGTACCCATCCTCATCAGCAGTGTTGAAATTGAAAGAATTCGATTTTCAAATTTTGACGTTTTCATGCCACTTCTGTGTTGAATACTCCGAAAAAATGTGATGAAATTCATTATAGTTTATAATCTGTAATTTGGAGTTCCGTATTGTCATCAGTGGCTTCTGTGCTTTGCTTATTTTCACTAACTCCTCGTTGAGTTTCATCCAGATTTGGATCGAGGGCTATGAAACGTAGCAAATTCGCAATCTTACCCTAAACAAAATGAATGGGATATCTGAGCGGCCGCCGCCGGTGGTACAGCACGAATGATTACTGGCGGGCGGGCGACTTAATACAGATAATTCTCATCTACGGCGATGAATTCATTGAATCATCGACGTCGGAGAATTCATCGACTCATCGACGTCGATGATCGATGACATTCATCGTCATCGATCAGGTTCATCGTATCGCGGTGACTAAAACCATCGTCGATGAATTCGATGAATCGACTCTTTGCGCAAGCCTAGGGATGAGTGCTGCATGCTTGGTTTGAAATCACCCCGCGCCACTCACCCTAGTGGTGGCTTGCACGGTATTTTGTAGATGTAGATGATAAGGGCCCAGAAGTTGGTCGAAAGTAGTGATATTTTTTAACGAAATCCCTTCGTATTTGAGGAATGTATATACATCCCGGGTGTCGTACTCTGTAACTAGTACCACCGGTGATTTTTTTATTATAATAGTTAAACAGTTACTAGTTTATTGTTACTATTGGTCTGATGGTAACAATAAAAACATCGGAGTAAAAAGAATAAACCTTGATAGACTTCTACATCTTTAACCTATTTTTTTAAATTTATTTTTTTTGGTAAGATATTGAATAGTTTTGCTGGTAGGTCGTTCCAGTCCCGTATGATCCTATTCAAGAAGGGCGATGTGAAGGGCGCCTCTGTGATGAGCGGCGTCTTTTATGAGATACGGCGTGGCGTGAAACAGATTCCTAATTTCCCAAAAATGCGTCGTAGTCTCTCCGAATTTAAATGACGGCGAGAGAAAGAAATACGTCCCGAGGCGATTTTCAGAATTGGCCCGCTCCAGAGAAAATTTCTTGGCTGGAAAATGCACAGGATGAGAGGAGCGCCCGAGACACACTTGCTGGAGTTGTCTTCCGAAAGTAGACAAACAAGTAAGTTAAGTAAGTATTCGATGAAAAATATATATCAAGTTACCAATGGAAATTAATTTTTATTACATTGAATCGTGAATATTGGATTTTGAAACCGCGCTATCGGATATGAATATATTCTTTAAAAATGCGCACGACTTTGTCTTTATAAAACATTTGTTTATTAAAAATCATTAAGTTTGTACTTACATTGGCTCTGGGAAAAATACGCTTAAGTAGGAAACATATTATTATTATTATTATTATTAAATAGTTCCAAGTAGGCCATTTCATAGGATGGTGGTAACAATAAAAACAGCTGAGTGAAAAGAGTAAACCTCGACAGACTTTTACTTCTTATACCTATTTTTATTAAATAAAGAATTTATTTGGGAAGGGCTCAAATAATTTTGCTTGTAGGTCGTTCCAGTCCCGCATGGTCCTATTCAAGAAGGGGTACCGTTTTACATTTATCCTTTGTGATCGGCACTTTATCTTGAACTGGTGACCATTTTTCCCCACAAAGTTTGGCTTTACTATGTCCTTCCCAAATTCATCCCATGCTTTTTCCTCACTCGCGATTTTGTACATTTCACATAGCCTGCTCCTTTTCCTCCTAACCTGTAAACTCTCCCATCCCAGTATTCTAAGCAACTATGTAACACTCTCTGTTTTAATGATTCCCTAGCACATACCTAGCAGCTTATCTTTCCATCTTCTCATCCATCTTTCCATCAAGTTCATTACCTCTCCTTTCTGGTGTGGGTCCCATACAAGAGATGCGTACTCTAGTGTTGGTCGGACCAGGGTTTTATAGGCCTTCTCTTTCGTGGTCGTGCTGCTCCCTTTGAGATTTTTCATTAACCAATGTGACATTTTGAAAGCTATTTTAACAATGTGTTCCACGTTTAAACCCCATCCTAAATGAAGAGCAACCGCCGGTGATGTGACATCGCCCATGGATGGAATTCCTACTCACTACATGCAGTTTTTTTCCAAAATTAATATAAAGCCTCTGTGAACTCCTATTTCACAGGTATTTTCGAGGAATTTTGTCCAATTTTCCAATCGTGAGCTTCACAAATACTCGTCTGCCTCATTCCGGGTCGAGTATTTTGTTTACATTCGATCGTCTTCTGTTTTGGGTGTGTGACACCATTGGCTACCGTGTATTAGTGGGAACCATACCCAGATGTTTTCATACGTATCACCAATACCTTGCCATTACCGGGTAGTGACACTTCACCTGCCGATTACAGAATCGCAAACGGGGACGAAGGGTGAAGTTCATCATCGGTGATAGACATCACCCGAGATACAGAATGCGACCCCAGGTTGTGCGATTAAAATGTTGAGTCTAACTCTTTAACTTTCGTATTGGGCAAGCAAAGCACCATCTCATATTCTCTCTATACAAATCATTTGAGTTGTGAAGGATATTTCCTGTACGGGATATATGATTTCGGATACGTTATCTAAGGAGTCTATCGGAAATACTCAGCAAAGGAGAGCCAAAATATGTATCAATACTGATAATTGTATCTACCTTTTCCTGCTGTATCTAACGATCCGCGAGGCAATAAAGGCTTGAATACGAAACATTATCACCCAAATCTTTGTACATAACACCCGAATCGTTATTTTAGTACTTAACTGATCCATTTAGAGTGTGGAAGTTACATAGAATATGTTGCAGGCGTAGCCTACTGCGTGTCTGCTAATACGTTTATCCTATTTTACGAAGTGAAAATTCGACCAATTTAACTGAAAGTTCGTAATGAACGCAGCATTGAGTCTAGAACCCTTTAGGAGAATGGCCGAATGAATTGGGGGTAATCATCTTTGTTCACGGCCTTCAATAAGTCAACAAAACTTATCTGTTTGGATAGTACAATGCAACTGTGAACATCTCTTATGTTTACCAGCGAAAAACAATTACGATTCTTTCAGAAATAGCATCGAGACGAATACGCTCTACAGATTCAGTCTTTACTTCGTGGAAGTCAATCGTATCCGTACTCAAGGTAGTGCGAGCGAGATAGTTCATAACATAACATAACATATCATAAAAGAGACCATATTCGAATTATACCTTGTAATTTCACCTGCTGCGAGACACACGAATTAAATATTGCATTATTAATGGTGCAATAAAGTAGTTTTACATGACAGAAATTGTAAGTAATCAAATGGAAATATCTAAATAATTCTTAAACTTGACTCATTTTTTACACGCGGTACGTTTTAAACTCCATCAAAACGGAAAGTTTATTGTGATTCCGGAGAATTTACTGCGGTGACAATATGATTAATTTTCAAAAATAGTGAAGAAAACACCCAAACTTCACACTGATGATTTTTTGACGAGATCTAAGTGCAGAAAATGCCTCATTTTCAATAAAAGGTCTCTCTGGAGTGCATACCCGTAGGTACCATTTCCCATATAAAAGGGCTAGTATTTTCTGGCAAATTTCTCGGAAAGTAATGGGGTAAGGGGTTGAATTTTTGGTATCATTGGAAGGGTGATATATTGTTCTTTAAAATGAGACCATATTAATTGATTTCTAGGTAAAGGAATATTTCGCTCAAACTACCTTAAAGAATACAATCTTGTACTTTTCCACAGAATTTTAATTGGTATGGTACGACGCGGTTCACCGACATGCGGCATCATCAAGAACAAAATTCAGGAAATAATATAACCAACCCTTTCAGCCAACTGACCGCGTCCTCATTATCAACCTCCCTATATTTCTTGTCCAACCCAGCCACTCCCCCCCCCCTCCTCCCGCGTCCGTACTTCCCTATGTCCCTCCACCTAACCCAACCCCTCCCAACCCCCACCACCACGTCATACTACTGTCGAACTGCACCTCCCCTATCCCTGTCCACACCCTCATTTCCCCTCCCCCTCCCTTCTTCCTTTTTGAATATGTATCTGAACTGTTATTGCCCGAATTTTGTTTGTTATTACTAAAAAGACCATCGGAATAAGAGCAGGTCTATCGCCCATTTTAAAAAAGAACTCCGTACCTGACAAAGTAAAGAAATACATAACGAGGGTAATCCCAAAAAACAAGGTCTCCAATCTTTATATATATAATTTTTCTGTACGTGTGTATGTCACTGAACTCCTAAACGGCTGGACAGATTTTGATGAACTTCTTATGTGTACCTGAGTGGGTCCCTGGATGGTTTAGATTCACAAATGGACCCGGTAGGTGGCTCTGCGATCGGGTTCTAGGAAATTTTTTGACGGCATTTTTGTGGCGACCGTAAATAGTGTCATCATCTTCTATATTGTTGCCAAGGAGGCCTTGCTGATTTTTTGATGTTTATGTAACTAAGTCAGAGGACTGAGATTGTAGTGGACATTGATAAAGGCTCTAATAAATTGATTTGATAAACGTGGAGATCTCCTCACTTACCCATCTCCACATTGGTGACCCCGACAAGGAGAATAAATAGTCAACATTTGGTGAAAATGGTTTTGCCGCGCAACGACGAGGTTCAACACTTACGTGAAGAAAACGCTCAGCTCCATCAGCAACTAAATGAGTCTGATTCGAGACGCAGCCACACGTACACCGAGCAGAACCCTCCTGCGGTTCGTCGCATCGCCGTGAAACTACCACCATTTTGGCCTGAGAAACCGAGTCTTTGGTTTTCACAGGCGGAATCTCAGTTCGTGCTGTCGGAGATCACAAGCGAGGTAACGAAGTTCCATTACGTTGCGTCACATTTAGATTCTCGCGTGGCCTGTGAAGTTGAGGACATAACCACGAATCCTCCGTCTCAGAATCCTTATTCGACTCTACGATCGAAGCTTATAGAACATCTGTCAGCCTCTGAGGAGCAGCGCGTTCGCCAGTTACTGTCGGATGTGGACCTCGGCGATCGCAAGCCTTTTCAATTCTTGCGGCATCTTCGCTCCCTCGCCGGAACGACCGCTCTTCCGGATAACCTCTTCCGGCTACTGTGGCTGAGGCGATTGCCCCCGCACGTCCAAGGAATCCTGACTGCCCAGGCGGAGTTACCCCTAGACAAGCTGTCGGAGATCGCTGACAAGATCATCGAGGTGTCAACTCCTCATATGGCCTTCCATGCCGTTTCTCCCAACAGCATATCGACGGATGATAAGCTGTACCTAGCCATCGAGGGTTAGCCAAGACAAGTCTCGGAGCTGTCGGTTTCACAAGGTCATCGTTCCCGGTCGCGCGATCGTCGGTGGTCAAAATCGAGAAGCCCGTCGCCCTCTCGAGGTGGTAGATGGTGTTGGTACCATAACCCCAAAATTTCACCCGCACCCTCTCCCCCATTATTTTTAAAAGGAAAAAAATCATAAGTTTATCAATAATTGACCGTTAAAACCTGAGAATTTCATGGATAATTGAGCATCTGAGAATAAATTTTAGTTATATTTGTGTACCATAGGTGGCGCTGATGTCGAATTCAGTGTTATTTGACGTACACATCAATACATGCGCAAGTCGTCGCACTTGCGTCGTATCTTGGCGTTGTTTTGACGAAACGAAAAGATTGAAATGTCAAACTCAATGTCAAATGTCACTTAGTATGTAGTTTATCGACAATTCGAATATCGAAAAAACGTTTGCTGAATCAGCTAATAGCAGGCAAGCCAACGTTTGGGCAGGACAACGTCTGTCGGGTCCGCTAGTTTTTTATAAATTTAAATATCTGACAATTTTCTCTGTTATTTACATCATTTTAAAAGTCAAACGTTTGTCTATTTTTCTTCATAATTGCTATTTCGGTCGATGCATTCCCTGCTAAAAAAATCTGTATTGTTTACTTATAAATACTTCTACAGAATTTCTTAAAAGTTATGTAGACATTCCTTAAAGTATTGAAACGCCATTTTACGAAATTCCCTACTACGTTCTGCAGAATACCTTAGGATGTTCTGCAGAATACCTTAGGACGTTCTGCCGAATTCCTTAGGACGTTCTACAGAAGCCCTTTGACGCTCTGTAGAACTCCTTACAAGCTCAAGGAAACCTCACATATTTTCGTAGAGTTGCTGAAGTTCTACAGAACAGCTTGTGAGGTGTTATTTTGCTCTGCATAAAATAACTCTGCAGAACATATGTTCTGTAGAGTCTGGCTCTCATGTTCCGTACAGATCCTTAGAAAAGGAACTAGTTCTGAAGAAAAAGAGTCAATTTCTGTAAAATTCCTTACGTTCTACAGAACAGCTTTTAAAGAATTTTTAGCAGGGTTTTTGTAGACGCTGTGAGTTTTTGCATGCCCATGTCACACCAGCTCGCCGCAAGGAGGAAGGGCGTAGGTCTTCTCCATGACAGCGCTCGCCCACACGTCGCTCGTCAGATTTTCGCTCTTCTGCAAGAGTTTAACGGAACATCATCTCCCACACAACCTATAGGCAAGCAGGGACTACTTCCTGTTCACTAGGTAGAACGATTATTTGGCTGGAAGGCGATTCAGATCCGAAGACGAAGAACTTGGCAAGCAGGGACTACCTCCTGTTCACTAAGTTGTACGAATATTTGGCTGGAAGGCGATTCAGATCCGAAGGCGAAGAACTTGGCAAGCAGGGACTAACTCCTGTTCACTAAGTTGAAGGAATATTTGGTCGGAAGGCGATTCAGCTCCGAAGGCGAAGAACTTGGCAAGCTGGGACTACCTCCTGTTCACTAAGTTGAACGAATATTTGGCCGGAAGGCGATTCAGCTCCTAAGATGAGGTGAAAGATGAGGTTCAACGATTTCTCAAGGACATGGCGGCGAACTGGTGTGACATGGACGTACAAACCATCATTATTGCACCATTAATAATGCAATATTAAATTCGTGTGTCTCACAGCTGGTGAAACTAATAGGTATAATTCGAATATGGTCACTATTATGATTAGGGAACTATCTCGCTCGCACTACGTATGGAGCGCTCAGACAGCTCCAGTGTTCTCAGTACTTTATCCGGTAAAATATTTGGGTGGTTACAGAATCCGCAAAGCATATTTGTGTTGAAGCGAAAGGGATTGAAATGCCTTCACGCAAGGCTAGATTATAGACTATTAAAATAGACTATTGCCTACTTTCTTAAAGGACCCCAGCGAACTCTTTGTTTCGCGCTCTGCTGAAATTGGTACAAGGTTTAGCCGTAGACTACAGCAAGATTGCGAGGATGCGGATATCGACTAGATAAACTATAATGTAGACCTAAAAATCAGTAATGATTGGTTGAAAACACGAATTTTTTAATAAACAATCGAGCAGACTAACACAAATAGTTTATTTTTCAAATGTTTCCGATGATAGCAAAAATATTTTTGATGTAAAATATCTATGAAAGGATTAAAAGCGCGTTTCTTTTAGATTTAGTCATCTTAATTCAATTTTCATAAAAGAACGCTATTTAGATTCTGTCATGTTAATTCAATTTTCATAAAAGAACGCTATTGAAAATATTAATTTGGAGTGCATCCTCCTCTGCATGTCCTGGTCTCAATAATAAACAGACTTGATTAGATTTTTTATATTCGCTGTCAATTTATTGTCCAAAAGAAATTATTTTCTGATGCAGATTTATTGTGAATATAATAAGCAAAACAACATCTCTCTTAAAAGTAGAAAATTTTGCCCCCAAGCTATTAGGGTAGTGATAGCACAGCGCGAAATATGCTGATTTATCAGGAATCAACCTTTTTAGTGATTACTTTTCGCTGGCCAAAATGGATGCTCTAGTGCCATTTTAGTCTTGCTGCATCCAATGTATCAGAGAAAATATTTTCCTCCGATAAACTAAAGTCATCTACATCTACATACTACCCCGCGAGCCGCCGAATGGGCGTGTGGCAGGGGATGTTAGGACAACAGCCGTGTAAAGATTTAAGGGATAAGGATTTGGGAGGTGAAATGGTGACGTGTATTATGGGAGTGTATTCAGTGATGATCAGTTTTCATTGAGGTCGCTTATTGTGCACGGAAAGAACGAGCTTTTGTTCCTATCTGTTAGGCAATGTATCTCTTATTTTATGGCTTCTGTCAGACCTAGAGATGTAGTGAGGCGTTATGATAATATTCTCTGTGTCACTCTGAAACACACAGGTTTGAATTTTTCAAGCAAGCTAAGCTTAGCGTGTAGCCTCGGAGACTCTAGGGGCTCCCGCCTTAATACCTCTTAAAGTTGTGACACGCTATATATTCGAGGTTTGGCCGAAGCATTTAGAGCTTTGTCATAGCATTTAGAGTCTTGTTAATATTTATCTAGTCTAGTGTGACTAGTGAGGGTATGACTAAGAGAATTTTTTTCATAGGTAGGTAACTAAACGGAGTTAATGAGCAGAATCGTATCCGACATCACTCAAGTGAATTATTGGATAGTTGAAATAACGAGGGACTTCGTATTCCATGTGCGCTTAACAAATACGTACCACCGCTGAAATTCTTCATTTTTCTGAAGGTTCTTCAACGAGTTTTTGAAGACTGAAGGTTGATGGAAGAATTCTAACCCCGGATTCGTGATCAGAAGGCGAAAGTCCACATTAAGAAAGTAAGTGCATGATGATTTCTAGTAAGTTATCGATGGAAAACATAGAAAAATTGCAAAATTTGTGCGTCAGCCCGCAAGCGAATCAGAAAAATCGGGGTCAACGAAGATGGCGAACTAGCTTCAGCTTCTAGCATTGCCCAGCATAGCAAGTGCCCTCTCCATATACCTCAATGTGTTAGTGGCCTATTTTTTGGTACATTTTGAAAGTTAAGATATTTTTCTCGCTTAGATCACACTCATTTGGTGTCATCCACAGTGGTATGTATCAAAGTAGGTAACTTATTAAGCGAACCTGAAACAAACTGCCCCATAGATCTTGATCGCTGGAAGTGACCACGTCTGTCGGTCGTCACCAGTAATGAGTACTCACTCACAGCCTCTGCTCCTCCGACAGGGTCGCGCAGGAGACTCAAAATTCGCTTAGTCTTGATTTAGTATGTTCACTCCGCTGGTTTGAAGCTATGGGCGATTATCCGAGAGGCTAACGTGCTGCACGTATGCTTAAATCATATTACAGTTAAATTGGTAAGTGACAACGATCAAAGCAAGCAGTCAGTGCTTGAAAGCAGCGTCGTTAGATTCGATATATCTCTATTGATATGGGTCTTTGCAACCATTTCCACCACACGGCCGCCATTAATGTGCTAATTGAGCAGTTATTATTATTATATTACTATAGCACACCCAAGAAAATCTGCAAATATGCGGCATTTATAACACAAAGACACTGACAAATCATCAAAAACGTTGACCATCCTCTGCTATGCTTACAGAATACACTCTAAAATATGCACATTAATGGTGGACTTGTTTGCGTTGCGAAGACCTGTATCTATGGAAGATTACAATTGATATTAAACGACCTTGCTTAAAAGATCCTACAAGAATGACATACACTAGGTGCTTTCAATTTGTGGCTATAGCCGGCGATAGACGGCGATAGACCGCGATAGCCACGCCGTGGTGCTTTCGATTTAGTGGAATAGCCGTCTATCGCCGGCTATCGGTGGCTCTCCGCTATGACGAGAGCCGAACGAAGCAAGATCGATTTGCTCAACTGCCGTCAATCGCCGTTCTAAATCGAAAGCACCCACTACGTTTACCAATCGAACTCAGATCGATTTGGCAGGTTCAGCTCGGTACGGTAAACGCAACGGTCTAGTGGGATCAATATGAGAAGCGGGCTAACTCCGCCCGCTTCCTCTACCAGTTTAAGATTTCCAATCGATATGAACCGATTCAAATCGATATTTCAATCGATTTCGCATTGGTAAACCAGGCTAGCTTAGAATGCTCAGATCGGCTCGAGTTCATATCGATCTGAGTTCGATTGGTAAACGTAAAGATAGTTATCTTTCATTTTATTTGTCAGTTTCCATTGATATTTTTAATATACCCCATTAAATTACGATAGCTGGAATGATGATGAATATTATTCATTATCCAGTTAATTATTGTCAAAATTAGGTCAATGTTAAAAATGTTGTGACCAATTGATTGCATTGCCTGGGAGTATTTAGACGAAGTTTTATATTTTACAAAATTATATTGAGCTCTAGTGTTCACACCTGGCATTTCCCACTTAATTTAAACAGCTCTGTGTCACTGATTCTGCGTTTGAATATCCCAATGTACGAGCATTCAGAAAGGAAAAGCATCAACCTCCCACCAAGCTCATGTCCTTATCTTTGTTGAGTTAGGCCATAAAGCTCTCCGAGTAGAATTGACTCCTTAAGATATCAAAAAACTCTTGGGAGGGCAATATTGACATAGTTATATCCTCCCAAATTCACGCCTGGCGTGTAGTCCTCGTCCTTCGAGTGATAAGGGCCTTGCGAAAAGCTAGAATGGACGACGCCTTTCGACAAATATTTTTCCGTAATTGGACTCAAAGACGTTCCTGTTCCTCGTTTGATATTTTGGCAGGATTGAGCCAGCCGTAAAAGTTCTCGTTTTGATTTTTATTTCAATAAATTTT
The DNA here is from genome assembly GCA_963169105.1 of Ceriagrion tenellum. NCBI lineage: Eukaryota > Metazoa > Arthropoda > Insecta > Odonata > Coenagrionidae > Ceriagrion > Ceriagrion tenellum. The sequence goes on from OY720639.1 coordinate 32,216,333, forward strand.
AGTTTTGCTTTCCATGTCCATTTTTTCAAATTAGGGTAGAAGTCGATCAGCTTGGTAAAAAAAATCTCACTTTCCCTAGGCATATTCTTTAATGTACTTTTCGTGAAATTGAAGGATACAGAAGTATCTACGAAATTCTACAGGTATGGAAAATGTTGACCAAAAAATTTGTCGCAAAATATATATCCATTGTTGTGATACTGCCGAGAATGTCATTTTAACCCATTTATTTCGGTGCAGGTAAAAATATCTCAGGAGTAGTTTATGTTTCCAATGCTCATTTTCTATTTTCCCAATTTAAGGATATTCATTATATCGAATAATCATATTTTTCAGTTATTATGAACCTCTTAAAAATAATTCCAGGTGAAACCATACATTGGCTTTTCATTGAAACGACAAGACGGTGCTGTTAAAAAATGGAAGACATTTATATTTAGACGATGAATTTTTTATGGAACGAGGGGTTCAGGATCAGAGGCGACAAATTATAATGATTCAGACGAAGTTTTCGCTCTTGTCAAATGAGAGGACTTCACATAACCAATTTAACAGACAGCCTAACCTTAGATATTTCGCAAAAACTGATTAAAATTTGCTTTCACTGAGGGTCGCACTGCTTTTATGACGACTGTACGGGTTCTCCGCAATGATTCGGTCGTAGAAAATGAAGAAATGACAGCTTCTTTCCACTCCCAACGCGGTTTAGCCATGGTGGAGGTATCGAGTGATATTCTTACTGTCAGAAGGGAGAGTTACTCGCCGTCGGAATCAGATATCTGTTAAAGAAAAACACGTATCTACATCTACGAAACTTATTTAGTTGTATATTCTCACAATCCCGATAACGGCACAACAAAGGCCTTTTACATCGGGTGATAGACATTGACAACAGACGAACAACAGCACGCATGTGAGTGGTGAAAAACCACCCAGGTGGGATTCGAACCCGCGACTCTCGGACTGGCAAGCGAGGACTTTACCCCGCCGCCACCAGGGCCGACGAAATACCGTGCAAGCCCTGACTAAGGTGTGGGGCATGGGGTAATTCTACACCAGGCATGCAACACTCATCCCAGTTCAAATCAGAACCGCGCACGCTCGCCTGGATGCAGACCAAAAGCAGTCCGAATGACAATGCGCGATCAGACCAGAAACTAGGAGAGTGCTATGCAGACGAACATGCTACCAGGCAGTACGCTACTTAAGTTACAGTTACTGGTTAATCATTCCGCAGTTCAACGTCTTTCCTCATTGACATCTGCAGTGCTGCACCTAAAGTGCTCTTCACGCATAACTCAATTAGGAATCGGAATTTCGCCAGAAAAAACTTCCATCGACGTCGGTCGAGCCCGTGATCTGAGAGAAGAAAGCCAAAAATAGGAGTACTATAATGAGTCATCCACCTCCAAGTACGGCTACGGCTATGAGTGAACTGAAAATGTCAAACTACCCTCCTTGCGAATCTCACAGTAGTAGTCTCTAGATACATACATTTCCTAGTTTGACTATGATTAGTTATTTTAATGAGTTATGAATCGTGACATACTGTTGCGTTACTGCAGGTGACGCGATCAACGCCAACATGAATAGCGACATTCACTTCTTCCAATTCGGAGCTTCAAGATTAATATGCTGCGAATTTTCGAGTAATGTCATGTTTTTTTTAAGTTTTCCGCCTGTTAGGTAGGTTTTGATGAAAATTAGAGAATCTCCTCCCGGTTTTGTACACTTTCAGGGGCCTAACTACCTCTAGTATTTCCTTCTTCGCCTCGGCTTAAGATCTATTCTTCTTCATCCCGTCCATGAAACCTATTCTCTTTCTTCCCCTTCCCCGCTTGCCCAACATCCTTCCCTCTATCACACTCTTCAGCTACCCATCACCCTTTATTACATCCTTCAGCCACCTACACTGCCTATCCCGGATTTCATTCAGAAGCTTTAATATCAATACAGCATGAAAATTGCATTATGCCGTAACGATTCCAGGAAATCGAAGCAAAAACCACCAAAAGCATGTGGTGAGGATAGTTAGGGCACCACCGTTATGTGGAGATATATTTCCAGTCTTGAAACTGTTGGTAGGTTTTATAAGAGCGGTGAGGGCTCAACTGGAACTTATCTTTGCAGCGTGAGAAACGCAAACATTTATTGGAGCCCAGAGAGTCTGATGCCGACTTCGTTTTTTCAATGAAAGGGAGAGATAAGAGTAGTGTTCAATACAGCTATACTACGAACAACTGAAAGATTACCATCATCATTGGTCGTTCACTCCTATGAATGGTTGACTACAGCCCACCATCCCCTCGTATCTCATGCTAGTTCCTTTACTTCCCATTACCCCTTCCTAAGTATATACTTTCCTCTTTATTTGGTCCATTAACTTATTCCCGGGTCTTCCCCTGGAGACTTTTTCACCAATTTTACCTTCACTTATGTTCTTCACAGACCGATTGTGTCTCAGGATATGTGCAATCCATCTGGTCCTATTCTGTATGGTGTTCCGTATGGTCCTTTCCTCTTCTACTCTTCTGTACATTTCATCATTTCGTATTTTTCCGTCCATTTGATCTTCAGCATCATCCTCCAGCACCAGGTTTTGTACGCTTCTAGTCTGTTCTGGTCAGCTTTTCCAATGGCCCATGCTTCCGATCATAGAGTACTACGGTCCACGCGGATGTTTTAACATACTGTTTCCTGGTTTTTAGTCCTATCTTCTTTGAGCACAGCACTTGACTTTTTCCCATGAGCGCCTTCTTAGCTTGGGCTATTCTCCGCTTAGTGTCCATTGTATTTCTTCTGTATGGTACTTCGAACTTCTCCGGTAAAGATTAGTTTACATTAAAGGGAATTAATATTTAATAGATCTTCACTGATTTTTCTATGATAACTTTACGCACGGTTAAAACGCCACGCGTTAATAATTGAAAAGCGATTTCAAAAACCATCTTCCTACATACGCCATTATATCAGCCCTTTAGTTACAAAATGGGGCATTGGAACGATTTTGGATTACTACCTCCCATTAAGAGTAACCACTCTACCTTAATATTAATTCAAAATTGCACACAAAGAGTGTAAGTGACTTCAGCGTCAACTCTTTAAAAAACTGTATGTTGGACGCGCCGTTAATGTAAAGAGACATGGTCTAAAATGCAATTCGCCCATTTTTTTGCGGAAAGTCGTGATGTTTCTGTACGCTTAAGAGTCGCAAAACGGGCACTATGAATATCCATTTATTTTTATGGTCCACAGGATCCAAGGATATCACACACTAGGATGTTTAACATCTCACGAGACTATTCAAAATAAAAAACATCTCACGAGAATGTTTTGTAAAAATCTTTGGAAGGCCGTTTTCTCTTTAATGACATGAATTTGGAACCTATAATTATTTTGGCAGTTCTTTCGAATGCCATGAAGTAGCAATGACAATTGCATTTATTTTGTAACTGATGCTAATCCAAGGGAGGATAAATACAATGAGAGGACAAAAAATTTCCAGTTACCTAATTTTATACCTATGAAACCGCGTTTTGAGATGAGTTTCAGATTATTAGAAGGACAAGGAGAGGGAGCCCGTTATGATTCAACGGGAAGAAGAAACAAACATATAACGGTCTCAGAGGATTTAAATAATCATCTATGTTTTGGGGTGTTGAATATTCTTGTAGTAGGTTAAAGGTCACGACCAGAACTCCTGTCAACGTCATCTTCCTGGGTCATCTAGAAGTGCGTGAAACAAGCCTGACAGTCAGACAAACGGACAGCTTTTCATAAATATTGAAGTGCCAGGCGACAATGTCTGGAAGTAGGTGACAGATTACATCAACATAAAGGAAACTTGATAAATGACCACACAAAGTATATTCAATCAGCCTAGGTGTCGGCATACATCTACACTACCCTGCGAGCCGCCGCATCGGCGTGCTGCAGGGGTGTTAGGATACATCTACATCACATCTACATCTACGTCATACCCTGCAAGCCACCCAAAGGGTGTGTGGCAGGGGGTGCTTCCACAACAGGCATCCATGAATTATACGGCAGAACACCGAAACTACATTGAAACCAGCGTACCACACATGAAACGCGCCAATTAACAATCTACTAATCAAGAAACATTCCATCGTCTATTGTTCCGACATGCAAGGGATACAAAGACAACTACTACAGATTCAAAATATCATGCATAAATAAGAACATCAATATTTACATCATACCTCATTAAGAACGTAGAGAATATAAAGAGAAAGATCTGCAATCTAGCTAATCTCACTATTCGCACTATTCATGACGATGATCATAGCTGTTATGGTCCCGAATGGTACCCGGAAAAATGATATTTCATGATACCAGCCGTGTAAAGATGTAAGGGATAAGGTTTTGGGTGGTGAAATGGTGACGTGTATTATGGTAGCGTATTAAGTGGAGCTCAGATTTTAATTTCTCAAGCAAGCTAAGCCTAGCGTGTAGCCTCCGAGTCTCTAGGGGCTCCCACCCTGATCCCTATAAATGTTGTGACATACTTACTATTAGATCTCTCGTAGCGGATCTTAGCGAAGTGTGCAGCTTTCATTTGTAGTTTATTAATTTTTGTCTGTTAAATCTTTAAGGCCAGGATCCCAAATGCTCTCGGCGTAATCGAGGTGTGGCCTATCCAGAGCGAAGTCGCATCTCTCTTTTACTTCTTCATCCGAGGACCTTCCTGTTATATGCTTAATAGGTTCGTCAATTGAATTGATAATGGAAAATGTTTGCCGAAACCTATGATGGATTATTAAATGTTGCGTGGAAATTTATGCATTGTTTCTGGGTTAATGTTATCAAGAAGGCCTCAATAAATTAGTGATAATCTCTCGTATGGGAAAGTCCCATTTGCACACTATGTCACCTTCCCATGTGGCTTTCAATCTGGCTCCTGAGATAGCAATCTGCGTGTAGGTTACGGTGTCTCCCTTCATCCTTAGATCACAATACATAATTTCCTCATTTAGTTTGTTTATGGAAAATAAAAATCATCTCTCTAGTTATCATACGAGTATGGAGGGTCAGATCGGCAAATAGAAGCCATATGAGGAAGGGAAGATAGACCTTATCTTATTTACACGACGTGTCTGAAGAAGAGATACAGGTTCAGTATGATGATTATTCCAGAGTGTTGCCACTCATCCTGGGCGGATTAGATTACGAAGTATTTATTAGGCTCTCTCATATCTTTTGAGCCAACAAACAAGATCATTAAAATGCAGCATCCACGCAGGAGTAAAAAGCCATACTGTGGCTACTTATCGGTTTTACTCCATGCATTTGGAACATTTATGATCATTTAAATAGAAAAGGTAAAGATCAATCTTCCTTATCTTATTGGTTGAGATATTCCTTCTTATGGCCAGTTGCAGGAACGACACACATGTATTCTGTAAAGTTATGGGGCCCATAAGCAATGGTAACCATTATAAGTGTTGCAGAAATATTCGATATATATATTGGTTTAATTGCTCCTGGCATGCTGTTATGAGTTCCATAAGTAGCCAAGATGGTGGATGCGCAATGAACTATTTGGAGACTTAAATACTAATTAGAAGAATTGTTTTGAGACAAGTGACCAGTTAATTTACTCTCTGACTAATAATGATGTGCATTAGCAAATATTCATAGGTTAAACTTTCATAAATTTTATCCGGCGGTAGAATATTAGATCAAATATTCGAAGCTATAAACTTTTGGTAAATAAGTGATGTAAGTGGTAGATTTGTTCCTGCAACCCGAATATTTTTATGAGCTCTATAACTCCATTGATCTCAGAACTATTGGTCCCATCTCTAAATTTTCGTGCAACCGGCCATGAGAGTGGCTTTTAAAATCTATCCGTGGTATCCAAGGATTATCAAACATGCGATTATTTCTCGAGTTGACGAGCTAGAGTTAGTTTAAACTGTGTTCACTCAAAAGGCATTTTTATCGAAGAATGATGGCGATCAAATAGACGAAGACGTCCCATGACGAGTTGGAGAGGAAATAATTATAATGATAGCTCTAAGAGATAGAAGAAAGACACTAACACGGACATAGTTTGCGACACAATAGCCTGTTAAAAACAGGAAGGGAAGAAAAAATAGATAAGAAGAACCTGAAAAACTACAGAAGCAGACCAAGAATGGAACATAGCAGCCAAATTATGAAGGACTCCAAAGTGAAAATGTATGCAGGAACGGAGCGGTTGGCTTATAAGATTGTAAAGGGCTGGAAACCAATCTTCGGATTGATATGAGTATAATCGCCTGATGATGATCGGAATGAATGGCCGCCTGCGAACTTGCAAAAAAATCAGTCGCTGTGTTTTCAAGGATGTATTAGTGCCACTACGTATTCCAAGATAAAACAAAACCTAAATTAGTTGCATATTATCGGATGAAAAACTGAACATACCCCTAAATTCCGATCAACCGCCCTTGTGTTTTCAGATAGCATGCGCCAAATTTGCCTTGGAGCACTAAATTTCTTGGGTTTTAATGTAATTTTCAATCATCTCTCTGAAATTAGATTGCCATTCTAATATTCTTTCATCTAACCTCTTTATTCCTTCATAAATCTTCGTTTAAAAATCCCTAATTATTTACCTAATGCATCTTATTCCTCGTCTTCCTCGGCAAATCTTCTCGATAATTTCCATCCATTTTTAATCTCCACAATTTTCATAGAACAAGGTTTTCGTTTCCATTCAAAAGTATCAAAATATGTAGTGATAAACATACATATATTCTCGTAGAATAACACCGACGAAGAAATTTCGAAAATGTCTATGTCATAAGACATTGATTTATTCGAAGGCGATCTCCTCTTCCTAAATTTAAAATTGATCTTACTTAAAAATCACCTCTTTGCTGTTTTCTCTCGCTCGTGGAGACATGAGACAAGACTGGGATGGAGAAGGAAGGGCAATTGGTCTCTCATGTTCTAAATAATTTGTTCATTTTTTTTCATGACATTGATCAACAAGATTATAAACGTACCTAATGCATTAGGTGATTAGAGATAATATCTCCTAAACATCATTTATAATCGCAAAAAACCTTGCCAATTGCGTCGCATATTATCCCAAACGATTCAAATTTTTTTCACTACCCAATTGACATCTTTTTAAATAATCTTAAGATTCGGTCCAGTAATCTTGATTGTGGTAATTTTTACAGATGGCTAGTAAATATTTCCCACTAATCTATTCATAGTCACACCAACTTTTCCTCGTAAGACTGTATTTATTGGTATTAGTTGTTATTACAACATGAGTGTATCATATTCTTAATTGTTGACCCTAATAGGTGGTATAATGAGGAGGGAATAAATACATCGTATTACGACCACGGCGAAGAACAAAATACGTTAGAATTTTTCCTCTTCATCATCGGCAGTCATTAATCACAAAATTGTGAGGAATTTGATCTTTTACCGGATACCACGGCAATCCATTGCTACGAAGGCTTCCGCGGTTTTCTTTTTTATCGGTAATTTTCAGGATCTCCCCGCGTTGGATCATTCTTATTGACGACCATTTTGCCGGCATTCCAGTCGGCTTCACCAGGTCCTAATGAACAGAAGAATTGCCTGCCGTTATATATATGGCTCTGTCCGTTGGGATCTAGTCCGGAGCACTGTGATTGGCTGAGGAGTCAGACGGTCTTATATTGTTGAAAATCCGTTTAAAAGTAGAGGAGAGTTGATGGCCATCCTCCCCATTGAAGTTATTAGGATTAGTTGAAGTTAACGGCTATATTTTGTTTGAGCGATATTGATAGACGTTATACATAGGGCAACTTGATTGTAAGATGAAATATTTTACAACCCAACCTCCGCGGAAGCCTTCGATTTGACGTAAACCAATGATTGGTTGGCCTCGGCTCTCCACTCTCTTGACAGTTCACCGTTTTATTCCTTCTTGAGTCTTCATTTTTTTTCCTCACAGCTTCCTTCACACATTACATCCTAGGTCTTTCAAGATAATTATTCACGTTCATTTCTTATTCCTATACCATTTTCAAGAGACTATTATGCCTCAGACTTTGTCCCAGAGGTTGGTCTCTCCTGCTTCAGAGAGTTTTCATTAAACGTCATCTCTTCAACTGTTTTCTGGACTATTTCTTGGGCGATTTTCGCAGTCCATATTATCATAATCATTCTTCAATAACACTGCATCCTTATTGTTTTCTATCATCTCTACGCTGAAGAAATTCTAATATAGGCTTCAGAACTTTGCAAGACCTCTTCCAAATAACTTTTATTTTAATGCACTCTCACTATCAGGCTTTGTTGCTGGCTTTTAAATGACTATTCTTATGGCCTAATGCCATCTTGGCTTGCGCCACTCTGCTTTTTAATATCTTTCTTGCGTCTTCTATCATCGGTGATCTAATTTTCCACGAAGCAGAATTCTTCTACTAACTGCGTTTTAGTGTAATAATCACGCTGTCAAATTTTCTTCTCGATAATTTCCACGACATATTTTTTACATTCTATTTAAATTTATCAGCAAGTTGTATGTCTTCACGGTATCCATGAGCTATTAGAATTCTCGTCAAATCATATCTCTTCTCTGCCAGTATTGCTATGACATCAGGAAAGTGTAGAATAGTGGTTGCGGTGCATGGTGGCCGTCGCCTGCGCGAAGCGTGATGTTAAAGAGGGGGAGGCTCGTGGGGAAGAAGTGGTAAAAGAGCAGAGGAGATGACAGAGCATGGGTAGGAACCATTGCGAACGTGGCTTCATTTAACTTGATAGGGCGGTGGATTGTCAATAGGGCGTTTCACGATCCGAACCGTAGCCGGATTAAAAGGCACCGATATTGTTCGCCGCCCACCGGAGAAGCCCGCATAAATAATTAGATTAATAGATAGATAGCTGCAGGAACGACACATATGTATTATGGGACCCACAAGCCATGGCAACCTTTCAATAAGTGTTGCAGAAACACTCGATAAATTTATTGGTTTCATAACTTATGACATGGAGTTCTAAGTTCCGTAAGTAGCCAAGATGGTGGATGCGCAATGAGCAGCTAGGAGACTTTACAACTTGATGAAAGAGTTGTACTGTGACAAATGACCAGTTTGTTTTCTCTTACTGACTAATTATTATGAGCATTAGCAATTATAACTTGGTAAAACTTTACAAATTGTATCCAGCGATAGAAGAGTAGAACAAACATCCAATGCCCAGTAACAATGCAAATATTTATATGAAGTTCATAATATAGTGGATTTCATAACTATTGATTTTATAGCTAAATATTCTTGCAACCGGCCATAGGAGCCATTCAAAGCTAAAAAGTTGATGTGAGGAACAAATAGAGCATCTTGAAGTTTATGAGTACTCTTTCTCTATCAGGTTAAACACTCGGGATGATACTTCCATTCCATCCTACATTTCGATGGCGTGTCTTTGATCATCATGAGGACAATGATGAGTGAGACTCCGATCGAAACGTTTGCTCAAATTATATCGATCCAGGGTGTAATCCGAGAAGGGTTCACGTACTGCATTCTCCGGGACAGAATTAGTTCTTGCCATTGAGGTGGGTGGAGAGGGCGCTTGCTATGGTGGCCGATGCTGGAAGCTGTAACGTGCGCGTGGCCTGTCCGCCATCTTTGTCAACCCCGATTTTCCTACAGCGCCTACGGGCTGACGTACTAATTTTGCAACTTTACTAGATTTTCCATTGATAAATAACTAGAAATCAGCATGCATTGACTCTTTTACTATGAATTTTTCTGACATGTTTTTTATTTGTTGTAATTAATAATAATAGGCATTCCTGGTGAAAACTATGGTAAAACAGTGTAGAATCATCCGACTAAGTAACTAACATATATTTCAAGAGATACTTTCCTTAAATTTCAAACAGATTGTGAATATTATGGCCTTGCACCCGCTAATTCGTCCATTCCGTCGTGCTATCCGGAGGAAAGTTAGGAAAGAGCTGAGATAACCAAGATGGTGGTTATTTCGGATGTCAGGCTACAGTTTGACGACTAAATGCCCTCTCTATCGACCTCAATGATTCTTATGTTTGGACATTGGCGAAGAAGGTTCTCATCTTGGGAAGCCTGGGGGGGTTGTGTTTGAACTGCTCGAGGTAATCTCGATCACGTAACTATGGAGTCACGTGGTACAACAACGAACAAGTTGGAGATTTTGGTGAGTTTTACCGACTCGGATGGATATTTTTAGGCAGTTTGAGCGAAATATCATTTTACCTAGAAATCAATTAATTTGGTCACCTTTTAAAGAAAAATATCTCACCCTTCTGATGACATCAAAACTTTAACCCCTTACCACATTACTTTCGGAGTTATTTGCCAAAAAATTCCAGTCCTTTTACATGGGAAATGGTACGCGTATACACTCCAGAGAGACAATATTTACAAAATGAGGTATTTCCTAACACTTAGATGTCGTAAAAAAAACTAACAGCGTGTAGTTTGTATGTTTTCTCAACTATTTTTGAAAATTAATCATATTGTCACCGCAATAAGTTCTTGGGTATCACAAAAAACCTTCCATTTTGAAGTAGTTTGCCGCGCGAAAAAATGAATAAAATTGAAGACTTATGCTGATATTTTTATTAAATTACTTGCCATTTCTGTCATATGAAACTAATTATTGCACCATTGCAAAATTTAATTCGTGTCTCACAGCTGGTGAAATTTAAACTTATAATTCGAATATGGTCTCTATTATGACTAGGGGACTATCTCGCTCGGACTACCTTAAGTAGTTTATATGTTGTTTACTGTCTTCAATCGGGATATAAAAATCTATCAACGGCATAACCGCGATAAAAACTCAATTCAGGAGGCTGCGTGATATTTTCACAAATGGTTCAAACACACCAAAATCTCGAACACTTCGTGATTGAACCACGTAATTCCTTAGTCACGCACTCGGGATTATCTCTGGTAATCTATCACGGAAATTACCGCACTCTTCCCGTGTAGATTCAGTTTGTAGGGAATGGACCCAACTAAAAAGGGTCCTCTGCGCAAGGTCCCTTTTGTTTCGCGACCGCTACGCACCGCGTCTCCATGCACCTGTGGTCCTGAATTTTCATATCCTCCATTGAGAATCGCCACCTCGTCGTTTACCCTCGCTCGAGACTGTCACACCTTAACGACACTTGTGGCAAGATTGAGATGGAGGGTAATTGGTTCGAAGAAAGAGACTGATGCTCTGCCCGGCCGGGCTGCCCTCGTAGTCCTCGGTGGGTGAGGGAGCCGGATGACCTCGTTGGAGTCAGGGGTCAGTAATTTGGAGTCGCGGCGCGTAGAGGGGTGGGGGTAGGAGGAGATGGGACGACAATGAATCGTAAGAAGACGTCGCGCTAAAGATTGCTCGTGAGGAACTTTATGAGACGACGTCGCCACCGTAATGAATCTAGATACTTCCGACTAATGGCACGCTGAGGACGTGACGCCAGTGCGGCTCTGCCGCTCTGAGTAGTATATAGCGCTGCACTCCTGCGGCGGATCCCTGAATAAACCGGTCCGATTCCTCAGCGATTACTCTCGGGTGCATTGTCAAGATTTAGGGAGATTTCCAGTGAAAGTGTGGAAGTTAGCATGGATCGGGACGCATAGCCACGGTTTAGCGCCCACTAACAATGATGAATGGGACTGTGTGCTAAGGTGATAAGTTCGGCAATGCACCGATAGGCTACATGCTTTCAGGTTTACAGTAATCACGGATGAATGTTTTTCGTATAGTTATCAAATTCGTTAAAATGACCCATTTTACCCTACTACCAAAATATCTCAACGCAACCAACCAGCAATAATACCCAAATAAATATGTTACCAACAATAAAACTCAAATATATCAAAATCTACTATGGTGAATGCGATTGTCGAAGTATTTCCATTGCTCAAGGCGGGTTTGCCCATGAAAGTTGTGAGTGTAGCGATATCTCGACGCGTATCGTCGCTTGCCACGCATAATTCTACTTACACACAACTCCCGGCTTTTTCCAAACAAATTGATGACGGAAGTAAACGATGAATATTGTAATTACGAAAATCACCCATGTTTGGCAATAATAGCGTTCGTGTATCGCTGTATGAGTCCCATAGGCATTCGTGGGTTAAGTATATTTGCATGAATTACTATAATTATGCATTAGTACGTCGAATTAATTGTATCTATCGTGACTATAATAGTTATCATTTAATAAGAGATAAGTCATGAAGCTTACCTTAGGAGTCGTTTAAAATTTAAAATATTTTCAGTATGCATAAATATTAAATAATTAACAATGAGACTTCCTCCTACGAAGTTATTCCTGCCCTACATTTTAAATCTCCTTTTGCTGTCATGTGACCAAGATTCTACCGGATGCGATGCGATTTTATCGCTGTATCGATATGCTACTTGCAGGCAAAATAGAAGCAAGTTTATTTTCCTTGCAAGTTGGAGCGCGGTAGATTACCACCACTGCCATGGAATCCCGTGCTTCCACATCGAAGTGTCCATTGTTAGCGACTAGTAAGGCTACTGTCATGGGAGTGACTTCCATGTTTAAACCCGCCTCAACGCTAATCAACTCAGCTCCCGATCTGTGTATAAGAGCGCTGCCCTTTGAACATAGTCTAAAACAAATGGAAAATAAATGCGCCACTGAGTTGCGGAGTGAGAAGCGAACAAAAATGGAATTAAAAAAAAAACACTCGAATGAAGGAAAGAGGACTGTGCGTGTGTGGCGGTCCAATTGGGTCGAATTTATCGGGATCATGGTCGGCCCCAACAGAAGCGGCAGCTAGCAAATTTGTTATTAGATACCAAAATCCTTATCCTTCCTAGTACGAATGCTTTATATTTATTAATATACCAACAATACCGGGCAAAGCCATCATAACTTCAAATGCTTACACGACCTCTACCCTCCAGCAATCATAACTTCGGAATTCTGTTTCACAACCAATCACCACAACCAACCCTAATGATATTGAATCTGTTCGCGAGATATGTATGCACAAAATTAAAGTAAAGGCTTCTTCGTGGTTCATGAGTTTTCGTTTTTATCTATTTCTAGTTCGTATCGCTAAGTCCGTATCTTGATGGGCCAACCTCATTCAGCTTCCGCCGCCCATCGTGGCTTCGGCCGTCCGAGGCTGATTTGTGACTCTTATGAGTAAGTTGTAATAGAGTATGCAAGGTTACCAGCCTTTGCAGTACCCGCACCACGTGCAGCTTTTTCCACTAACGGTTGCGGCGCTCTACCGGTCAGTTTTGGCACATTTTCGCCAGTATGCCACAAGAGAAACCAAAGCATAGTAATTACCTAGGCCCGCTTTCGCTATTCTGCTCAAGCTAGGATCCCTTGTGAATAGTAGCTTGAGAGCCAGCATACCGTTGCCAGCGAACCACCACTAGGAGGTATATGCGGTGTACCGACGCGCCGGGAGTATTTTGAAGAATTATACAATAATGTTGCAGGCGCTGAGGATGAGCCTTGTGAAGTAGTATGCGAGAATGTGATGATGGAAAAGGAGACCAGTGAGAATGAGGTTACTACGGCTGTGAGAGTAGGTATTGAAAAATGGGAAGTCTGCAGGCGTAGATGGGATATCCATTGAAATGTTGAAGTGTGGGTGTAATTTACTCATTTATCGGCTGTGTGAACTACATAATTTATGCTTACAGGCTTCTGTTGTTCCAGTGGATTGGAAGAATGCAATCATCGTTCCATTGCACAAAAGGAAGGGAGGAAAGACCGAACGTAATAATTATCGGGCCATTAGATTATTGAGCATTCCGGGAAAAGTGTTCAGCAAAATGTTAATCGAAAGAGAGGAATGTTACTTCTGGCAGAATACGGGATGAGTAGTGTGGGTTTATGCTTGGGAGTGGATGTCGAGACCAGCTTTTCGCCCTTCAGCAAATGATATGAAACTGTATGAGCGTCCGAAAGAAAGTGTATTGTGCGTTTGTTGATTTAGAGAAGGCATATGACAGAATTTTAGGTTTCAGGCAAGAGTGTTCATGATTAAGGATAGAGAGAGTAATTTGATTGGAGATGAACGGAGAGTGCTGGATGGGTGGGCAGAGTACTTTGAAGACTTGCTAAATCGACCAGGAGTAGAGGAAGCTGAAGACGTAGGAAATATCTGCCAAGCACAAGAGTAGGTCGAAATACCGCCACCTAGCAGACTTGAGACCGAACAAGCGATCAGAACAATGAAGAACAATAAAGCTCCAGGGGAAGACCTAATAACAGCTGAGCTACTCGAGCATGGAGGGGATAGACTCCAGCAGGAAGTACACAATATCATTGTAAGAGTGTGGCTAGAAGAGGAGATGCCCAAAGAATGGTCGTGCGCACTCATATGCCCAACCCACAAAAAAGGTACAAAGCTAGAATGTGCTAATTACCGGGATATATCACTACTAAACGTCACGTACAAAGTACTCACAAAGATCAAAGCACGAAGGCTAGAAACATGGGCTGAAAACATATTAGGAGATTATCAGCGTGGTTTCCGAACAGGAAGATCCACTACTGAATACATTTTTACAATAAGGAATCTTATGGAAAAATGTTATGAATACAATATACCAGTGTACCAGATCTTCATTGACTATAATCAGGCATACGACAGCATTGGACGGTCATTCCTATATGATACTCTTTTTACACTAAGGATACCGAACAAACTCATTCGACTTGTTAAGATGACGCTAACAGGAACAAAGAACAAAATAAAGAATCGGGAAGATTGTCACGAGTATTTAGCGTTAATAGAGGGCTGAGACAAGGCGACGCCTTGTCATGTACACTCTTCAACCTGACATTGGAAAGAGTTCTATGGAAGATTGAGATTAACCCTGGTGGAACATTATAAAACAGGACAATACAGTATCTGGCATATGCTGATGACGTGGATTTAATCAGCAGGAATGAGCGGGAACTGAGAGAAGCCTTTCAGCAAATGAATGAAGAATCAGAAAGGGCCGGCCTCATCGTAAATGAGGAAAAACTAAGGTGATGGTCGTGAAAAGGACTGGAAATGAGCCTCCAGCACATTTCGCAGTAGGTGGATACCAATTTGAGAGAGTGCCTACCTTTAAATATTTAGGTTCATTCATGCCATAAATAAGTGATAACAGCCTGGAAATCAAAGAAAGAGTGAATGCGGGGAATAAGGTCTACTTTGGCCTCCAGCGCCTATTTAACACTAGAACCGCCGAGGGGTCATTTTGACCCCTGAGGTTGTGTATGTTTCATTGTCACTCTTGGAATTTTTTAGATGGGGTCATCATATGTATATGACTTTTAATCTTTTTTCATGCCTAATTGGATGCCACTTAGGTAAAAGATAAATATTGTTATTTTTCTGAGGTACAGGACCTCAACCCCTCGGACCGCCAAGGGGTCAAAATGACCCTCCGTTTTTTTACATCGTTTTCTTGTTCGCTGTTCATGGTGTCTGCCTCGTTGTACATACAATGGTATGCTCCAATTCCTCTTCCCTTTTACCTCTTCTTCCCTTTGTTCCCAAAGATGATAGCTAGCAGCCGGACTGTCACCAGCTTGTCTAGACCATCGATTGCATGTTGTCGAATTTTGTCTCCCTTCCAAAAATTTTTCCTTGCATTGTCTTGTCTTTCACAAAGTACCAAATGCCATTTCTCGGTTCCTTCCCCGGTTTTATTTTGTATACTTTCTGCCTGCAGACAAAGGCATTCAGCGACGCACATGCAAGCTGTTGAGCCGTGTCCCCCTTACAAAATCCACCCTTACCTTGTGTAGTCACTTCCAAAATATCAAAGTGTGGATTCCTACCTCTATCCCTGGTTTTATTTTACATGCCCTGCAGTAACAGATCAGTGTGCTCAGCGACACCAAATGGGACGTAACTCTTGTCAGTTCCCTAGTATACAATGTCTTGTTGAATGAAAATGAAATATTTGAATTTCTTCACAACATTATCCGCCGCGAAGAGAATTTATCAGAAAATTAGCGGAGGAGCTACGCAACAAACACCTTCCCACTGAGGAAACATCAGAATCCGATTATGAAGAAGGTGAAGACAAACGGGAGGAGAATAGTCTGGGTCGCGCCCATAAAAAATGCCAGATTGGAAGGTGTAAAGGCAATAAGACTTCCGACAAATGTAAATCATGGAAAAAATTCGTTTGTTGATCCTTCTGTGGCAAGATAAGCAAAACATGTATGGTCTACATATAGATGTACTCTACAATTGTGTTCACTAATAATTTTATGAAAAAAGTCGTTAAAAATTTTTATACCAGTTTATAAACGATAAAAATATTATTGCCAATAATAAATTGTATAATTATGAATTATTTTGCTGCATTATGTACCCATAAGTGACTTACGTACAAAATTGTTTTAAAAAACCGTGTGTGTAAGTGATCATAATTTAGTTTCACTTGCTAAAATGATAATAAAAATATTTAAGAAATAATTGTTCTAAGTAATTGTAGATAAAACATCGACAAATATATCTCCTTTTTAAGATATAGTAATTTATTTTCTAATTAAAATGAAGAGGGGTCAAAATGACCCCTTGGCGGTCGGAGGGGTAGAAAAACCTACGGCGGTTCTAGTGTTAAGCCACGCTTATTGAGTCGGAAAACGAAAGAAAGATTATACCGAACAGTTCTTCGACCCGTGGTCCTATATGCCTGCGAAACCTGGGTCATGAAAAGCCGGGATGAGCTGCTGCTCAACTCGTGGGAGAGGAAGATCCTGCGAAGAATCTACGGACCAATTAACGAAAACCACGTTTGGCGTATCCGCACCAATGCCGAGCTATATAGACTATATGATAAACCTAGTCTGGTATGTGAAGTCAAGTGTGCCAGACTGAGGTGGCTCGGTCATCTAGAAAGGATGCCTGAAAATAGGGCAGTGCGGAGAATGTTCAGCCAGAGGGTAGAAGACTTCCGGGGCGACCGCGCAAAAGGTGGCTGGATGATGTGGAAGAGGACCTGCAGAAAATGGGTGTAAGGAGATGGCGACCTCTTGCTTTGGAGCGAGAGACCTGGAGAGGAATGATTGAGGAGGCACGATCTCTTTTAGGGCCGTAATGCCAGTGGGTAAGGTAAGGTATATGACAGTGTAAATAGAAAGTTAAGAAAAGAAAATAGAGTTATTGAAGGTTTTGAAGGACTATGGAGTAAGTAGGCAGTTATTGAATGTTATGATGGCGATGACTTTTGAATGTTATGATAATAGTAAGGCAAGTGTGAGAGTTAACGGGGTTCTGAGTGATTGGTTTGCAATAAAAAACAGGGTGTAAAGAAAGGATGCGTAATGTCACCATGGTTGTTTAATGTATTTATGGATAAATGTATTAGATATGCATGTAGTGAAAACGATGGTGTTTTGATTGAAAATGTAAATGTGCGAGTTCTACTATATGCGGATGATGCTGTTTTGATCTCAGAGAGCCAACAGGGATTACAGAAGCTCCTAGATAAGTTTTGTGAATCAAAAGAGAGAATGGAGTTGAGGGTAAATGCGTGCAAGACTAAAGTAGTAGTTTTTGATAAGGAGAATGGGGAGAATAACTGTATGATGAGGGCGAATGGTGAAGTAATTGAACAAGTGGATCATTTTGTGTCCTTAGGTAAGGTATTTGCGAAAGATGGACGGATAGATGGGGAGATAAAGAGACGTGCGAATGCTGGAAGGAAAGTGGTAGGTAGCGTGTGGATATCAAGGAATGAGTGCCTGTCAAAGGAAGTGAAAATCGCTGTGTGCAAAAGTGTACATCTTCCCACTTAGTTGTATGGTAGTGAAACATGGATATGTCAGGATAAACATAAGAGCAGACTAAACTCCATGGGTATGAGTTATCTGAGGAGTGTTTGCGGCAGAAGTAGGATGGATAGGGTCAGAAATGAGTGGGTAATAAATGAATGTGGGTTAGATGCTCCAGTAATGGACATCTATGAAAGGAGTGTGCTTCGTTGATTTGGCCATGTTGAGAGAATGGATGAGAGTCGAATAACGAAACAGATATATAAGAGTGAAATGAATGGTGCGAGAGGTAGAGGTAGGTCGAGAAAGTTGTGGTTGAGTAAATTTTTAGGTGGAGGAATATTAGGAGTCTTAAAAACAGGAGGGCGTGTATGAAGCAGTGTATGGGGGTAAATGAGGCAAAAGAGGTTTGCAAGGATAGGTCAGTATGGAGGAAATCATTGAAACAGAGTTAGGTGTACAAATATGTATTAATGAGTGAAACTTTGTGACTATGCTTACTCCGGAAGGGAACGGCATGATTGATATGTATGTATGTTGGAAGGTATATGTTAGGAATATGTAAGGCTGGTATATTTCTAACCAGTGTGATCTCTGAGAGATTAAGTTGCTTTTGATTTTTTTTAGGTATCGCTCAATTATATGCCCTGGGTTGGTGTGTGGCAACTCTGTTGATTAACAGACACAGTAAAGTTCCGGTAATCCGGGCCACGCTAATCCGAAAATCGTTGTAATTAACCAGTCCGATCCGAAGAAATCCGAGCATAATGTTAGCTAATTTTTTTGAGTGAAATGAGTATCCATCCACTTCGGCCCACTGGAGGAAACAATAGAAAGAGGTTGGTGAATCAACCCTGCCACTAGAGAATCAACGGTAAATACCGCGTATGAATTTTAAAAGTGCTCTGCTTCCAAGCACTTTACCGATGAATTTTATGAAGTGAAACATAAATACCTACGCCCTCTCGTATTCTATCTCACAAATGTAAGTTTTTCCGAAGTTCTAAGTACACACAACCAATTCTCACGCAGTGCAGATTCTCAATCTCGGCTTACACCTGATGTCTCTATCTCATCCTCCTCTGATCTCATGGAGATATAGCTGAAACCGTTTCTCCTTTATAGCACTGGGTTACATGGTTTACATCGTTTTTTTCAAAATATTTGCACCAAGTCTTTCCAGTCATGATTTCATTGCTGCCCCCATGTAAAGCCAGTGAAATTTAAAAGACGAGCTAGTAACTCGTAAAATTTTCATCCGTTAATTTTTAAATTAAATCAGACGTCACTTCACTGTTAAATTTTCCCATTTTTTCGATTTCTTATATCAATAGAACATTTTGTTCTCATATGCAAATTTTTAACTACAGAAAAAGCATCCCTGAATTTTATTTCTTTATCATGTACTTTGAGTAAACATGTTCACTGTTGATCTTAATATAATTTTTCATCTCATTTCCAATACATTACGGTCCCGCGCCGAAACGTCCCCGCGTCCAATCGGCCCGCGCCCTAACGGCTCATGCCCAAACGGCCGCGCCGAAATTTCCTAGACCTACCCGTAAAATATCCGAAAAGCACAGTCAATCCATTAATTGTAAAGGTGGGTTTTCAACATGGGAGCCACTTCCATGACAGTAGCCTGGGAAGTCACTTGCAAGCGACACTTCGATGCGTAGGCACGAACGTCCATGGCAGTAGTGGTCGATAATAATAATAATAACCCTCTCGGATGGGGGCCCCAGTAGAGTTGGGCGTGGCCAAGGAAAAATAAGTACTAGGATGGGAGCTCGCATGGAGTGGACGGAAGCCTTAAGGGGCGACCTCCTCGCATGCTATGCTTCCAGCGAGCCCGAGGGGTTACATGGCCAGGATGCACTCTTTGTGGTGTAAGATGCATCTGGAACACGACCACCTGTCGCAGCAGAACTTGCGCGACCAGGCCAACCACCTGCGGAAAAAGGAAAATATCCACCAACTGGTCCGGACTTTGACCTGTCTTCAGAGTTATACACCACCAGCCGAACCACCCTCTCCGTCACAGGCAGCACCTCCACCTGCTGACGTGAGTACCGCACGTTTGTCGGTATCTCCTATAAAGAGGGAGGATGTTGGTCAGACTGACTCTGAACTATTACGATCAAGGTTAAGAAGCACAATTGACTATGACGAAGGACACACTAGGCAGGGAGGCATCCATCGAAAGATATCTCTGCGGGGTACCCACCTGCCCCAAATGAATGGACTCATCGACGAGATCCTGACAGAGACGTCAAATCTCTGGACGGTGAATTGCGTGGTTCACGCTACGGCCAAGGTTTTGGCAACCTCCCGAAAGGACTACTCTCGGGAGGATAAGGCAGCAACAAGGCTGAAAAAGCTGGATGCCAAGATCACGCTGGCGCAACAGCAGGCGTCGAGGATTCAGTGTGTGATTGAGCACATCACTGCCGGGCGAACCTTTACATATAAAGTTCGGCGCATTGCGCGCAGCCTCAGGTTCAACCATCACACAATGAACAAAAAGGTGCTGCTTACTATTAAGCAGCACGAGGTCGATAGGGTACGGGTGCTTACCACGGCCAAGAAAAAACTCCTGAAAAGGAGTAGAGGCGTAAGGGAGAATTCCACCTTTCTCCTTCAGCCGTCCCGTCTCTTTCGGCCTCCTCCGCATGTTGTTGAATCCCCGCCACCCGTTCATGAGGTCGAGCGTTTCTGGAAGGATATCTACGAAACGTCGAAGTCATTCAATGGAGACACTCCGGCCATCGCACTCTTTAAAGAGTTCTGCAACCGCCATCTACACAATGTGGATGTACCCCTTTCAGTCATGGAAAGTGACGTGAAGCACGCTTTTTCTGGCAAGAAGAATTTCGCGGCTCCAGGTATGGATGCCGTGAATAGCTTCTGGTGGAAGAAGTTCACTTCTACCCACAAACATCTGGCCAGAATCTTCACGTCCCTCATCACAGGTAGAAAACCATTTCCACCTTGGCTGACTGAGGGACGCACGGTTCTCATTCCGAAAAAGGGAGACTTGTCCAATCCAAAGAACTATCGCCCTATAACCTGTCTAAACTCTGTATACAAGGCGTTCACCACGATCTTGAGCAACCTTATCCTCTGGCAGATCCAGCCTGTGTGGGAGGAGGTGTACGAGCAAAGGGGGTGCAAACGAGGAATCGCTGGATGCAAGGACAACCTGCTCATTGACAGGTGCATATGTCAGGATGCCGCCCGACAAAAGTGTAACCTATCAATGGCCTGGGTGGACTATCGCAAGGCTTTCGTCACCACTTCGCATGAGCTTCTCATCGCCATGCTGAAGTTGATGTAAGTCCACCCAGAGGTTGTGTCCTGCATCCAACGCCTGTTACCACTCTGGAGAACGCGCTTCGTCTTGACATCGGGCAATCGGACCGTCTCCACTGAGTTGGTACCGTGTACCGTGGTACCGTGCACGTTGGTACATACCACCTTGGCGTATTTCAAGGCGACAGCTTGAGCCCCCTCCTGTTCTGTATTTCCCTCCACCCCCTCTCCTTCAAGCTGAGACGAGGCCGAGGATACATGTGCGGCGTTCCTGGTGACAGGAAGCACAAGGTCACCCATTTGTTTTACATGGATGACCTTAAACTGTACGTTTCCAACGCCAAAGACCTGCGCGTTGCACTGGACTCCGTACATCAATACAGTGAGGCTATAGGGATGGAATTCGGATTGGACAAGTGTGCATCCATCCACCTGGTGATCAAGGACTCAATGTTGCTGCAATGCTCAAACTCCTAGGCGGACTCAATGTTGGTTATTTAAATATTTATTTGCTCTTGAAAATATTTTAAACGCTCAAGTACCCATATGGTAAATTTTATGACATCTCTTATTGGATAATTATGATTATTGTCACCATTGACACCGTTTATTCGACGTAATAATGCGTAATTATTGGAATCCATATTAATTTATTAAACCCACGAATGCCTATGTGACTCAAACAGCGATACGCGAACACCATTATTGCCATATATCGGCGATTTTCGTAATCATCATAATCATTGTTTACTTCCGTCATCCATTTGTTTGGAAAAAGCCGGAAGGTATGTGTAAACATAACGATTCTCTCCAAGCGGCGATAATTTATCGAAGCAAGAAAGTTCTTTTTTCGCAATATACTCGGCGGGATTTTATTTATGAAAAGAGTGAGTTGTACGAACAAATCTAACGGTAAGTCTATAAAATGAATCGTTGAATGCGACAAGGGACAAATCTTTCGTATTTACTCCTGAAAACTCCGCCTCTGATTAACGCCGTGAAGCGAGCTACGTTGTGTCGCTTGACTAGTTGTAAAACCACTTTCCTTTGTGTATTTACGGCGCTCAGTTGTAGAAATGTGTTATGCTATGATTCGTGCACTACGGCCAGTTGGCGCCATAGTGGACGAATTGACTACTGACAATGAGAGTCGGCACTGACAATTATCGAGTTCATTCCAATTGGACTTACGTCCACGACCTCGTCTACACTGCATGTGCACGTCAGTTGGGTTTTCTTAAAATCGGCACTTAAATGCAGACGAGCGTCTACACGCAAATATTAAATCTACTGTAGCCTCAGGAAGTGTTTATGGAAAGAACTTTGAACTTTCTTCGGTGGGTCAAACGGGACTTTCCGGCTGCGCGCTGTGCAACCTCCCCCGACCATCAGCATCCATTCTTTGTCCTGGGAAGGAAAAGAGTATGAATTGGATGCGACAGGACATCAATACTGCTTCACATTTCGGTTAGAGCAGGAGAAATTGTTGGAGGGTTGTTTCCAATCCCCACTATTGAAAAGTAGGCCCTTGAGCATATAGCTTTAAATAGTGAGGGGATAGGGTTTGTGAGGTGGCCATGGTATTTGCCTCCAAACCCAAGGATCCAACGTCAAACATCGCAGGCAATTTTTTCTGTGGAATACCAATCCCTGCAAGATGCTATGTTGATTAGTAGGTTGTTTGGGGTGGCTAACAAATACAGAGTATTTTATCCTTTGAAAATTGTTGGGTAGAGTGGAAAGATGAGAACTCTTTGGGGATTAGAGGAATATCTTTTGATTTAGAACCCTTAATGATGAAGAACAAGTCGTTTTTCAAAATGCCAGGAGATATGGATCTGCTAACCCAGTGGAATACCTGACAGACATTTATTCAGTGGAAGAAAATTTGAAAGAAACTCAAGGTCTGTATTATCCTACTGTTGAGAATATGCGTAAAGGAGATCGTGGTTTAATGCCCTATTCGATTGTCTGAGTACTGTAGATAAATTGCTCTCCACATTAAATCCCAATTAAAGGTTGGTATTCTGCTGAAAATCTCCACTACTGCTGGAATTTGTTTCTGGTCTCTCAAGATGGGAATTCAGAACTGTAGCCACCACAACCAACCTAATCCTCCAGGGAGGGTAATTTCCACACTCCATATGAGACAAACTGGTTCTTCGGTATACCTACCTTAGGGAGCAGGGGTAGTGAGTGGGTGAGGTGGCTGTGGTTCTAACTCTCGATCACAATGGCCTGGGCTCAGATTCTGGCATTTATGAAGCTTGCTCCGTGGAATGCGAATGTCCACTTGGATACATACTTCAAATAAATATCGTCCCCTGTCCATCAGATAGGACAGGATATTTAACCCTTTGAGTGCGGCATGACGTGATATCACGTCAAGGTGGTCTTTAGGCGGGTGATGATGACGTGATATCACATCAAGGGTACCATGAGTGATGCAGCTTTCACTAGGCCCCATAGTGAAAGCTGGAACACTCACAGTACCCATGACGTGATATCACGTCATCAGTTCCAGCGTAAAGACGACCATGACGTGAAATCACGTCATGCCGCACGCAAAGGGTTAAATTTGGAGCCCTAGGTTCCTAACATCTACGCAACTAATAACTATCTACATCTACTCACTACCCTGCGAGCCATTGAATGAGTGTGGGGCAGCGGGTATTAGATCATCAGCAATGTGAAGATGTAAGGTTTTGGGAGGTGAAATGGTGACGTGTATTTTGGGAGTGTAATCAGTGGAGCACAGTTTTCATTGTGGTTGCTTATAGCACACCGAAAGAACAAGTTTTTGTACCTATCTGTGGCAATGTATCTCTCTTATTTTACCGCTTCTGTCAGACCTAGAGATGTAGTGAGGCATTATGATAATATTCTCTGTGTCACTCTGAAATACACCAGTTCTGAATTTCTCAAGCAACCTAAGCGTAGAATGTAGCCTCCGAGTCTCTAGGGGCTCCCACCTTAGTCCCTCTAAAAGTCGTGAGACACTATATGTTTGCTGGTAGCAGCTTTTAATGAAGCGTGCTACTTATCTTTGTATTTCATTAATTTTTTTTGTTAAATCTTTATGACCAGGGTCCCTAAAGCTCGTGGCATATTCAAGGTGTGACCTAACCAGAGCGAAGTAGCAACTCTCTTTTACTTTTTCATCCAAGGATGATGACAGAAACAGGCTTCCCTCAATCCTCCCAACATCTCCCCAATAACCCTAGTAGTCCAAAGAAACCCACCCACCTGTTCTTTAATCTTCAAAGGGCCACAGTGCCAGTCATTTGTCATCTCCCTCAAAAATTGCAACTGTTTGAGGATGGGACTAGCCTATTTCTGCCATGCTATCATTTCTCTGGTCATCTTTTTCTTCTTCCTCTTTTCTATGAACTTAATCAAGGCAGTAACATACTACATTCTCATTCCAGGCTGAGAATCTATCAGGGAATACCAAATTGCAAACACTACTTAGCTATGACCCAATAACTGAGATTGAGAATTATATTCATGCATTAATGTTTCTTCATATTTTTACCCTAAATTTACTCTTTTTTACATAAAATATCAGTTTAAGCAATCCCATCAGATGCTGAGCGTGGGATGAAAAAGAAATTTCACAGAATGACACATTGAAATTTCCTGTAATGCTATAAGGATGGAAGTTGTAAGATGCCTCGGCACAGTATTTTTTCTTTTAAAAGAGATGTCTTCATAAAAATTACTGAGTGGCAAGCCCAATGATTTGTTCCATGATTATAGAATAAGATATTAGCATATATACCTATTTTCCATCTCCATCTAACTTATCCGCTTAGTGTGGCCATCACATCCTTGTTGTATATTTATGTATTATGTGACTAAATACAGGGTGCGGCAGCATGAATTGCAGATTTGAATTTGGTGCCAGGAAGCAAGGTTTGGTCATTAGAGGGTGTGGATGGTCTCATTCAAATGGGTGATCAGGAAGTTTTTTTCTGCTTTCCACTTAAGTTCTGAGAATGTGTTGGACGATGCAACAACCCGAATTTGCCATAGAGGTTAACTTTTGTTATGCAAATTTTGCTGCCACAGCAAATTATGCTGCCACACCCTGTATATATACTGCCCCCAAACTGTACTGCCACTGCAAAAATATGGAGAGGATTTGGTAGGGCATTTCATACCATTATTATGCCAGTCTGTGGTGAAATGCATGGTGTAGTTATTCTACCTGATTTTCCAATTTAATTAGTCTTGGATTTGAATAATATGGTAGGGTCCATAGTCAATTAATCATCTGGCCTTGGAAATTTTTTGTGAAACAAATGGACCAATAATAACCAATACTATTAAATATAAACTATTAGTATTTTATGTGAGGTAGTATATCAATTGAGATTTACAAATTAAAAAAGAAAATTCAACAAGCAGTAATAAAAAAGAAAATCTTTGTAAATATTGAAAATGAGGGAACATGTTCACTGTGTTTTTAATTATTAAAATTAGAAGTTTACAGTGGCAGGGCTGATTAAAATGAAGTGTTTTTAATGGGAAACTACATACATGACACCTAGAGAATGGGAAAGCTGGAAAACTCATTCATTGACCAGCATTTTTTTTCTTCAAATATTTCACATTAGGGTATTGAAAAGACATTAGCCTATATATCAGCAAGAATTTAAAAATATGTCATATTATTGGAATACATGCCTTTTAATTGTTAGTTATGCATGAGTTGATATTATTTTTATACTTTTTTGCCTTTTCAGGGTGGTCAACTATGCATGAAGTGGATAAAAAACTATTGATCATTACGTCAATATGTATAAATTTAATCAGTCTATGGCAAGGTAGCAATGCAGATTCAGGATCTAATGGTAAGACTGGTATAAAAATATTTGAGTTTGCCCATGATAGTGTAATGCTTGACATAAAAATTAATCATTAGCATCATAGCAATAAATGCAAAAATCCAATCATAGGAAGTTTTAAAAATGAATATAAGAATAAAGTTGAAACTAAAGTGTCTCATTATGCATATTACCCCCATTGCTGCAGCATTAATGAATACAGTGAAAATAGCACAAAATCAGATTTTATCTTAAAATTTCACAAATCATCTGACCATAAATGGTGAATTGCTTGACTCTAATGGTTCCTTCAATTCAGTCATCAAAGTAACATGGTATTTTATGCCCATTTTAATGTATGTACTAGAAACCACAAATAATTTGTTTACCATTTATGGAATTTAATAGTAATGGACTTCTTATCAGTGGGTGAGATTAAAAAATGACTGAAAGGGTCAACTGGTCGAGGCTGGTGGAGCATTATAGTATATCACGACAGAAACAAAGAAAAATTACTTTAAAAAGTATAAAAACTGTGCAAGCCAATTGAAATATCCTAAATAAAGTTTTAAACTTTACCCCACATCAATATGGAGCTTCTGGCTAAATAAAATAACATTTAATCAAATAAATTTTTTAAATTATTAATGTGCAACTTTATCCAACTTTAATGAGATTTTTGAGCTCACTTGGGTTTGGCATTTTTCTTCAGTCTTCTAAAACATTTGTTCTTTAATTTCGCATTGCCCTTGAGGATCGACTTTGGGGTTATAAAACTGAATGATCTAAAAAACTTAATTTTTCTATCTTACTCTTAAGTATAATTAAACATGCTGTGCTTAAAACCTTCATATTTTTCAAATAATTAACATGAGCGTTAATCTTTCAGATACTAGGTGTGAATTACCTCCAGACTCTGGCCCATGCAAGGGTTTGACACACATGTGGTACTATAGTAAGCGTCAAGGAAAATGTGAAACATTTATGTATGGTGGTTGCAAAGGCAATGAAAACCGATTCAATTCAGAATATGAATGCTTGTACCATTGTGGTGGAGGTGGCCGTGAGTAATTTTCTGTTGACTTTTCTCCAATTCCATTTCAATGGTAGATGGACGTAAATCACTATCTCCATTAAACATGAAGCATTGATTTAGCAGAATAAACACATTAAAATGGTATTTTGCTAAAAGCTTCGGCCTAAAAACTTGGAAGAACAGAAAAAATGTAGTCTTGTTAATTTAAAGCGTTACCAGTTTCATAATCATCGGGATGATTTTCCTCTTTCTTCTCTTTTACCTGATCATGAGGTTATCTGGTTAATTTTAGATTCTTAATTTTGCTTGCAGTCGGGTATGCTGTTGTGATACATATTTTTAAAATGTAGCTACAACAAATTTTGAGTGTTAATTGATAAATTTCCACCTTTTTTGGTGGATAAATACGTTTCTTGACCAATAGTAACTGAATTTTGTGACATTTTTCAAGTTAACATTTTAGCATATGGTCAGAATACCAATATGTTTTCATCTGATGACTGAGAATATTCAACAAGAATTATGTTATATATGTTCTAATTTTAGGCTAAGGGCTACCAATGCCAAAGACACTTGGATCGGTGTATAAATCCTTTCCATGTTGCCAATTGCTATGTATAAATACTGGCGACTTAACAGGGTCCGCTTGGAGAGGAATTAAAAAAAAGACTTATTTCTTCTTCTCAATGAATTCCACTATCTTTATTACGCCGTCAGATATAAGGATATCTGACTGCACTGAAAAGCACACTTTGGTGTTTATAATTTGTTTAATGGTACCATCTTATGCCAAAATACATCAACTGAATGAGTAATATTGGAATTTCATTATACCTGAAAATACATGGTCATCACTGCCTTACTAAAGTTTAAACCTGGGTTCACATATGATTCAGGAAACAACTTTACCCCAGAAAAAAACTGAAAATAGGCATAAAATTATAAAAAACAATAACAGGTGGGCATGCTCTGTGAAAGCATGTGACTTATTATGAGACATATTCTTTGGCAAAAGGGTACTAAGGGTATATATGTACTAAGACTGCCAAAAATTAAATAGTCTATTCTTTTAATGTTTCAATTGTGTTTAAGTCTGGATATTGTTAGCAGTCGTTATATATTCCAAGGGCATGGGCTTATTGTCATTCTTAAGAATGAAATGATCATATGCTTGACCTAAAGTTTTCAAGTGAGAGTTCTCTACTTATTTTGCAATAAATAGAGCTGTATTTCATGAACTGTTATTGGTGTTTTAAATATACATACATGAATATAATAAATTGTTAAATTTTTTCTCATATATTTCTTGCATAATTTTTGTATTGTGCAGACACCTTGCCACCTTACTTGAGGCCAGCAACGCAGCCAACACCAGTTGAAGGCGATAAAAAACTGCAGAAAAGGGCTAATTTCACAAGGAAGGTCTTTGACTATGAGTGGTGGGCATGGGATGATGATTGGAGTCATCTGCCACCAATCCCCACAGCGGAAAGACAAGAGCAGTTGACATTTGCTGAATCTGGTTATCATCAAATATTTACTTTTGCTCAAAAAAATGCATTTGTTCAGATAGATGCTAGTCAAATACCATCCTTTCAACTAAGGTAATCTAATCTTTTCCAAGTTTTGGATTCATAGTTTAGTCATTTATTATGTAGCCTGCCTATTTATAAATCCTCTGTTAGCTATTAATTGCAGATTATTAAAAATTACCATACAATTACGATATTATTCAATAATTACCATGATTTCCACAGTAATTTACCCATCTCTATTCATTTCGAATCATGGACGTCAATAGCAGAAAGGGTTGATAGGGGTATTAATGGGTTAACTACAGGCCACATTTCTCTCATGTATGGCAAATAGTCTACTTTATTATTTGCATGCAGGAAGCATTTCAATTCAGCATTGAAATCAAACTGCATGCTATAAATTAATGATCACATGACTGCATGTAGGTTTAAAAAATAAAAACAACAAATTAGTCTGCATGTAAAAGATACTACAATGTACATTACTGTTTCATTTGCTGCCATTTATTTGTTTGAGAAAAATTTTAATAATGCTTAAGGAGAGCAATGCCGCACAAAAAGCTATTCTCATTGAGATATAAATAGCTTCTTACTTTCATGGTTGTAAACTTCCATGAGCTAAGCAGTCTTCTTGCTCTTGAATATGATAACAATCTATCAAAAAAGAGTGAAAGTGAAAGAGACTGTGCAAAGTATTTGATTTGCCTGACAGTGAACATCTGAATATTAGTCAAAAGTTCTCAGATTATGACATCTCATGTTGGAGTGCAGGAGGCAGTGCATAGATACTCATTCCTCTGTACGAGGGGGAGTTGGTGCAAATGACCTTAGCTGTCAGTCGCCTTTCCAAAATCCAACCCAATCATACAAGGGGGAAGGGCGATGCACCATGTGCAGTACAGGAAGGGGAAAGAGATGTGGGGTCTTGAAGGAGAAGAGATAGGTGTGGGCTAATGCATAGTGGTGCAGCAGTGCTGGGTGGCACCCTCTGGGGGTGGCTCGAACTGCACAGGATAAAAATCTTAGAAATGCAGGAAGATTCATGAAAACCAACAAAATTTTGGCCTAGAAGTGATTTAAAATAAAACATATATTTAGTTTCTAAGTATTTAGGGCCCTTGGATCGTGAGTTCCCAATAAGTGAGAATGATGATACTTTAACATATTAATTAGCACTCCCAAACAATACATTTTAGGTGTGGAAAACATTACTTTTCTCAATTCTGAAAAATAAATGCCACCGTTATATACCTACATGCTATTTTGCCATCTGTGTAATAATTTCTCCTGTAACTGGAGTATGTAATTACAAATTAAGGAGTGATTATTTTTATATATTTTCATATCCTTAATCTTAATTAATTAATTTAACCTAGCATTTAATTCATGCTACAAGTTGATGTTAAGTTTACCACTGGTGTCACAGGTTTAGCAGAGAGATATCATTCCAGTTTCGGACTCGTCTTCCACATGGACTGCTTGTGTATCATAGTGTGAAGGACCGCCCTAAGGATATGGAGCCATATGCATTATATGTGATTGTAGAGAAGGGAGAACTCAAGGTGGTCCATGTATTTGGGAAATATTCCACTACAGTTAATGTGGGACAAGGTAAGAAAAGGAGAAGATTCCAAGGTATTTACTTGAACAGTTTCGAACATGAACAGTGGGAGGTATGTGAAATCTATGTGCATGTTTTGTCTCAGTTGTTCATGGTGCTTTATTTAATATAACATAATTTTTGCCATTTGGCAACTTAGGCTCCAAGTTCCTGGGTTTGACAGATGGCCCAGAGAATAGATGGGCCCATTCTGGAAGAGTGAAACCAAATTAGTCATAATAAATAATTAATTCAAACATTGAATTGGGAAAGTTAAGTTTAATATCTTCCCACATAGATTCACATGAAATTAGAAACATATTTATGAATAACGTCTAGGGAACCCTTGCCTTGAATTTGAGGAATCTAACAGGAAATCCCTTCAGGCCTTCCCTGGCGAAAAATTAGTGTAACAAATGTGTGTACAAATATGGTACATTGTGTAACATTACACATTTATTACACTTATCTACTCACAAAGTTACACAAATCGTACTGTTGTTACACTCTGTACACTTTTGATACCACAGCAGTACACAATTTGTTGTACCACATATTACACAGTTAATACCGCTATGTTACCAGTGTCTCATGACTCCTGGATGTGTACACAATATGTACACAGTGATTACCATTTTTGGGTACTCAAATGTCATCACTATTGTACCACTGTCATGATACCAATAATTTACACTAATAGTACATAAATATCACCCTCGAAGTGTACACATTGTATTATTGTACACCTGTACACTAAAACACACTCTGTGTACATTATGTACTCATTGTGTACCACAACAGCCTCAGTACACACTGTACACAATTCTGCTCCAATTGTTACACAAAGCCTACACAGATTGGGCCACTTTACCACAATGTTACACAGATTGTACACAGGAGGTATGAATATGTACACTATAGTTACGCGGAGTATACACAGAGTTTACCATTTTTGTACACTAATGGTACACTCCAAAGTTACCATTAGGTTACACAAACATTACCATTCTTTTCTGCCAGGGTTGAACTACTGCATTGACATCAATAACTTGATCTTAAGTTTCTTTAATTCTGGTGTTAAGTAGATTCAGTGCATATTAATGGACCTGTCAATACCAACCAAGCATCCCAAAATCTAAAGACAAACGGTGCGTTTCATGATGGAAGTAAGAAACATTGTTTATAAGTACAAATATAGCAGCTGAATTAGCCAAAGTCAAGCTAAAGTCACTGAAAGAGGAGTTTATTGTTTGCTTAGGAGAAGCAATCAGAAGATCATGTTACTGGGCATATGTGATGACTTAAGTCAATCCAAATTAATTCTAGAAAATATGCATTAAATGAAGCGATATACAAATGAAGGTAGGAGCAATGGCTTTGAACCACATCAGGCATTGATCCGAAGGTTTCTGTGGTGTTTTGCACGTCAGGTGTCAGTTTTCCTGTACCATGATAACACATGGAGGGATACTCGAAAGCTGACTCCTAAAACTTCATGAATTCACTGATTTTGTGCTTGTATGCTAGATGCTCATAAAGTTATTTTTACCCATTGGTTAATTACCAATAGAAGATACAAGAATGTTCTCAAGCAAAAGAAGTAGCCCAAGAAGAGCAGCTTAAGCATCTATTAGATGAAGATTATACAATGCAACAGTTGGCAACTCCATGTAAGGTAATATTTTATTTAATCATTGGGATGTATTGTTATTGTAGCATAGAGGAGATTCTTGGACAATGTCAACACCAGAAGAAAGGAGATCGGAAGCTATGGCAATGTAGGGGCTATGATAAATGATTTAAGAGATGGACAGAATTGTGTACATAGGAGTTCTGTGAGGGGACAGAATAAAATACTCAGGTAAAAATATTTGGTCTGTAACTGCTCTGAAAGGCTAACATCTGATCTGAAAGAAGTTTTGTACTGGTCTGGATTTGAAACATCTTAATTTCTTTATAATCCAGACCAGTTAAGTCCAATTGGGTGAAATTCACAGCGGAACAATCACCACTAGCGGGTGACTCCATTAAAGTTACTGCATGGATATTTCCATAGTTCTTTGAAAAAAGACAAAAAAAAAACAGTTCAGTCTACTTACAGACCACTTCCAGATCAGATGTTAGTCTTTCAGAAAATTTACAGACCAGTTTCAGAGGAGTTACAGGCCAAATATTTTTATCTGGGTGTGCTTGATAAATTTGACTTTGAAGAAAAAAACTTGCTTGATACAAACTAAATTGATGCAATCAAACAAACTTGATACAAACAAAATATACTTGCTTGCTCAAATATAACAGCCTAAAGAAAACAAAAATGGAAGGAGCTAGAAACTGGATGGATTATCATGAAGACTAAGGATGAAAAGCATATGAAGGATGTCATAATGAGGAATATGAAAGGTTTAAAAGATTTTACCTGATAGGTGTGTTGAATGGAGAGCTTCAGCAAACCAAACTCAGGATTGATGGATTCTTAACTTTTGTTTACATGAAGTGCTCTTGTATATTTATTGTACATTATGCCACAAATAATTGGTTGTTTTCCACCAAAAATTTTTATTCATGTTTTACCTGTAAAAAATTGGGATATCTCAAATTTCCAGGGCATACTCTTCTCTTTTCAAATTAACATATTTTTTAGTACTGTCTGATTTCAAGTGGAAATAAAATGCATATGATTCAAGCAAGCAACTGAAAAACCTTTATTTCAACCTTTCAGGATTGAACCATGATTCCTGGCACAAGGTGGTAGTTTTAATAGACATAGCTCGAGCCAAACTTATAGCAAGGGTGGATGATACCAATGAAGCAGAAACCAGTATTCTAGGGCTCAGCTTGACAACTGGTTATAGTATCCCTACTGATCTGTCTTCTGTAGTTTTGATTGGAGGTAAGAACTTTCAATCTTTTCCATTTCCTCATATCAATATATTTTTTATTAAATATGTACTTTCATAACTTATCTGTGAAGAATTATTTTTGTTTTGATTTCTACGAAAATCATTCCTCCTCAAGATTTTGAAGTACAGCTATTAATTGGTGTTAATAAGATTCTCCTTTGGGCATAGTCAATCAGGGTAATTTGGCTTGGTGAAATTGTACCATCTACCTCATTATTTCACATGGAAACTGAAATGTCTCCCCTCAAAAACACTTCTCGTCATTAAAGTTCATTTTCCCAATTATATTTTTATGTTATTTTTTCATGGGCGTGGCAGTCTAAATTGGCTACAAATGTCAAAATATTATGTAAAATTCTGAGAGTATCCCAAAATCAAATGAACTGCTGTATTTACATAATGTAAGATGGACACTAATTTTTGGGAGGAAAATTGAGTACATAATTTTCTCATGCATTGTGACTGCATGGGAATCTGGAGGTTTTGGAATAGGACTTGGAAATTGATGTCAATAACTGTTATGGAGAACAATGTCTTTTTCAGCTCACTATGCAGTATATTCTATACATGAATTATGCATCATTATGGCAGGCAGGGGGTACTTAATAGCCTTCATTCTAAGGAATCTTTCAGCTGAAATATCAAAGAGGCATTTGAATTAGAAATGTAAGAAAATGTGTGAAAATAAAGATTAGTATAGGAGAAAATTGATGTCAACATTTTTCCGGGTTGCGTCTGTGTATGTTGTTGGGCATCACAACAGTTTCGCCAGCTAACCTGCTGGCATCCTCAGGTGAGGATAGTAAGAAGGTTTTTGGTTTTCTTTTCTTTGCATTACTTTGTCTAATCATGTCTAATAATGTCTTATTGTTTGGAGCAGCATCGTGATTGCATGGGAGTCTTATTACTCTTTTCCATACACTGTGTAAGAGGTATCCATCTTCCCTGTTGAAATTCATTGGGGTTTTGATAATTTCTATAGCTTCTCTTATTATTCTTGGGAAGTACCTATTTTCTTTGGCTATTATTTTGGTGTCTTTGAATTTTATGGTGTGCCCCGGTTCACTCCATGAATGCTCTGAGATGGCTGATGCTTTAAATTTTTTATTTTGTGTCGCTCTCTGGTGTTCTGTCAGCTGTGAGCTCAAAGCTCTACAGGTTTCGCCAATATAGGACCTGCCATAAGAACACGGCACTTGGAATATGCCTTCGGAGAGTGTCGATGGAACTCTGTCCTACGGGCCCGGGTAGAATGTCAGCTATCTTGGTAACACAGTTCAATCTCATGACCACATCATTCTTCCTTAAGACTCTTGCGATTTTCTCCAAAGTTCCCGTGATGAAAGGGATGGTTACATATGCATTGGGGTTCGGTCTGGATTCTTCCTCTCGGTCAGGTGCTGTGGTTGATAGGCCTCGTCTTACTTCTTTCTCAGCCCTTATCAGGACCATCTCACTCCTGTATCCATTCCTTTGTAATGCTGCCGTTTGGTGTTTTTTCTCGCTATATAGTGAATCTGAGTCGCATACCTGATATGCTCGATTAACGAGTGTGGCTACCAGTGCAGTCTTCTGGCTAGGATGGTGATGCGATGCAGCATTCAAGTAGCGATTGGTGTGAGTAGGCTTCCAGTATACGGGGTGTCAAAGTCTCCTGTCCGTTTTCTTTTTCACCATTACGTCCAGGAAAGGCAACTGATGCTCCTTTTCCACTTCCATTGTGAACTGGATGGTGTGATGCTGGGAGTTAATATGTAGCAGGAATTTGTCCAATTCTTCTTCGCCGAGTGGCCAAATGACGAAGGTGTTGTCCATGTATCTTAACCAAAGTGATGGTCGTTTGTTGTAGGTTTCCACTGCTTTCTTCTCTAAGTACTCCATGTAAAGGTTGGCAACTGCCGGGGATAGTGGCAAACCCTTAGCTGCACCTTCCATCTGCTTGTATTTTTTTGTGCCAAATCTTGCTTATATAAGAATGAACCAAAAACCTTCCCGCTATCCTTCACCTGAGGACACCAGCTGGATAGCTGGAGAAACTGTCGTGATACCCAACAACATATGTGGACGCAACCCGGAAAAATGTTGACATCATCTGATCAATGCCGCGGAAACCTGCAAACAAACATAGGAGAAAATCATATAATGACTCTTTAAATTCCTGCATATAGCTCTAGTCAGAATGAATGACAGTTAACTCATTTAACAGTTAACAACTCACAGTTAACTTAATCATGAGAATCTGTTCAGAAAGTTACTGGCTACGGAGTGAGACCTGTTTACCCAATTTTACCACTTTGTTTATCTTCAACATTTAGACCAAGTCCATATATATTCCAAGAGAGATAAGAGAAGAACTCAATGCTGAATAAAGGATGTGGGGTTGCAAAATAAAGTCAGATTAGATATGCTCATGATCAAGTGTTAGTTGCCAATCAACCAAGGAATTGTGATTATTACTATTTTCATTAGGAAACCAGTGAAGAAACAAGGAATGGAAAGATTGAAAACAGAATGATACTGCCCCTGGATGCCCATTGTGTTCCCTTTTACTTTAAAGACAGTCCTGAATACACTTATTTTTTTATAGGAATTCATTCAAAATAATTCTCTTGAGAGCATTAACATAAGTTTCTTTTATGTGAACCAGGATTGAGTCCAGAGGAACGATTGCATGGAGTAAAATACATTATAGAATCTTTCGTGGGATGCATAAAAGATGTGGTCCTAAAGTCAGGAAATGCATCCAACAAACTCACCGCAATCAAACCCCTGATTGCTACAAAACATGAAAATGTTCGAGAGGGTTGTGTGAACAAGTAGGTATTCACATGTACGGGATGCATCCATTCACTTAAGTCAATGAGTTCACCAATATAAAGACTGGATTTGTTTTCATACAGGTGCAGGACAAGAGAAAATTTGTGTTTTTTTGGGAGTCTCTGCATCAACCATTATAATGCTTTAACCTGTGATTGCTTTGGAACATTTTATGAAGGAGAACGCTGTGATATTTATAGTAAGTAGTTGCAGGTTCTTAATTGATAATCATTAATATAAACATTATTTCTCATTATCAATTCAGTCATATTTAATATATTTTCAGTCTTAAATATTCTGTGAAATGTATCACCACAGTCACATGCATGTAATCCATATGTTATTAAGAATCTAAGGCTGCTCAGGAAGCTGTGCACTTTTTTCTGACATTTTTTGATGGTGCAATGACGAAGTTATTGGCTGTAAATTATAATTTTTCTTACCTATAGAAATGAATATTGCTTAAATTTGGATGGAGTGAAAAATGATAAGAGGGTTGAATACAGAATTATGTATATATAATTTGATATATTTTTTCAAACTTATAGTTTTCTGTCAAATCAAAACCTCAGTAATTTTGTACCTCTTTTGAAGGTAAAAATACTTTCAAAACCTACATTTTATTAAACTTGGCATTAATTTGAAATAAGAAGGTTGCTTCATAGTTGACAGAATGTGACCTCCTGTAATTAGAAGCAATTGATTTTTATTCTCAACCATGTAATAATTTAAAGGAAACTTTAACAGAGTTGCTTGAGTAATGTACTGGATGCAAAAACTTTATTACTTCAGCTTCAACTATGCTCACCCTAAGAGGATCGTCATACGTCTCTTATCGTATATATGACTGGAAGGATAGAGTTCACTCCAGCGCAAATCGAATAAGTCTTTGGTTCAAGGTAGGTAGCATGTTGGTAGTTAGCAATTTTTCTATTAATATTAACAAGATAATAAATAATTATTTTTAATTCCTAAAATATCTTTCCTGACCAGATACATATCTCCCCTCCATGGGCTAAATGACTCATCTCTTCCCTCATTCAATATTTTTTGCTTCTCTTCCCACCAAATATCCTGAAATCATGAATTCCCTACCCCCTTCTTTAATTATTTTTATGATGCACTCTCGGTTACACCCCCTTTTTGTGGGGTTCGATGTTTATGACAATTATTTACTCTCATTAATGTATTTTAAACTTAAATTGTATGGTTTCCTTCCTAAAAGTAATACTTCTTGTTAAGACTATTTTATAAATTCTTTTGACCACAACTATTTTTACATAAATATCCCTTTGTCTGAGGGCAAGGACTCTGGTGACAGGTCCATGATTAATGGGAGGTAACAGGAGAGGGTGCATCCTTGATTTCCATTCGAACTCTCTGTCAAGATTCTGCAACAAACTTATTGGTTCATCTTCTGAAGTGCTGCCAAATTTATTGGCCATTATTTTCTCTTTACTACCACTTTATAGTTGTTGCCTACAAGGTACATTTATTTTTTATTAGTTAATCTACTGTGAACAGTTCAGGTTACTGCAAGATCCAATGGCAAATCCCATGCATGCCACGAGAGATAGGCCATAGATATGGCTACATTTATTACTAGTTCCCCCTATGTGGGAAGATTTCCCTGTCATCTCTGGTGGTGACACTTGAGCAATATGAGATTGAACAAATTCTTTGACTAGGACCTTTGGCCATGCCATCAATTGAAGAAAAAATTTAATGGCTCCGATTGCAATAGAGAGATATGCACTTGCATTGAAATACATGCTGTCTCTCAAATAAATTTCTTTTGACTAATTTTAAGCTGATATTTTTTCCTCAGACTTCATTTGATGACTCTGCCCTCTTTTATGCAAGTGGGGAGTCATTCAAGCATCAGCATGTAGCAGCATCCATAAAAAATAGCTCTGTTTACGTGGAAATAGACTTTGGTGGCAGTGGCAAAGGCAATGAATCCAGTCTGAGTGTTTTACTGGGGGAGGATCTTACTTCCAACCACTGGCACAACTTGACCATTGCCCACATAGGAAGCACCATTCGAGTGTCTCTGGATAATGAGGTGAAGGAACTGACAATACCTGGCCCTCATCATCACCTATACATAGATCCAGAAATATATATAGGAGGCGGCCCAGAACTGAGAGACAAAATAGGTATGTGTATTTATAAGCAGCATTTAATATAGCCCAACCACAGCCATCAAAATATGCAACTTTTCTTTATGAAATTTCTCAAGCCTAGTGCATTTAACGAGGGTGAGTCAAATGAAAACAGGAAATATTTTTTTTACAGCTCCTTTATTACAGACAGAGTTCGAACAAGTACACTATTTTTCAATGTAGTCCCCCTGCTTTTCAATACATTTTCGCAACCGAGTCAGGAGGGCATGGATACCTCGGGAAAAAAAATCTTTTGGCTGTGCATGTAGCCACTCATGCACCACCTGTTTCACCTCCGTGTCGGTCGCAAACTTGTTGCCACCTAAGGAGTCCTTTAGTGGGCCAAAGATGTGGAAGTCGGAGGGCGCGAGGTTGGGGGAGTAAGGAGGATGGAGGAGGCACTCCAGACGCAAGTCCTTGGTAGTTGCCGTAGAGCCGTATGAGGTCGTGGAATTAGCCATCGACTCGCCTCTCCTTCATTTTGGGAATCAGCCAAAGAGGTACCCATCTTGCGGCCACTTTCTGGTACTTCAACTCATCATGGACAATATGCTGAGCAGAACCATGACTGACCTGTAATTGCGTTGCAATGTCATCGATGATGACCCATCTATCCTGCAGAATCATCTCCTCCGCTGCTGCAATCGCCTCAGCTGTCACAACACGATGTGCCTGGCCTGGCCTCGGTGCATCCACCAAACTTGTTGTGCCGCTGCTGACTTTATTACTCCATTCGTGCACCTGAGTCTGCAATAAACATGCAGCCCCATACTGTGCCAACATGCGTTAATGGATTTCCATTGGTTTCTTGCCTTCACTGTGTAGGAAACGGATCACTCCGCGCTGCTCTTCTTTGGTGCACTCCAACAGAGGGACTGCCATATTGGAAACTTCCGTATTGCGCTGCTGGGTTACGTGGGGTCACAGTACCAATGCCAATTGATGGTGGGAGAGTCCATGCACATGCATACCGGGTCTGATCATAATAAGAGGTTTTCGATTTTCTACAGCAGTTTTCCGGTTTTCATTTGACTCACCCTTGTATAATTGTATATTAGGCATTTGTAAAAGCATGTTTTTAGAGAGCTGAAGAGCCCCCAATTAATTCTAGTTTTTACTGTATCTGATCTAACATGGCAAATAAACTATTATTATTATTATTATCATACTAGTAAGAAAAAAGTGTTGAAAATCAATGGGGGTTCTCTGTTCACTTCCTCATAAGGGATGCCTCTTCTCAGTCTTTCAATACAACTGAAAGAAAAAGTGAAGTTACATATAATTTATTAATTACTATAAATATTTTAGTACTTGTATAATTCAGGTGCTTCTAATCTTCCTATGCTTGAGTTCATGGTCTAGGTTCTTGTCATTTTAGATTTTTCCATTCTTTCACATTGATTTAGAGAATTAAATTGAAAATACTTCTGTAATGTGATTAACCATTTAGGTTATTAAAATAGATTTTTGGTCAATTTCTGATAACCAACTCAGGGGGAATCTTACATCTCAGGGGGAAGCATGTGTAATGGAAATAAATAGGGATGCCTATGCCTTTTCTGAAATAACCGTCACACTAGGGGAATAAAATTGCTATTCCAAATTGGTCAATGACGTGATCAGATTCATTGTAATTAAGTGGGTTTGTCAGTTAAGAGGCTACCTATTCCATGAGCATAAGAAGTGGTTTAAGCGAGGATAATTTTCTGGAATGTCCTCCGCGTTCATTTATCTTAATATGACAGTTTCATTGGCGTTTCAGCAGGCATCATCAAGTTTTATGAATGGATTCAGGTTTCTGCCCATCTCACATAGACCTTGGTTTTTCCTGCCCTGTGCTCTGATTGGCCAGTCGGTGAAAGAGTTCCTTCCAGGCATTTGAGAGAGGATATCCAACCTCCCTGTCGAATGTTGGTGTTTTTGCTATCTCTTTATTTCAAACACCTGGAAGCAACTCTTTCATCAACCGGCCATTCAGTGTGCAGCTTGGGGAAAACCAAGGCCTGTGTAAGATGGGCAGTCTCCTGCATTCACACTTCAAACCTGAAGACGCCTGATGAAATGCCTGCGAAACTGTTGTACAAAGATGAATCGACGTGGAGGACATCCCAGTCAATTATCCATGCTTAATTCACCACACTGTGGAAGCCTTCATAAATAATTAGAAGTGGTTTTCAATGAAGCGAATAAATTTATTATAAGAGGGAACATTCCATCCTCCCTACACTTCATTGCAAGTCCAAGCTATTATGAAAACCAATTTATACCACCAAAATGTACATATGTATAAAGCGATTTGCCTAAGTACAGCAATTTTATTCTTCCCCCTTCTTTATATTTATTTAGCTATTTGACCCTTCAGTGGCAGCAGCACAGATTTCATGAATGGGGCACAATTGCAATTGGCTCATACATAAGGACACTACCAGATGATGTATTCCTCCAAAGAGTGAAGCATTTGATAGATAATACATTGCTGGTCATCCCAAAGCTATCATACTTATTAAATTTGACAAAATTTTAACCATGTTCATAATAATACAGTTGAAGCCGAAGGGGTGATGTTTTCAAACCATTTGAGAAATTCAGAAGCAATCATTGGTGAGAGAGTTTCAACTTTCAACTGATAGAACTTACAGAGGGCTTTCTAGAAATGAATAAATAAAATGTTGTCTTTGGTAACTTTTTGTATCTGTGGTATTCCATATTTAATAAAAAAATGGATAAGTAATAAAAATTTTTACTAAAACCACAGAATACCAAAGGCTCAGTCTTGGAACTTGAGGATTGCTCCTCATAAGGCTGATATGTTAATGATATTGTCAATTAAATCATTTTTAGAGATTTTAGTATTCATATTCTGTAAGAAATAACTTAAGTCAATAGGTTAATTAGAATTGGTCAGTATGTAAATTGTGTCACTGACCTATAAATGATTTAGCAGTTCATGGAGATAAATTTTATTGTTGTAATGGATGAAAACCCAAAGCATCCAATTTTTATTCCAATTACACACAGGGCTTGCCTCTCGGAATAACTTTGTTGGTGCCTTGAAGTATGTGTTCTTCAATGACATCTCCATATTGTATGAACTGAAAAAGGGTAATCCTAAAGTTCACTACATTGGTGTTCTGACTCCTGAATTTCATGGGGAGGGTGTGGATGTGATACCCCTCACCCTTCCATTCTCCTCATCTCATATCTGGTGGCCCAGTTCAGAGCCGAATAGACTTGAAATGACTTTTGACTTCAAGAGTAGTCGCAGTATGGCCGTTCTTGCATCCTCTGAAGTGACCACGACTGCTGGAAAAGGCTACTGGGAGGTAGGCATTATAAACTGCACTATTTTATAAATTTACACCATATGTGTAATCTAAACTTCAGATTCAAAATTTGGTGGATTAATGCATGAGGAGGGATGCATTTGACAGTAGTGACATATGTTCTCTCATTAACCCTCTTAGTGCTGACCCCTGCCAGCGGTTCTAGTGAGAAATGAGGAGGGTAACTAGAATGAAATGTATCACTCTAGGAAAATAAATATTATAAAGTTATTGTTTAAAATATCCATATGCAGTTTTCTTATTGCGTATGCATTGAATTAGGTAATAATAAAAAAACGCTTATACTTCGTACAAAAAATAATTGTAATTATATTTGTGTGCAAAAGTTAAACAATATTTTGCCTATGAGCCGATATATCTGCACGCCGAACTAAAAGGGTTAAGTACCAGTTGATGATTCAAATACGGTAAGCCTTGAGCTAAACCAAAGATTTTAGCTGCAAAAGGATTTAATTCAATGTTTGAATTATTTGGAACATAATTTGTTGAAGAGTAATTTTATTACAAATGCAGCTAAAATTAAATATGATATGAAAAATGATAGAAAATATCTTTAATAAGAATGCATTATTGAAAAAGGAATGAGATATTTATTAAGTTAATTACAAAGACATTCCCCCTTGGCAGCTCAGGTTGGTGAATGAGGAGATCCGATTTGAACTAATTCCAGATTCAAATAAGAATGTTACTCACCTGACAACTGTGAGGTTTGACTCCAGAGGACCTTGGCATTCTGTAAGTTTCCAACTGACTTTGTATGTAGATGAAGGTTTTGAGTATTTTCATAGCCAATATCTTTCTACTTAAGCATAAATTCTTGAATTAATTTTACTCTATTATGTATTTATTTGCTGATGGTTAACATCTTGAATGACATACTCTGAGAATGTAAATTGTTAAGTTATAACCTTAGTGAAATTAAATTCAAGCTTCAAATCAGCTGAACTAATTTATGAAAATAGAAATATGTTCTGATCTAAATGAAAATACATGGCAATTCAAAACCATACATTTTCTTCCTGAATTTGTCTTTATAGGTTGACTTCAGTTATAAGGATGGAGAACTAAAACTAACTGTTGACTACAAGCACAAACAAACTCAATTCTTTGGATTAAAATTTGATCTTGGAGAGAAAGTTCTCATAGGAAGCAGTGAGAAAACAAAAATAGGTATACAGCATGATTTTTCTACATTTATTTGCAATAGACATTCCATTGGGAAGTGAGTCTCATGTTATATTCATGGATAAATTATTGAAAACCAATACATTAATAATAATTTCACTGGCTTAATTATTAAATTAAGGTGCAGCTAGTGGTTCAAAGAAATAAAATGTGTCACCAATTGCAATTGAAACTTGGAGTTAAATGAGTTCACACCCAATATTTCAGTGATTTTTATAATATAGGTGAATACATTGACAGTGATTTTTTACAGGACTTATTGGTTGCATGCGAGAAATAGAAGTGAATGGAATTCGATTAGAGCCTAGGTCTGTGGTGAGAAGTCGTCACACGGTGGGAGAAGTATCCTTAGATAATTGTCAATTAGTTGATCCATGCACAAGGCCCAATGCATGTAAGCATAAAGGAAAGTGCTCTGTGAAGGATGATAAAGTTACCTGTGACTGCAGAGGAACTGGATACATAGGGAAAAATTGCCATTTTGGTGAGAAATGAAGTTTTTAATTGTTCCCAAACCTAAAGTTATTATCACTTTCTTCCTCTCTGGATCCTCATAGGGTTGAGAGAGAAATCTTTGCTGTAGTAAGGACTCTTGAATACCTTTTCAAAGTTTTTGTTTTCACAAATATCTTGCTAAGATCACTTTTCAACTGACATTCTACTTTCAGCTGAGTACCGCAAAACCTGTGAAGAACTTGCTCTGCTGGGTTACACCAAACCAGATGTTTATCTAATTGATATTGACGGTAATGGGCGATTCCCTCCAGCCCATGTGAAATGTGAGTTTCAGTCACTTGAAGATTCTACAAAAACAATAGTGGAGCATAATTTGCCGAGTCAGGTGGTGAGTCATTTTATGTTTTGTATTATGGTTTTCCTTTAACCCCACTCCTTTCTTCATCACTTTTGCTTTTGAGTATTGCTGTGTATTTTATATGCACTGAAATATTCTTTATTCTCGCTTTGTAATATTATCCTTCAGCAAGGATTTATATAATGCAACGTCAATCCCATAACTATTATTAAGTAATACCATTTGTACTTGGTATATTTAAGTTCAATTTTTTTTAAGCATTAGATGAAATCAATGGTAAAAATATATCATTCATGATCTCTTTTTACGCAAAAAGGTTTAATTTTGTGTTAAACATTCATTGAATAGAATCAACCATATAATTAAACTTTTGCCTCATATAGATGTTAAAACTCACTCTGGGGTTGGTTGGACAGGTGAAGATCAGGTTCATTCAGGACTAAAAGATTGCAAAATATTCCCAGTTCCAAGTAAATTTGTATCTCTGAGCCACTGGTAATATCAAATCAAGTTCTAGTGGCCAGGAAATGTCACTTTTGGATTTTATAAGTGGCATGTACTAAGATTCTTTATGCAGATTTAAACCCAATGAATCCGCAAATTCTCTGGGCTGTCTCACCACCCTGCATGCCACAAGGTAACGGAAAAGGCATGTGCATACCTACTAGCATCTTTTGCTCTTTTTAGGATGTCCGCAGTTCTGGATGGGATGACTTCAGTTTCAGCATAAGTTACCGAGAGTTCACAGGTGAAATGTTGCAGGAGTTGATTGCTCATTCACTGCATTGCAGCCAATACATCAAGTATGACTGCTATAAAGCACCCCTTGAGCTTCACAGTTCTACTTGGTTTGTTTCCTCATCTGCATCCTCCAAAAGTGGACACATAGTTGATTACATTGGTGAATCA
Source organism: Ceriagrion tenellum (assembly GCA_963169105.1). Lineage (NCBI taxonomy): Eukaryota > Metazoa > Arthropoda > Insecta > Odonata > Coenagrionidae > Ceriagrion > Ceriagrion tenellum. Next base: position 32,260,558 of record OY720639.1, read on the forward strand.
CCAAGAGGGCTTTGTCCCTGTGGTGGTAAGTCTCATTGGAAGAATGACAACTATTTATATAAATTAAAAATAAAATTTAAAAAATTATATAAAACTATTAATACTTAGGAAAGCATTTTGGCAGAAAAAACTAAGCCTTGCTACGAATTATAAGTTAGAATCTGGATTTCCTTTTGGTAACAAGAATAATTGGGAACTGAGAATCATTATTGCTGCCTCTCAAGGCGTGTTGAGTTGTTTTATGTGTGCTCCATATGCAGTGGTCTCCAATGGAGATACATCCTATTCATATATCTTTATCACAATTTTCTATGCATTTATTGGAAATCTGCTGGCCTGGAGTCAACTTGTTTGACTCTTGCCGTTTTTATGAATTTCCTTACAGGTACTAAAACAAACCTGCTTCCTTAAAATTTTGTAAAAAAATAAAATTTCAAGTAAAAATATAATGCAATATAAATATGGTAATTATTCTAAAAATCTGGATCAGTTCTCAAATTCCATTTCAGTGAACAAGACCTGTGTGAATCCTGCAATGTCATGCAACTGTGATATATCTGAAGGAAAGTGGAATTCTGATGAAGGATACTTTACATCTCCATCAAGTTTGGGAATAACAGAAATGGTGTTTCTGCAACAGCCAGATTTAGATCAAGAAGCCCAGGGAAGAATTACCCTGGGACCCCTTGAATGTGTGGAGGCCAGTAAGTATTCAACTCATATTTTCTGTAACGATGTTTCCTCCTTTTTTATCTCACAATTAATTTCTCATGACCCAAATTTAAAAAAAAATCTAACATGAGTCATATGTTAAAAACTTTTCACATTGGTAACTAAATGATTATCTCCGCCTTCATGATGTTTGTTGGCACATTATTGTATAAAGAATGTTCTTAAAAGTCACCATCAAATAATGGAGAGAAAGGTATTGAGTTGATTGCTGATGAGCTGTAATATTGAGCAATGAAAGGTTTTATTTTTTTGTTTTAAATTTTGGAGTCTCATGACATTGAGGCAGTTGTTTTTCAGAAAGCAACTATTTCAAAGAGTTGTCATTATTTCATTGTCATTAAGGTAATACTTGTGCAGCCAACTGTTGCCAGGCCAGATACATAATAACATACTCAGTTCTTATTTGAGACATATTTGCCTGAGCGGAGTGTGAGTACGGGTCTTTAGCTACAACATAATCGGCCAAGTAGATATCTTTTGCATTCTTTGAGGTGATTGTCAGCATTATTGAATAAAGAGGTAGTTACGTCACTACCACCATGATATGCTGTTATTAAAATGTATGTTATAGTCAGCAATGTGAAAAATATTTTAAATGTATAATATTATACATGAGGCTTTATGGCCACAAATCACTGGTAACAAATAAGGAAATTCTCCAGTTTTTACACTATGTAATACATGTACAATGCAGTGGGCATTGTAGAAAGGATTAATATCACAGAGTGGAAGTACCAAATGGCAGGGGCAGACCTTCATACAAAGCCATGAGTATAAATCTAATGCATTTCTTGGTAAATATTTTCCATGGCATTTGCAAAATAGAGAGGTATGGTTTTATGAAACCGATACATAGAGAATTTTCTGAATAGGTCTCCTCATTTGATGGTTTTTGTTTGGACATGAATTCCTAGACTTATTCATGCATTCCGTTCTCATTAGGACATGATACTACCTTTTTTCAAATAAATGTTTAGGAAGCTATATATCATAATGAGCTACTTGGTCTGAAAAAGATATAAAATATATGTATTTTCTTTTGATAAAAAGTACATGATTATCATGAGAATGAAGGTTCATACTTTTTTGTCTCAAATGCCATCATACGAGGCTATTCAAATGCACAATTTCTATTACAGATACCCAAAAGTATGTGGTAACATTCACAACCAGTCAATCATACATTGAAGTACCAGGGTGGAGGAAAGGTGATATTGCCTTCAGCTTCAGGACAACTGGGGAGAAAGCAATACTTCTGTATCAACCTCCCATCCGACTACACCATCCTTCATTCATGGTCGCTCTTACAAGTGGTTAGTAAATTTAAATCTATGGTTCACCATGCTCCCTTTTGTCTACTTTTACTGATCAGGTCTAGAAGGTTTATTGATCAAGGCTTCCACAAATAATCATAATACAGGAACAGACCATTTACTGGAAATGGTTATGAGATGGGCCATTCTGAAAATTACTGTGGTATTTTCCATAATATACCACAGCTCCTGAAAATTACCATAATTTTCTGTAATATTCACTTGTCTCAGATATTTTTCATGCCAATATATTACAAACATATTATTTTTAGTCAAATCTGTATACATACATATAACACAATCTTAATTATTAATAAAGGCACATCCAACTCATTTGTAGAATATTTTTACTTGAGGAATATTTGTGGGGCTATTATTTTCAATGGTTTGAACGAAAATTTGTCATGCCAAACAAAAGAACGCCAAATTGGTTGTGGGCTACCGTGTTTGTTTTTAAATTTTTTAAATTTCAAATGCATTATTGTAGCAATAACAATGGTTTTAATGCTTTTAACTCCTTGCTATTGTTGTTGGCTTTCCTATTAAATCCTCTAATAGCAAGTAATTGCAGAAAATTACGGTGGTTTTCAAATATTACTGTAACTTACCATGGTAATTTACCTCAAATGAAAATTATGGTAATTTACCCATCTCTATGAATGGTATTCATCGTGTTTGTCTTTCAACTATGTCCTATGGGTATTAAAATAGCCAATAACGGATGACAGTAACTTGCTCATTGATGATACCTTCATAAAAATTTAGCAACAAGGGTTAGAAACAATTTATATAGCTAACCAAACCTATGAAAGTTTTCATTTTCCAGTGTTAAACAATCTTGTGAGAGTCACCAGCACAACCCTAATAAATATTCTTGGGAATGATTTTCTCTCAAATTGTTTATGCAACAATTTGGCTGCTTTCTTGATATTAGAGCACCTCTATTATAGTGAAGTAAAATATATATTTGTAAAATATTCAAAGTCAAAATTTAATTCAATTTTTAAGGGATAAGTTTTATTCTTATTGTCACGCTAATGGAAATTTGTGGGAATGTCCAATGCTTAACAGCTGGTTGTACAAATATAAAGCTGAAAAATAGTGAAATGGTCAGGATTCGAGGATTTGATGGTATCTTACCAAGTCCATGGATTCCAGATTAAATCAAATCCTTCGAAAAAGATTCAAAAGAATTTGAATCCGGTAGTGCAGGTGGCATATGTGCTAAGTCACAGTAAACTATGTCGTCTAGTATAAAATTATTTGAAATCTCACCTCATAATTCACCATATCAGGGCCATTGTACTTCTGATATGTGGCTATTTGTGAGAACTTTCATTTCATCGTAAAATACGTAAATCAGCAGAGATTTTACAATTATACATCACATCAAGTTTAATATAAAAATCACCACATCGTATACATGCAACACCACCTTCACAACCTACCAGAGCAATTGGCATATTGGTGCCCACACCTGTTGTTTTTATCATGTATTTAACTGATTGATCTCATTGTATCTTGAAACCAAATTTCCAATTTGAATCCTACTTTTTTAAAATTATGAATCACAGTTGCTTATCATGACTGATAATGATATACTTAAAAACAAATTGAAATCCATTGTTACATTTCCTTACAAATGCATGAACCCATAAGTATTTCCAGGTTTTTCATTAATCTAAAATATAGTTATTTAGCTCTAAAAAGACATATAACCGAATAGAAGTTTATTTCACAATGAAATCCATTTCTTTTAAAGTTAAGAAGAAAGATATTTAAGTGTGTATTTGAGTATAGATGATTAATTTCTACTTATTCTTCTGCATTCTTAGTTATTTTCCAGTGAGGTGTTTCAAAACCTTTGCATGCATTTTTTATTTTGCTATTTCCCTGGCTGAAATTGAAAAATCATATGCATTTCGTAAGTGCGTTGAAGTGGCTTTGGAGATTCAGCCTTGGTGTAGAGTATCAGTATGATATATAGTTTAACTTTACAATGAAATATTTCTCTTTATTTTTTTTTTAATGAAGTTTTACGCTGCAGAAAAATACTTATCATAAAATGCATTGTAAAGCATCACTTTTATTACACTGGACAATTTGCATGAAACAGTTTTGTTTTCATAAAACCGTAATACAGCTCCACAAATATAAAGAAAAATTTAGACTGGTCCTTCACGAATGGTAAAGCAGTTATTAGGTTCTAAACAGCAGTTAAATAAAAAATGAGTAAAATCAAACTTTGCTAAGATATGGGAATACATTTTAAAAGGCCAAAAGTTGAATGAGAAGAGAGGTATTTTTCTCTTTATCTCAAAAAAGTCAACACATTCAAAATACAACCATTAGATCGACATTACTTTGAGCCACTGTTTGAAACTTTGTCACACTGAATTGTGCTAAGTTCTGATACTATATGGCAAAGCTGTCTCTCCAAAGCCACTTCAATGCACTGAGGAAATGCATATGAACTCCAATTCTGTCCGGAGAAATAGTGAAAGCCAACAACTGAGTCAAAAAAATACACGGAAAGGTTTTGAAGCACCTCACTGGAAAATAACTAAGAATGTGGAAGAATATATAGAAATTAATCATATATACTCCAGTTCATTTAACTTTCTTTCTTCCATCTTAACCTGGGAAGAAATAGATTTCATTGCCAAACAGATTTCTGTTCAGTTTTATTTCTTTTTAAAATTAAATAATTACATTTTAGATTAATGAAAAACCTGGAAATACTGATGGGTTCATGCATTTGTAAGAAAATGTAACAAGAGATTTCAATTTGTTTTTACATATATCTTTATTTATTTCTGTATCATTCATGATAAGCAACTGGGGCAAAATTCATAATTTATCGAGATACAATAAAAAAGGAGATTTGCTTTTGAAATTCCAACTCTATAAATATTACATTTGGCCCATCACTGATGAATAACCTAATGCAAAAGGCTAAAGATGTAATAGGAAGAAAATTGCATAATTTTAAGGCCTGCAGTTATTCAAAATAACTCGTACAACAACCACTAACCCTAACACGTAATACATAATCTTGTTAAATGTGTAGTGTGATGCATGCTATGACTTTGCTGAATGATTGTCAATCCTTGAGTTTAAATAGAAAATTTGAACCTTGGCTTTGAAAAAACTATAAAAAATTTTATACATTGATTTATTTATTGTTTATTTGACATTATGCAGAATACACTGCAGTAGTCATCGTCAAAAGTATTAAATAGAAAATCACACAGAAAATTAAAATTTGAAGTCAGGGGTATCACTCTTGACAAATTCCTGCTAAGAATAAAATGCTTTAGACAAAAGCCAATGGTGAATGATCAATATAAACCTAGACAGGCTGACAAGCCTAGCCTCTTGGGGCAATATATTAAAAAAATCTTAGTTTTATTACTTTAAATATATGTTCCTATAAGAGATATATTATATAATGTGCCTAATTCAACTCTAAAATTTAGTATTTTATTTTAGACTTCAGGTTAACCTTCAATTTCACCCTGAATGGAAAGTCGAGGGAACTTGAAATAATTTCACATAGAAAATTGAATAATGGAGAATGGCAGAAAATATGGATTGACTACAATGAACACCATGTGCGTTTCATGATTAACACAGATTACCAGATGGTTGACCTTCTACCAGAAGAAGAATTTGGCCCATTTGAAGGGAGTATGTTTGTAGGAGGAGCTCCAGAGTAAGAATGCATTTCTCTGAGTTATCAATTGTAAATGATATGAAACCATCTGTTTGAATCCTAAAATTCTATTCACTATGTATGAGTTACATCTTACACTTTCCATTGAATGGTGACTCTTCTGCTCACATAGTTAGCCACCAGCAAATTTTATACAAAGAAATATGTTTACAAATTGCCAGCAATCGAATGCTTCTTTTTTGGTATCCAAAATTTTTTTCAATTTAGCATTTGTATGGCTGTTTTTTTTCTGATGTCTGATTGAAGCAGAAAAAATTTCTAATTCAATAATATTCGCTTAATGAGATTTTAATATAAATCTTTTTCTGTTGCTGTGGCCATATTTGTTATTGCTTCAATAAGTACTTTTCTCTGAATACTGATTTCAACAGGCAATAGGATGCATGCTAATCAGATAGTTGGAGTCTAGCTTGTTCTTTAAAGAACAATTGCCGCCTCTTATTTTTTTTCTCCGTATATGTCAACTAATAAGAGCATTTTATGTCTATGAAATAGCTAAAGAATGACTATCATGTTGCCTTATTGGTATTATTCCCAGTAAAATATAATAATGGACAAACTTTTACTAGGGAACTTCAGAAAAAAACATCTGTGGCTCAAGGATTGATAGGATGCTTCCGAGGTTTGGTGGTTAATGGTGAAATCCTTGATATCTACTCCTACATGAGTGTACATCTCTCGGAGATAATCAAAGACTGTAAGCCATCATGTGATCCTAATCCATGTAAAAATGGTGCTCATTGCAAAGAACTGTGGAGCACCTTCAAATGTGAATGCTTAAATAGATGGGCCCACATTGGAACATTTTGTGAGACCAGTAAGTATTTAAAGAGACATTACGACTTGTTAATTAACAAAGCATCAGTCAATTTACCATCTCATATCTTTCAATCGAATCCATATCTTTACTTACCATATCTTTCAATTGAAAACATGAATTGACCAAATTTCACATTAAAAATAAAATCATTCATTCATTATATGAATCATGATCCGATAAAATATCCTGATACGATAAAAACTAAAGCTAAGAACAAAATATATGAGCTATGTGAAAGCCATATTCTCTCTGAAAATTAGCAGGTTAATATACTTACAACCTAAGTTTTTCATAACTTTACACTTCTAAATATTTTTTGCCTTCACTAATTGGGTTTTACTATTGTTTTTTTCATCAAATGCAAAATATGTCTGATGAACCTGGAGGCTCTTTCATCAGCAGTCAATATAACCTGCAGTGACATATATTTGATTTCAATTTCAGACATTAATACTAAAGGATTGACATTCTTGAAGCCTAGTGCATTCCTCAGAAAAAACTACTTGAGTGATATATCAACAGAAGACAAATCAATTCTTAAAAGTATGTTCTCGGAGAATATCTTATTGAATCTTAGGACATACAACTTAGATTCCTTAATTTTATATGCAAATGACCACATGAATAATTTCATCCAGCTTCACATCGATGATGGAATCTACATTGTTTTTACATTCAACTCAGGCAATGAGATTCAAAGCATATCTGTGGAAAATCCAGGTATTTTCTGGTTTAAAAACTTATCCAAAGTATAAAGCTTGATTTTTCGTGAATATATATACAAATTGAACCAGGATTTATTTTTCAGTTGTGAATACTGGGAAATCAGTTCAAATAGCTATTGAGCGAAAGGCAACAGAAACAGTTCTTCATGTTAATGACAGAAATAGTTCTGTTGCAAAACCTGTTGAACTACTAACAGAATACAGCAGTAACCCATGGACTAACCCTGAAAAAGGTAAAGAACTATTTTTAATCTTGTTTTAAAGAACTCCAAAAGACTTACTAATGATCTGAGTGCAATATGCTAAGGGAAAATTAAATTATCTTTAGGTAGTGAATCAGGTAAAATTACAGCATTGTGACAAAAATGATTAAATCTCAAGGAATTGATGGGCATACATTGGATTATTATAATCCAGAAAGAGATGCCACACTTCATATAGATTGTTATCATTTAAAGTTTTTAGTGATAGGTTAAAATTTGAGTGAAGGATACTGTCAGAGAGGGATGCCACCTTCCCTAATGGGACATGCACCGCCCTCTTCCTAGATTCAAAATGAGTATTGTATTCTTGCTGATAATTCGGAGCGGCACCAGCTATGATGTCAGAAGGGACGCCACCGAATTGGCAAAGACAGAGGGCAAAGGACGCTACTACCTTACCCCACCCACTACACCCAAATAGTATTTATTCATTATTCCTGTAGTTGGCAAAGTCACCTAATGACTTTGCCGATTCGGTAGTGTCCCTTCTGACATCATAGCTGGTGCCGTTCCAAATTATTAGCAAGAATACTCATTTTGATTCTAGGAAGAGGGCAGTGCATGTCCTGTCAGGAAAGATGGCATCCCTCTCCTACAATACGGTTCAGAAAAGAGCAAAAAATTGTGAAAACTGATCATTTAGCACTTTTACAGCTCAGCTGCAGGTTTTACTAATACATGTGGTGGGTATTTATTGAATGAATTTCTGGCGGGATTCAATTTTATTTTGTAGAATGTTCAAAAAAATCATTTCAATCAGAAGTCACAAACATGAAAAAAGTTAGACATAGGTGATTCTCCCTAAGCAAATCAATGAGGTTTGATTCACATATATTTATTTATTCTAGTTTAAACTTGTGAAAATAATAGAGAACACATTTAAATGTTTTCAGAAATGCTGTACCCTCCTCGACCACCATCTCCACCAACAGAATACTTCCAAATCAACTTGGGAGGATACAACGTTGATCGTTTCAAAGCTATGCCTGGGTTTGTTGGATGCATCAGAGGCTTAAGGATTGGGGAAAATTTAGTTGATCTTCCTGCTATGATAGCTAACACTCAAAAAACAGGTATGTGCAGCAACCTCATTATTTCAAACTCGAATGCTCTCCAGAAAACCACGAAGACTTCCTTCTGGGGTTGAAAAAAATGCATTTTTTGTAAATAAAAGCTGTTCATAGAGAGGGTATAACAAACCTCGAATGCTTCTTTGAACAAGGAGGACTGGTGAAAAGTGAGAATAACATAAGTACACTAAATAACTGTCCAACACATATCATAAAAATTTGCTTTCATCATTGCTTACAAAATCTATTATTTATCCAGTGTCCTTATACAGATTAATTTAGTATTGTATTTCCATGTTAGATCAAGTTTTTTCAATCTCGCATTAATCTTATTTTAAGAGCTCCTTTTGCTGAAAAAAGAAATTAAAATTTCTCGACGACCCTAGGGTTATCCCTACACGTATACGACCCGCACAACTTCCAATCACTGCACATGGCACGTGTTTCCAGGAGGCTTATTACCTTTATTATTTACGAATTTTCTCGACGTGGCCAATTGTATAAGTTATTTCAATGCACAGTCGGATAAGGATACAAATATTTTTGTTGCAGAAAAAATTATCAAGACACGAATGAGGTAATACATAACGATTAAAGAATTGAATATGATACGAATGCCTTACAATCCAGCTGCACAAAGTTTCGCCTAAGTTATGGTTTGAATAAAAATTGTACGGAATATTTTTCTGTATAACTGTGACACTAGCCAAGCCCAAGGCTGTGACCAGACATGTAACTGGTCCCTAGAGGGGACAGAATTTTTACTCAAATGCTAAGCCATCACTACATAATGGGTGGGATCTATTTTAGTGCATATTAAGTATTAGTTGGAGGGCAACAAGATTCATTTAAGAATTCAAATATCAATGGCTGTTATATAGGTGATGTAAAATTGCACTTTTTAGTTGTTAATTTTTAATAGTCTAAATATCTTTCTTCCCCAGATTTTTCAGGAGTGATTTCTGGATGCAGAATGAGGTGCGATGCCGAGCCATGCAAAAACCAGGGAATATGTATAGAGGATTTTCAGAGAGGAGAAAGTACTTGCAACTGTGAACATACATCATATTATGGAGAATTTTGCTCAGAGGGTAAGGGATTGGTACTGTTCTCTTACACAGCCTCCTTGCAGCAGGGTTTATAATTATATTTGTTTTTGTGGAACAATTTCAGAGAAGGGGGCAGACTTCGGAGGTGAATCTGTCTTGCAAAGGAAATTTCAGCTAGAAGGTCCTGTAAATCACGTGAAAGTCCAACTGGCATTTTCAAGCAATGAGCTCCGCCACATGAATACAGTTCTTTTACTGCTCCAGACTGAGAATAAGTATGTAAATTAAAGCATTATGGTCAATAAATAAATATAGAGTAATTCTATTAGATGTACAGTAATTTGAAGATTTATTATGACCATTTTAATACAAGTTTTAACATACTTACAGTAGAAACTCAATAATATGAAGCAAGGAAATACGAAGTTTTGATTTTACGAGGAAAAACTGTCTGTCCCCATGAAAAGCCTAAGCTAAATACATGGCACTATTCCAAAATACGCAGTTACGAAACATGAAATTTTCAAAATTACGAACCTCAGACCCAGTCCACACAGAGAAACTGAGTTCGTTTTTACAAACCTTGAGGGGACATTGCGCCAGAAAAGATCTATTTCCTGACATAGACACCTAACAAATCAGCCTTGCTGAATTTAATAAATCAATTGTGTAAAATGTGTGAATTTTTGTGCATTCATCTCTTGAGTAATGGGGAAAATGGTAGCTTGAGGCAATTTTTCCCTTATTTAATTTTTGTTTAAACTGCTAACTGCATTTCCACAATGTAAAAATTCTCTTTTGCTAGACCTCATGTGTGGCGCCACATACCAACCCACTACCATATACTATTAACAGCAATTTTAATTTATTTAGCGGAGAGGAAAAATGAAGCGATTAAATGATGGGAAATAGGACTGGGATATCTGTCTCAGACACTATCCACATGGCTTCACTATGAATAAACCCGCGTTTATTCCCACCATTGTCAATATTTCATGAGACAATAGAAAAAAATTTCCAAGAATTTGCGAGGGTATAGGCGATTCATATAATTTTGCATTTAAAACAGATTATTTCAAATTTTGAAACAGATGACCCAATCTGGGGAGTAGCTCAACAATGTAACATTATAATGAATAAAACCTGTACCGCTAAGACACTTCAACCTGAAAAAGCCACCATCTGCGAAATATCGCCCTATGAAGTATAGTTCTTTGCATGAGTAAACCAGAAAACTTAATTTTTTCAAATAAAATCACCATGGAAGCCTTCTCTTTAACTTAATTCCAAGATGTTGTTGGGGTAACTCCATAAAATTTTACTGGAACCAACTTTCATCCATGAATTACCACAGTGAATTCGTTGAGTAACCAGGCATTGATATATTACATTTGATCTATCATCACTGCTATTCCTGATTTCCACGAGATGACCAATAGAATCAGATTTCATTGAGATGAAATGAGTAATTTTGAATCCTAGGCATTTTAACCACGGATATGACACAACATGGTGATGAATAGGATCCTCATACGCTCTATTTCAAAATCACCTGATGTTTAGAAGGATCCAAGTACGAAAATACTACTCTGCAAGAAACTTATTGTTGTTATCTGGATTTTACCACAAAGAGGAGTTAGGTTTCAGCCTCAGCTGTGGCAGATTTTTTCCATGTCCCTACCTCTTCCTAAGTTCCCCTTGAGTTAATTTCACAAAGTTACCCTTCAAACAGTTAATCTTATTTTGTTTTCGTGTTTTATACACCACAATGCTGTCAAGTATAGATGGCGCAAGTCGCAGAGGGGAAAGAAAATAACTAAATTATGGAATGGAGAACACTGGATCTGGAATATCTCCGCGATGCCCATTTGGGATGAAGTTTCTCTTTCACACTATTGTAGATAAAAAGTTCCAAAAATTGTGGAATGATTCGGTGATCACTTTTAAAACACAAGGCATTTCATTAGCTTCCATGATTTACATCACAGAAGTTGGCATATAAGGACGCCATTGGATAAAATGGTGTTCAGCATACCACCCACAAAGCGACGAGATTATGCATAAAAGGATAAAAAAATAATTGCTTAATTTATTTATTGAATTGATGTTTTGCAGAATAGAACTATAAGAATGAATCATCAAAGTGAAAAAGAACATGGTCATGAGTTAATGTTTCTTACTCAAACTTCAATGAGCGGTGAAAACGTTTGGCTTGGAATGAAATAATCTTTCTTCCATAGTTCGTTTATCCTGCAGGTGATATGGAAGAAACCACAAATAATGACCTGAGAAGAATTTTTTAAATGGACTAGGTCCTTCGCTCTTTTTTTTACCAATCATTGAGTGATAAAAAGCATTGGAAGCATGGTCGGGCCAGCTACCGTCTTAACTGCATATGTGTTCGAAACATTGATAAAAATTGAATTTGTGAAGTACCATCATTGCAAGCGAAGGCATTTCCTGGGCGTTAGTGGAAGCATTTGTATATTCTCCACGAACTTTGATCTGAGGTTCTATTTCTAACGGTATCGATCTCCACGACCTCCACATTAAAATTCCATCTGTCCAAAAAATCTTGCCATTTAAAACAGGAAATTAAGTATACTCTGAGCTGATAAAGATATGGAAAATGTCCGGATCATGCCCAATTTGCCATCAAGCGATTAGTAATTAGAACGAAATAATATTTCTTCTCAAGTTCAAATATCCAGCAGGCGATGAGGAAGATACCACAAACAATGACCTCTGAAGAATTTTTAAATGGACTGAGTCCTATGCTCATTACACGTATGATTGAGTGGTACAGAAAGGGTGATTGGAAGGGCAGACGGGTCAGCTACTGTCTTAACTGTGTAGATGTTAGAAACAAATGCCTCTTTTAAATGCACATACCAGTTGCACATCCTGATTAGCCGCAGATTAAGAAAGCTAGTCTCATACAAAATGGAGAACTTGCTTTGAATACGTCTTCTAAACTGGGCAAAAATTTTGCAAAGTAAATGATCGCCAGCTAAAAATCATTTGCCTAGGCAAATAAGAGGTGATAGTTATTACACGAATGTTTGTGACATTTAGCTTATGATATAAAGGCACTATTTCAAATGCTTTCACGAATAATGACTATAAATTGTTTTAAAAAGTTTCCTAAGGCCAGAGAAGTCAGGGGGGGAGGGGAGGGGAAATATTTTTTGCAATTACGAAAAAGGTTTGATAATACAAAGTGCCGATTTTTCAGTCCCGCAAACTTCATGTTATCGAGTTGCTACTGCATTTGTCTTTTTTACTCCTGCAAGACCAGTTTTCTTCACACTCTCATTCTGAGAAGAATTGTTTGGTTCACATTATTGTACAGTCTTCTTCCATCAAAAAATGATATGTATGATTTACCACTTTAATTATAGGGGAAAACATATAGAAAATGAATTGGAAGAGCATTGTAGAATTAATTTTTGAAGTAATATTCCTAATTTTTAATGGATATTCATTTATTAATGTTATCTTGTGCAATTTTTTTCTCAAAGGAGGAGCTACTACCTCCTAGTAGCCCTAACCAGTGAAGGGCATCTTATTTTTGAGGAAGATCGTGAAGGAGATGGTCCAGCATATGGAGCCACCATAGCAGACACGAATTTCTTAAATGGTGCCAGACATTCCATCTTTTATCAAAGAACTAATGAGAATGGGGTGCTTTTGGTAAGTTTGCGCGTAATTCTTAATATTCGAAATGCTTCCTTGCATCAAAACCCCTAAGAAATTTCCAAGAAAAAGTTATGTGAGGCTGTGATTTGCCAATGGAAGCTACACAATCTGAGTAAGAATTATGTAAGCAAGAATTATCCTCACTGAACATTTATATTGCATACAGTACAACTGGAATTAACAAACTCCCTTTCACCTAGAGATCCAAATAATGGACTCTTTCCTCAGGTCCAGGCAAAATTGACTTATAAATTCTGAGAAGAACTGCAATGGTAGGGCCATTAGCCCCTAACCTAAGGAGGAAAGGTCTCAGCTCTCAGCATTTTTTTTTTTTGAGATTTTCCCTCTAATTGTTTCTTCCGTTGGCTTCAAATGGTAGTAAAAAAATGTTTTTTGTACATGCTTTTCATTTGGACCTACGATTTTGCTTTGTATAATCAAAACGTTGTATCTTCATGCTGAGTATTATTGAGCTTCTATGGTACTTGTGTATGTAATAGGATTTTGCTAAGTTGAATTCCATCATTTTAGAAGATATGAAGAAATTAAACTCAGGTAATTCCTTTTTTTAAATTTTATTTCATGGACTGGGTCTCTCTGAATAATTAATTACTTAAGCTTCATGCTATATTTTTCATAGAATTCCTTACAAGGGCCAACAGAAAGCAATTGACTATGAGATTTCTATTGCAGTAGAGAGATGAATAATGAGAAATGAACATCAGATTATGTTCTCAGGAACTTCAAACATAATTATATTGAAAAATTTTCTCAGAAAAAAGTGGAAATTTTTGTGGGAAATTTCTACCATTGCATTTCCAGATTGATCGTGAGCCAGTGCTACTGTCACCATTACCTGAGACAACATTCCCCAATATGCCTGGAGTTGGGGCAAATGAATTACAAGTTGGTGGCCTTGTGACGAATGACTCCCGATTTGAGAAATATGAAGATTACAACGGGTGCTTGTCAAGTATGTTACCTTAGATTACTGTCATGTTGAAGTCACCTCTGGACACTATTAGTTTTAATAACTCCATAGGTGGTAAAAATCAAATTGGAACCAACCGCTATATATCACGCCAACTCAAAGGGATTACGTTTGAAGTTCTTCGACACATTAGTAGCCTTTGAACATCCTAAAAGAATTGATGGAAACTCAAATTGGAACTCTTTGTAACCTAGGACTTCTACCTTTGATTTTGCAATGTCTTCATTTCTGAATTCTTTCATCTTAATATGGACCATTTTAATGTTCTTCATTACTTTTCCTTCCCTGTACATTACAATACATTACCTGTTATGATCAATTGAGTATGGATTAAATTCTTTCTTTGATTAAAAATACATACGTTCAACACCTCCTCAGGGATACTTTTTTGTGCTTTTCCAGCACCATTGAAAGTATCTTCTGTTATTAATAGAACATTTTTGATTTAAAAATGTATGAGTTTTATGGGAAGAGCTGTTGGATAATTTTGCAAACAAAATCTCTTTTGCTATATCATCACTCTGATCAGCCTGAATATGGACTAATATTGGTTTAGATGAATAGATTTCTCCAGAAAATAACTATTCACATATGCTTACATCACTCTAAGTGATCATCATTAGCTTTATACCAAGTGTTTTCATTTATATTCCAATGGTATCATTTAATTTGATTAATTTTTCAATCTTTTAATAGACTGGGGAAAGGAGGTCAATGACATTTTTGGCTCACAACTTCCTTTCCTCTACTTACTGCTCCAGACACAAGTTTACATGCATTCCTATCAAACCAAAGCTAAGATATACGAGTCATATAGTTACATCAAAAAATTGAAAACAATATAAAAGATTAATTACAATCTTCATAATGTTTTGAAAAGCAAAGAAGTGAGTCCGGCCTGATCAAACTCCATGATGAAAAAATTCAAAAATAATAGATTAAATACTGATGATGGTTCTTCATCATTTCAGATTTGATTGTGGAAGTGAATTCGGATTTAATGAAGCCCTTGGAGGAATATATGCTCTTCACAAAAGCAGGGAGTGAGAAAGTTGCTGTTCTGAATCCAATGGGAGTTCGCAGTGCGCAGTGTGCACTCTTTGACCTTGTGGTGAAACCAAAAGCAGGAGGCCCATCCTTCAACGTCAATGTGGTATGTTGGAAGTTTTTGGCAAAAATGTTTCAAAAATAAATATTTCCTAATGACTCCCTGGGTGCGGAAAATTTTAGCCCACATTTCTCCAAGACTTTGTTAATTTAAATATGGTCTAATCTCAAACCACTACATTTATCCTCACTATTTGTCATAAATAAATTATGAATTATGATTAAATAAATTTATGATGAATATTATATAACTAGAGGATCTCCAACAACTTCATTTTTGCTCGTTATCCATCATAAATAAATCAAAAATTCATAATAGATATTAATAGGACTCATAAAATTCCTTCAGGAGGATATAACTTCGCTATACTCTTGAAGACATTGCTATCTAACTACCCAAAGGGTTATTAGGCTAGACTTGGGTGTTTCCCCTGCCATATGTTAGGTATGTCATTGTCCCTGAGGGATCCAAGTCTTATTACCCAGGCCAAACAGAACTCATATAAAATTATCTTTAAACAAGACACATCATGCATTATGATAATGAACATTGTGGTTTTCCATGTACTTAAAGATCCGAGATACTACTTGGGTAGAGGACCCTCCTGCTAGAATACCCTATCGTATATACAGTTTGGGTGACTCATCTCAAGAGGAAGGAGGAGAAACAGGTATTTGACCATTCAGGCTCATAGTTTTTTGGCCTCGTAATACTGATTATTCATCAGTGTCTCCATAGATGCATTATTAGCATGAAAAATACACATAACTAATATTTTTTTACTTTTTTAACAGTGATATTTATAGTCCTTGCCAGTATTTTTGGATTGATTGTATTCTGCTGTCTGATTGAACTATACCGGACACATCGGCAATTCCGAAAAAGGCAGGAAATGGAGGAAGATGCAAAAATGCTATGGCATAAGGGTCAGCCTGTGCTTTATGGTGATCCAATTATTTCCCCCTCCCCTGTGAAAATGATAGGATATCAAAGCGTAAGTAATGCTTGCTTATGTAATAGTTCGTAAATGACATCACAGTCATTTACATGAAATATGTTCACCAATCTATCTGAAATTTCAATAAGGAATTACATACTTCTTTAAAAACATTGATTAATGATTGTAGGCTTGATAAAGTTGATCCCAAGTCATCACTTTTGTAATACATGTATGTATACTTCTTAGTAAATGTTTGATGCACTACATCAGCATTCTGTAATATGAAAACTTTTACTTTAAAATTTTAGGTTCCACAAGAAATCAAGCCTAAAATACCTGTGAGTACAAATGGATCTGAGAGGCGACAATTAACAAAAAGTGGTATTGATCAAGCCTCAAGCTCACCTTCCAAGATTAGATTTGAAATCCCCAATGATGTACGAAATGAAGTTGAAAAACAAGTTTCATTCAAAGGTAAATAATGAGGTTTTTCCCTTTAATTAACTTCCAATCACATTCTGATCTTCCTTCACATATCAAGACTAATGACATCAAAAACTTCCACCAGAAAATTAGAATTAAACTTGGCAAATTCCAAGTGATGAATATTATTTCACATCCCAAGTACAATCAAATTGTCATCGAATAACCAAATGAAAGAATTTTTAACGTTTTCCCAAAGCCAGACTATTAAGAGAAATTTTTTAAATAAAAATGAAAAACGTCCTTAAGAAGGGCCCCTTAGATTTAGTTTTAAAAATTAACCACCTAATTTTTAAAGGTTACCAGGGTTCAGGATGTAAAAGTCTAACACAAGCCAAAATGTAGTGTCTACCCAATCCACGAAAACCAAAACCATAGAAAGATGCCCACTATCAAATGCAAGGAAAAACTATGAGGTGAAGTCTTTGAACGCCACACATAATCATAAAATGTAGATCTAACCTCATTGAATGTTTCCATTGTCAAAAGAAGAACACAACTTAGGGTTTCCCATAGATTTACTGTGCTTAAAAGGACTGGTTTCGGTTGTAATGCCACCATCAGGCAGTATGAATACAATTAATAGAAGTCCATTGCACCATTGTTTATCAGTCAAAGGTTTGTACCTTATGATGGCATAACAGCCGAAACAGGTGGTGTCCAGAATAATAAATCTGTAAAAAACACAAAGTCCTGTTCTGATTTTAACTATCAACACGTAATGTCCCACCTCAATATCATTTAATTTAAGATCAGATTCATGAAGGAAGAGAATTTTCATTAATAGCTTAGAGACATTTGCAAGCTATAAAGAAAGCCCATTATAGGTGTTTCTGGATTCATTTACTGACTCATTAAACCATCTCAGTGCCGCAGGTCAATATATATGTATCAGCTTTTGAGTCTCAAGCAAAAAGTGCATTAAGTCATACATTGATATTTTTCAACTTTTTAACACTTAAGTTCAAAATTAAGAATGTATACATATATTTTCAGATGATCTGAAAGAATGGTATCATAATTTACCAATTCAATTAATAAATTAAAAAAATGTAAATATCTATGCAGTGTCTAAAAAATATCTTCATAAATTTTCTTTTTCCCTAAGAAGATACATTTTACTACATTGCCCTCCACACAAGCCCCACTAGCAGAAGGTGCACTAAGATGGTTACACTCCATGGAAAGTCTAAAATGTTGAAAAATGCCTATTTCACTCCATGCAATGATAAAGGTTAATTAATTAGCATCTAAATCTTAAAAATGTTCCTCTCTCATTAGGAAGTAGTGATGACGAAATTATATGGAAGCCAGTTGAGGAAGAAGAAGCTGAACCATTGAATAATAAGGTTGGTTTAGCCTTTTTTACTCCTTACAATAACAAATGACCATCACAGGTAATAAAAGTGCTTGAAAAACAATGAGAGTGAAAATGCAGGGATTGATTCTTTGCAGACAGTTACTTGAATAATATCTCATAAACAAATCAAATTGATGTTGATGAAAATGCTAATTCTGAAACTTATCTTATTTTAAACATGGGCATATGGATATTTAGATAGGGGAGACGATGGACCGGCCAACTAATGCTGTAGAGAAAAAAGGATCGAATCATGACAATGAAGATGACCCAAAACATCAGGTATGAAATGACTTGCATAGAGTACTGCCTATTCATGTCTTTGTAGTCTATTAGTGTCGTACCTTGTGCATGTATGTGCATAGTGCATGTATGAGCACACTCTGGAAACGTTTTTACACCAAACAAAACGTTTCTTCATCAAAAATAGACATACATATAATAAATGCCATATAAAATTGTGTACCGTAAGTCCTCAATTTACGTCAAAGATGCGTGTTGAAGAAGAGCAACATAAGTCGAAACAA
Organism: Ceriagrion tenellum; assembly: GCA_963169105.1. Taxonomy (NCBI): domain Eukaryota; kingdom Metazoa; phylum Arthropoda; class Insecta; order Odonata; family Coenagrionidae; genus Ceriagrion; species Ceriagrion tenellum. Next base: position 32,279,374 of record OY720639.1, read on the forward strand.
AGTAAAACGGATCCAGATTTTCATGACCACTTAAATCCTTTAATCAAGGCGTTAATTCAAAATTCGTTTTTTGCCTTTATCCAGGAAAAAATAACTATTTCAGAGAGGATGATTATGTCTAGGCATATGAGTAAGTATACATAGAGAGGCAAAGTAATGCTAAAAACTGGACATAAATTTTTGAGAGTTTTGGGAATAATTTCTCAGGTGCCACCACCTTAATGGAGGAAGAATTCGGCTTACATAGAAGGCCACTTGGAGGCACTAGTGGTACTCGGTGATTTTGCATCTGCATACAGAAGAGTGGATTTACCATGGCTTTTGAGTGCTTTTAATCGAGTATCAATTGTTGTGGTTCCTATGATACATCATTAAACAGTTGACTCCATGTTTGGTAATCGCATGTCTTATCATATTGACGTGAATTCGATTCATTATAAACGATGCTCATTAATGCACCTAAAAATACATGTTTAATTAGGTCTCAACGACTTAATAAGATTTGTTTCCGCTGCTAGGGGTCAATTAGTAAACATCCAGGCACCGAAATCATCATAAGAACATCATGTGAGTTATGCGACACTATGAAGTGGCCGTGTGCCAAAGCTCATTAGTTATGGCTATTCGTGCAACTTCAATACACCTGTTCCATCTATCGGCCAAAATATTATTTAAAAACTCATATCCCAATCTCCATATCTCTTTGCCACTCTATATGTACTTACTCTAAGGTCTCAGTTGTCAAAAATGCAAGCATATGCACATAGTCTATTTTATTAGAATTAAACGGGGAAAAATTTTCCGACGACCCTTGTCAGTATGGACGTAACATCGAATCAGTCGTAAATTGAAACGACGCATGCCAAGGACTTACGGTATTGACTTTTTGAGACCGACCTCCTAATTTTTGGGCCACATTTTTGGTCCAAAAATTGAGGTGTCAAACTACATGAGAGTCAATTTTTGGACAGCCTATATCTATGCATGAATAAAATTAGGTTAATCTTTCCTAGTCCAGAGGGCATCACCACAATATACTTCCAATCTACAAATCCACCAAATTCATGTGTGGAATAAAGAGTTTATTACATCATCTTTAGGTAACTTTCGTGACTGTTATTTAATGATTCATTAGTAATGAGGGCTTGGTTTTTATGTTTTGCGATAGCGATCAAAGTGGCTGACATCTGGGTGTGATCTCTAAAATTGAGGTTCAGAACAAGATGCTGGATTGGGTATGTTATTAGAGAACTACTGTCAGAACATTATGAAACATTTTTATAATGAGAGGGAGGACATTATTTTTGGATGACATATTACGAATGCCCTACCCAGGCTTTCGGGGTGAATGACTCCTTCCTCCTACTCAGTCAATTTGTAGCACCCTCTAACACACTAAAACAACCTCCATCTCATCACCCATCCCCACAGGCTGTAGAGCATAGGTGTCATTTGCCCAGAGAAAGATATAGTATAGAAGACCAACTTCCAAAGTAATATATCATCTTTTGAGGAAAATTAGACATGCCACTTTTTTTCAAGAAGCCAGCAGGCAAAAAAATGCACGTGTGATGTTTGACATGTTCTAATGGCTTAATAAAAGCCTAATTACCATCACAAAAGATATGCTAGAATGCACATCGTACGCAAAAAACGTGGACATAATTTGGTGGCATATACTTGAATGGAACTTAAATTAAAATAACAAAAGCTTTCACTCTAGAAGTCCATATTCCATGATGTTTTGTTACTCTCACATGACAGCTTTTATTAAATATTGTTTTTTGTGATGAAGGGATTGGTAAAATTCATCATAATACCTTCTATCTGTGGAGTAGTCAGCAATGTAGATAAAGTTGAGTACTGAGTATCCATGCTAATAGGTAAGGAAAGCAAATCGAATAATTATAAGCGATAGATAATCAATTAGTGTTCCATTGCGTGGTAGTTATGGCTAGAGATGGGTAAATTACCGAAATTTTCATTTGAGGAAAATGACAGTGGGAAATTATGGTAATTTTCAAAAATGTGAGTGCAAACAAAAGTGGGAGTGGGTGCAGAGGGAGGAAGAAGGGCTGAAAAGGAAGAGTTGTGGAGGAGTCAGAGTCTGAATGATTATTGGATAATCTGCAGATCGGATAATTGGCCGACAGATAATGAGCGCTCTGCTGTAGATCTATTTCATTCATGCCAGCACTATTGTGTGCTGCGAGGTTTATGTCATTGTCATCACCTTGATTAAGTGTACCATCATCATCTATACCATTTGTAACCCTGGAGTGTGATTTTGAATACTGTCAGATGCTGCTACATTTGACATCTATGATAAAAAATATTATATTGAGTTGTGAAAGAGAGGATGGAGTAAATAATGTAGAATTTCTCAGGAGTAGACTCGAATAAAATCTGTCTGAGCTTTACATTGACATGCATTTGTGATATAAGAGTGAGAATTTGAGTCAATGTTTGATGCAATGCAAATAGTTGCCAGAATAGATGGATTTTTTCTGCCTCTCACAGAAAGAATGACAGGTATAAAATAGCATTCAAAAAGCTAGAGGCTAGTAGTAACTCATCCTGGTGGCAACGTCAATGAGTCATGAATCGGGAAGCATTGGAGCCAAGTGATTCAAGATTACATGATGAGAAGTTGTAACGTTTAATATCAATGTTTATCATTCAGTAATTTTACCCCAAGTAATTTTTTCCAACAGCTAGTGAAAAGAAGAATCATCGCAAAGAAATATACTTGCTTGAAGACATTTACAAAATTTACTATGATTCACAGCAAAGGAGTTAGTTAGTGGGAGATCTTACAGTATACGTTACTGAAAGTCAAATTGATAAGATTTCTCTCGATTCTAAGCTCATTATAAATTCTAGTTGGGTGCTAGACAAGAGGCTACTAGTTCCAAAATCTGACTCGATTTCCTTGGTTATGCCTTCATTGGAACCTCCATGAGGGCAGTGCATGGATTGCTGTTAGCAGTGCTGAAAGAATATGCATGCGAGAACGATTCAGAGCATGAGATGAACTTTGATTAAGGAGTGCATGGAAATTATTCAACAGTAATGTTTGAAAGATATAATTCATTACAGGTTCATGCATACAATGCAAAAAATGCCTCGTTGCCTTATAGTATTGATGAACTAGGAAGTATGGAGTTTACAACAACACCATATGCCTAAGTGCAATGGAAATGCCTGACAATGAGAAGAATTCCATCGGTCACAAAAGGTAAACTGGGTCAGGAAAGCTGGGTCTGGGTTCGGACATCCATCAAATATGACCTAACATATGCACAGGTTTGGTCTATGGAGAAACATGAATGAAACTTTGTTTTTATCATAGTATGTTATATGGTTACCTATGTGTAACAATTTTAATGGTAAAAATATATCCTTCCACCATGTTAGTCACTTTTCAATAGCAACATTATCAGATTTGATAAATGAATAGGAGGTGCAATAAGGTATTGTGGATTTCTTAAAAAAAAACATTGTTTTCAAGGAAAAATGAAACTTCTCTTCCCTGGTATAATCCTCATATCCATGATATCACTCCTTATAAGATTCAGACTGATATATCTACCTACTAGCTGAATTACCCAGCATTGCTCAGGATCATACTTCCTCCATGACTCATCATATTAACTAAGCAAAATGAATTTTAAATGCATTAAAGACCAAAAGCTGGTTGTGAAGTGAATATGCAGCTGTTGATATAAGAGAAAATGTGTGTTTTTGCAGCTAAAAACACGATTTTCAGACAATTATGAAGCAGAGAAGATAATTGTCTGAAAGAATTCAAAACTTCATTCTTTCAGCCATTTGATAAAAAATTCCATATAAAATATCTTGAGTGGAAGTAATTTCAAAAAGCAAAAAATGAAACCACTGCACAGAACCCAACACATAGCATGGGCCACAAAAGGGCCCCTTTATGGGACCTTGATATCTTTATAGAATAGTCTAAAACTTTCCTCCAGTCTGGAACTATTAGTCTGCAAAAGTCCAGCATAATGGGAATAAAGCTGTAGATTTGTATAAAAGACAGACACACAGATAGACAAACATTCTTTTTTATACAAATAGATTATCCAATAAGCCATGGCAAGGGTGTGTGGTCTGGGGGACTTACATACTCCAGCGAACAGAGCAGATACTACGAGGGATCTTCTCGCAGTACTCTTGATATTAACCCAAACATAGCATATAAACCAACCTAATGGAACATAAGTAAATTTCCAAACATTGCATGTAACAAATGATGTGGTACAAAGTCACCCGCACGGGTGCATATACACCAGGGTTGAAATTCGCTTTGAAAAAATCAATTCGCCTTGAAGGAAGATGGCTTGGTGGTGCAACTGGCTAACACACCTGACCGGCAATGGGGAGATCCGGATTTGAATCCCGGTCAAGTCAAATGATTTTTCATAGCGAATTTCAACCCTGGTATAAGTAAAATCTTTTAATTTAATTATGTCTCTATTCCACCAGTAAATTTGCTGACAATCACCATGAATTATTCAAAATCTTCACGTAAACCATATTTCTGTACCGAGCGGTGGATGGAAAATTGGAATGGGTGAAGACATGAGTATGAAAGGCCAATTTACTAGAATCAATGAGAGAGGTAGCAATCGATAAGGAGGCAAATCATGGACCATAAATCCTATTAACAGCACACTCTAGCTCATTAGATGCACTGTGACTCGTCAGATTAAGCTTTAGAAGAAAAAAGGTATAATCTACAGTCCTGAATGCTGACAATTACTAAGAAAAAATGAGATGGTAAATTTCCAAAAATAGCAACGGTAATCGTCAAAGGAATCCAAGAAATAATGAACGACAAGAGTGCATCGTAGCAAGATCTGTTGTTATAGTCTGTGGTGAAAGTAAAGACAAGAAAGTGGACATCTCTGATGGAAATACAGAACCAGAAGCATTAAAACAGTTTTACCCCTAGTCCATAAGTCATAGGGCGATTTTAGAATGTATTTTTGAATTTATTTCACTAGCCTTGAAGTAACCCGTGAAACAATCAAATAGAAATCATTGATAAGTAATCCCATTCCTAGAGGCAAGCCTGAAAGTCAGCAGGATCAATGATATCAATAAACCTAAGTAATTTAAAAACTGTGGTTTCTCCCCTAATGTGACTGTGTTACTGTCACTTATAACAGGGACAATGTTCATAGAAGCACTCTGATACCATGTACATAAGAGTGTAAACACAAGAAGCAAGACAAGTGAAATCATTACTTAATGCAGTATAAAGTTGATGCAAGAGCGATATAATTCAGAAAATTCTAGTCAGGTATATTTCCCAGATATCAATTAAACACGACCCAGTAACACTTAAAAATGAAAAAGGGTATTATAAGGTGATAAATATTTTGAAGTGTCAGAATGTTGCAATGATATCGGGTCATTGCATTTTCATTCCCATCATTAGTGATTTCACTGTATCTGTTGAAGTTTCGTTGAATAAACCATTAACGTGCTTATGTATTCAACGTCTAGATGAAGATTAATTATTATTGATAAAGATCGGTATCATACAAACTAAAACTTACTACTGAGCAATGTTTCCGGAATTCTTTGTCATTTTTAAGGAAATACGAGGTTTGGCCAAAAAGTTTAGCCCTAGATAAAAGCAACTCCCTAGTAACAGAAATCGGTGCGTTTAATCTATCATCAAGAGACGCATCTCTATTTGTCACACTGGATGACTAGAGAGATTAAATTCACTTCAATTTGCTGGGTTCTCGGGGTCCTTAAAAACTGACATTTTTCTCTTTCTTTCAGGATACATTATCACTTCTGCCCAGTGAGACAACTACTCATATACAATTACCTAAATTTCCTTCAGGATTGTGATGCTCAAGGAGTCTTCTCATTAAACAGCTGCCCAGCTAGAGGAGCCATTTCTCTTGGCAATAGTAACTGAGCATAGAGAGCCTCAAAGAGAGGTGACTTATCTTCATTAGGAAATTGATGCTTACAAATAGATTAAATTATAAAAGTTCTAAAAATTTATTTAAACAGAATCTGATACTGCCAGTTGCCAAGTCCTCAAAACAATTAACAAAAAAAGGTTCTTAGAACTGGCTTTCTGGGACCAAAGCTAATGTTTTCAAAAGTTAATACTTAAAAATTTTACTTAAAAAGCTTTTTTTGTGTGGAGGTGCTTCAAGAATGACACCAATTTTAGTGTTCAGACATTATTTTGTAAAAAAATTAACTCAAGTGACCTATTCAAAGGTTAATGTATTTTAATAAAAAAAGATCAGAAGAAGAAATTCAAATACAAATTCATTACTCACAATTGATCCAAAAACACACCAAGGAAATTATACAAGTCAAATCATTTACTAAAAACCAATTATTTTGATGAAAACCTTGTTATTTTCATCCAATGTCGTAAATATCACTCATGGCACAACGATGAAAATAGGTCTTTTTGCACAGCCAAAGTTCTGATATAAATACTATCTTTGATATGAGGAAGACAAATCTGCATCATCTTCCCACATTCTAAATTATTACTTAAAAGCTTGATTAACTTGTGGAAATATTATTCTGCGAACTTTTAAACAAACACATCAGGGAGCTCCTTGTGAAAGAAGACTCAAATACTAATGGCACGCAATAAAAAATAACTTATAATTTATAGGACAATCAATAAAGAAATTTCACATGGGACTCAAACCAAGTAGCTATACAAACTTTGTCTCTACATGATCTTAGAGTTTCACAGATTGGAAATAATTAGACAACCATACCACAACCACGTCTCCTTCACTTGTTGATCGTCTGATGGAGTCAAGATAGGATGAGTCAGATTCAGTTTTTTAATATTCCATAAAAAAATATAACTTCATGATTATGGAAGAGAATACTTCAATCAGCTATGGAGGAGCTTCACAATGTTGAAATTAATTGACCTGTGGAATCAAATAAAAATGATGCTATTTTTAAGGTAACTAGGCCGAGACATTAAAAATATTAACACCAAAAATAAATCAGCATACTTAAAATCCTGAACTGTAATCCTATTTACATTTGTTTCCGGCTCAAAAGTGAAAAAAAAAAACATTTCAAGACTAATGACAAAATTGCATTTTTGCCTAAATCAATGCTAGCAATCATGCATTGAAGAATCAGCCAATTATTCACGAATTATGGTTGACAGGACTGAATGAAATTGATTTAACTTAGAGATAATAATGAAGCCCAGTTGCGTGAAACTCACAGTGGAAAAATCATTCGCCTGGTCTGGGAATCAAAGCCAGATCCCTCAATTTCGAGCTGAGTGCTCTTAACCAATTAAGCCACCCAGGCATCCTCTTCCACTATGAATCTCATGGGGGCTTTAAGGAGCAAGTTGTCCTCACAGGTACCGTGCTTATGATGCCAGAGTCCACAGGGTAAAGCCCAACTTTTAAACACAAATGTGTTTACTTGGACATTTTCAAATAACCATAGGACTAGCTGCAGTTACTTCAACAGAGTCACCCGCTGGTGATCACACAGTTGTGTGACATTCACAGTGGAAAAATCATTCGCCTGGTCTGGGAATCGAACCCAGAGCCCTCGATTTCATGCCGAGTGCTCTAACCAATTAAGCTACCCAGGCGTCCTCTTCCACTGCAAATACCGGGAAATTCTGGCATCACATGCACGGTACTTGTGAGGACAACTTGCTCCTTAAAGCCCCCATGAGATTCACAGAGGAAGAGGATGCCTGGGTAGCTTGATTGGTAAGAGCACTCGGCACGACATCGACGGATCTGGGTTCGATTCTCAGTCCAGGAGAATGATTTTTATGCTGTGAATTTCACACAATTGTGTGATCACTAGCGGGTGACTCTGTTGAAGTAACTACATGGCTAGTTCCGTGGTTCTTTGAAAATAATAATGAAGGGTATATACATTTCAAACGGGTAATATTTACGTGTATCACATCACCACCAGGTAAAGTATTTATTGAGAACTTATGGAAGTGACAGGTAAAAAGTTAAACCCCCTCTGAACTTCACTGAGTATGTGAAAAGGATGTCCAACATTGTTGAAAATGTGTAGTCATTTATTTGCATTAGTGAGGGTATTAGGGTATGTGATGCAGAGTTTGATCCAAAGAAAAACCATGAACATGTGTCATGTCCATCAGAGAAGATGGAGTGAGAAAATGAGCTAGCGAAGAAAATCTTTGCCAGTTGAAGTTTTCATTGCCTTTCAAATACATTATGGATGACATGGGAAGTTATTCTCTAGTGTACCGCTATGGCTCTATTTTAAAATAAACTGATAACATTTCCAAAATTGTAATGCCCATTGGAAAAATTGGAATTGCCCTTTCAAATACATTATGGATGACATGGGAAGTTATTCTCTAGTGTACCGCTATGGCTCTATTTTAAAAGAAACTGATAACATTTCCAAAATTGTAATGCCCATTGGAAATAGGCCATCAGGAATTGCCGATTTCTTCTAACCAATGATGCAGTACCAACATTTAAAAATGAGCTCAATTTTACAGACTAAAAAATAAATTGAGAAATGTTTTTATGGATATAATTGATGAGAAATGACATTCATGAAAATTCATTCAGCTACACAGATTTGTTTACCAAATGGAGCCAACAATTCTACCACCTTTTCCGAGCAATAACTTAAGAGTAGAAATGCAAACCAATACATAAACACATACACAGTTTCACAATTTTTGTAAAACAGTTATTTTACTCTAGTAAGCAGTAAACATTTGAGGTTTAATTAAGGTTTTTAAAACTTTCAACTAAAAGTTTAAGACTAACAGAATTGCTACATATGCACACAATGCAGCACATTTACAGCAAAATGCTTGAAATTATATAAGATCTGCTAAAAAATTCCTGCAATACATAATTTGAATTGCTAACAATGTTAAGTATTAAAACTACTTCAGAAACTTCTAAAATACTGAGATCGGCTTAGTAATGAAATCCAGGGGCTCTATTCAGCTGCATGCACACTTTAAAAATGGGTGTGAATCATTAGAAGATCATCAACATCAACTCATGAAGGGTATGTTGATAATGTGAGAGTTCATGAGATGGCTATTCAATGGGTGATAGAAGGGAATTGACAAATGAATGCAACAACTTCCTTCACACATGCCACACTATTTAATAGAGTCCTGATAATGCCCCGCATTGCAGCAAAGTTTATTCCACACTAAATTACTGATAACCAGGATAGCAACCACAACATAATCTCATCCTGCAGCCCAAATTTGAGTTTTATACCTGTAATGTAATGACAGCTTCTGGACTCTGTCCCAGATGTCATTTTATGCTGAATAATAAAATAATTAAGCAAATATAATGCATGAGAAAAGCAAGAGGTAGAAGTAAATTCATGCTGATTACAAGCAAGTTATCCATGACAAACATTGGAAAATTGCAAAATTAGTGCGTCAGACCATAAGCACTCTGGGAAAATTGGGGTTATCAAGGTTGGTGGACAGGCTACACTCACGTTACAGCTTCTAGCAATGGCAAACCATAGCAAGTGCCCTCATCATCTAACTTATTGGCTGCTACCCACCCAAGAAGGCAGAGCAACTCCCTCAGATCTGCCTTGCCTCAAGTCCCATGCGAGGTGCTAACCTATTGGTTGTAGCATTGAATGCCCAAATACCCTATTATTGGACAGGGTCTAATCCACATCACTCTTGTGACTTGGCTCCTGTTTTAATATAATTTCTGAACTCAATTCAATGTCAAAAGGAAAGCAACTTGACACAACATAAGAATCATAAGACACATCCCCGGAGACATGTTTATGTACTCTTCCCAGAAGTGAAAACAACCAAGGGAGAGGTGCATACAACTTGGAGGAAAAAACTTTTAAGGAGACCCAATGGAATAAATTTTAAGACTTCCATTTTTTAAAATCAGTTCAGGATTTTTTCACAAAACTCATACTTATGAATGTGGGGTAATCTCATTCGCAACAAATTACTAAAGACATAAATCCAATAGAAATGCACTCTGTTCCACAAAAGGAGCTCACCTGGAAACATCACACACCATGTCAAAATTGGCAGTACAAACATATTTTGGTTCATTCAGCATATCATCACCAAAAGTATCCAGAAGATGAACACTCACTAGATATGAAACCTAGAATAAATTTAATTCACAAATATTAGTTACACAATTGCAAGTTTAGTTACACTAAGGAAATGATAAGAGACATGAGCACAGGCAAAAGTAAAAAAAAACATCTCATTACATAAGCAAGTCCCAGTGTTAGCAATTAACTTCATATGAAACAGTGAAAGTTTCATCAAAATAAGATACTACATAATCACAAGCAAAATTGCAAAACAAATTGCTATCATAGACCTCGCCATATCGTTTTCCCAATTGTGTACTCCCATGCTGTGATGAAATCACCCAGGACAATGAAAACTAAGCTCATTCTAACCAATTAGCACCCAACTCAAGGTAACAAACAAATACATTACCTGAGACATAAGAAGCGATGTGTGAAGCTTTTCACATTCATTTATGCAGTAAAATATGGCCATCAATCGATCAAAACTAAATGGTTTGGGGCCACTGATCATATTGGTTTTCACTGACAGAGACTCCACCTTCCTCCGCTTCTTCTTATTAGCATGTCTCGAGAAAACAATGCGATCCGATTTTGACGAATTATGTGATGCCAGGTATGCGGCCATCAGCAGCATCTTGGAGTGATATGGTAGGTTCAACTTGGTCATGGCGAGACTGCTGGTGATTGTACACTGAGGTCCAGGTTGATTACTGTGAGCAATGACATTAAGAGGAAGAATAAGTGAAGTAAAAGGTATAAATTAGATCAAGTTACAGCTCCTTACAACACAAGTAAAATTTGAAAGAGAAAATAAACGTAAAATTAGGCACTATATATTTAGATAACATATATCCTTTAAAGGAAAACTAAAAAAGAGAGGAAAAAAAGATTTCTAACCCTTAACTGCTATTGTTGGGCCTTTTTCGACCCGATGATAAGACAATTGGTCGAAAAGTCTTTTTTGAATTTGTTCTTTTTTGTAGTCGTAAAATGACCGCTCACAGCAATCTTGGCTACAATGCAATCCTATGGGAGAGGGGGGAGCAGGCCAGTTGAACTTGAGACAGTGCAGGAGACAGTTGTTGTTTACGAAAATAAGCGATAGAAAGTTTTCGGTCAATTGTAGATACAGATGAGGATGTAACTCTGGATTCCTTGGGAATGAACTGCTAACAGTTTGGATTCTATGGCCTCTTCCCTTCACATTCAATGAAGAATAGTATGTGAAACATTCAACACATTTGGGAGCCTTAAACTATACTTGGTAACTATTAACTCACAGACATACTTAATGTACAAAGTGATTCATATATTTCTCATTCTTTCCTGTATTCATTTTGTAAAAACTTGGTCACCATGACCAACATATAAGATTGAAATCATGTTTTAACATTCAGATTGAAGAAAAATCAATGTCAACACACAGAGGCAATGAAAAAGCACCTTGTTATATAATGTTTGGTTAATGTTAACAAGAAGGCTTTTAGTTAACTTGCAGCTAATGGAGAGTTAAGAGTTTTATTAATTACATTAAACTTTTGGTTAATTGACATGAGAATTATCAATGGGAAAAGACATAATCATTGGCTTTCATGCTGAGAAAATACTTACACAAAGATAATAACACCAGGCCTTAATAATTTTTCTAAACTCTATAAGTTCTCTTGTAAATTTAATAGCAACACCGATAGAATAATAATTTAAATTGAAAGGCAGTCAATTTCCAAATATTCTCAATACAAAAGGGTAAACATCTTCAAGTAGCAGACAAAAAGAAATGAGTCAGACACACAAGACGCATTCACATCAAAACATGGCAGTATTCTAAGGAAAGAATCAAAAAGAGAACTAACCTAAGTTGCCCTTGAGCCAATGAGTGACCCTGCTGCAATGCCACCTTCAATCGGGGAACAATCCATCTCCAAAGGCTGCTCACATCGTCCATTCTTATTTCTCCAGTTTCAATTGGGTGACAATAATCAATGAATATTTTTTCAGCCTAAATAATGAAATTATATCCAAAATTATCACAAAAGTAACACATAAAATATTTGTATAAAACATATGCAATACTCACTAAAGATTTGATGTTCATTAGGTTTCTTGAAACTCTGTAAAATGTGCTCAGAAACATGTTCAGGTAACTTTTATAAAAACCTGGAGGGTATTTGCTCGTATGGGACTGACATAATATGTTCATTATCTCATCTGAAATAAATATAATAATATATTATCAGTATCTATTGGAATATGAGAAAGTAAGGGAACTGTATTTAAAAAATAATAAATAAATTGTTATAAAACTTAAAAAATAATAATCATCAATAGATTAAATACAACGTGGTCAATAAACTTGATGGTTGAAGGCGTAACTTTGTGGAATGACACTAAGAGACATGACAAGAAAGAAAAAGTAATTTCCACACTTAAAACTTTTATTCTTTGTCGTCATGTCTACAACGTGGTCAACCTATTTTTCTTTATTCATTGTAACAAGTCATTCAGGTAAACTCAGGATTCATTAAAATCAAGTGCAAGCAATAATTTAAAACCTAATCATTAATAGTTTATTGAATAACTAGGGTAGATACAGGTCATTCTGAAAATTACCCCGGTAATTTTTGTAAATCACCGTGGTATTTTACGTAGCTTACCACAGCTCTGGAAAATTACAGTAATTTTTGATAATATTCACCTTCATCTTAGATATTTTTCACACCAATATGATCCATACATATTATTTTATGAAGTCTATATGCATTTAATATGATCTTAATTATAAATAAAGACAGGTACAACTCATTTGTGGAATATTTGCGAGGCTATTGTTTAATGGTTAGAACGAAAATTTCTCATGCCAAACAAATGAACACCAAATTATGTGTGGGCTGTCTTGTTTATTTTTGAATTTTCTTTGTTTCTAACAAATTAACATAGCAATAGTAATTTTAAAATGCTGTTAACCCCTTGCCATTTCTATTGGCTTTCCTATAAAATCCTCTATGGGTTATACATAGCAGAAAATTATAAATTACATTAATTCTCCAAAATTATTGTACTTTACCTCAAGTGAAAATCACAGTCATTTACCTATCTCTAAACTAGGGAGGAAAGTAGGGCTTGATATTGCAACCAGAGCCAAAGGCAAGAATGGCAAAAGTGCAGGCTGCAAAGAAGTACTTATATCTCATGTTACATCTACAATATTTTACCACATTTGAGGGGGAGGATCACTAAAATACGCTATGTTTATATCAGTAATGAATTACTATTCCCTCTGTCAAAACTTCACATATGATGGAGGCAAAATGTGGTTATCTTTATGATAGACGCTGGAATCATATATAGACTATGACCAATTTGTGGTGCTAAAAAAGACTATAATGCCAATTTAATTGCCCAACAGATTTTTTTAGGTTACAAATAATCTGCAATATTTCAAGCTTGCGAACCAAAATCTCAGAATTTTCCATTCGTCACCATCTCTGAGGTCATCCAAAAAATACATGTTTAGATCTAGTACAATCTATTAATAATTCTAACTTGATATTTGAATGTAGCCATTTAGTATGGTTAGACTCGGAGTGTAAATAAGTCTTCATCGGGATAACCAAACATGAGGCAATGCGAAGGCAACAAAAGGGAATAAAAGTACCAGTTTGTTCAATAAATAACAGGGTAGGAAAACAAACTACCCGTTACAGAGTGGCTAAAGCAAATTTTTGCAATGCTGAATGATTAGGAGTTAATTCCTATTTCCCATTTCAATTTCCCCAAGTATTAAAAAATACCTTTGTTACTGTATTAAATATCCTTCACTGATATTATTATCAGTTGACATTGGATTTTAGAAAGAAAAGTATTGCATATATAATTATTTACAATAAAACATGCAATGAAAGTTGTTAGTTTCCCAGAAGAGTAAGGAAGAAATTGGTGAACTATTATGCATATAACTTCTAAATTCTAAGTACAGATAGCAAATATGAATGGCAGCACAAGACTTAAAATAAAACAACTACCTAATTTAGGATAATACTGTAATAAGAGAAAAAGCTGCAGAGCAGCACTATTAATTCACATTAATCTTCATTTTTCTCTCTTAAATTTCGGTTATATCTCCACCACCTCCAGTATATTATATATTTTAGTCTTAAAATGATCTGTTAACACTCATTACTTGCATTAAACAATAAAAGTACTTAAAATTATTTTGAGGACATATCACCTTTATTATACTGTGGAAAATGCAAAATAATAGGATCAGAATGTCCCATCTTTGAACAAAATTTCTCCCAGACAACCTCACTGAGCAAAATCGTACAGATGTTCAAGCCTGTGAGCTCTGACAGCCTCAGTAGTGCAGGCAACACATGATCACCTATTTCTCGAATTCTCTCGCTCCTCTCCAGAATCTAGAGGTAAAAAATAAAATGGTAAAGTAAACAGATTAACAACCCAAGAGGCGCCATTAATTACATCACCTGAAATTAAATCGCCCACAAGAGCTCATAACATGTCCTACCATTTGAGACTTACAATGAATAACTTCTTCCTTTTGTCCATGCCTTGAGACTTAAATTTCAATCTATTCACCAACTCCATCATATTCTCACATGTTTCTTGAATATCATTTTCTTTATTATTTCTGCGATGAGCAGAGCTTTCTGCAGAAATAATTGAACACATTGCACATAAATCAGAAATTTATGAATCTTACACATTAACAGTAAAATCACAAGTGCCAATCAAGCATGTTTTAATACAATTAGTAAATTAAGTAAAAAAAATCAATCTACACAGAACATGAAAATTAATATGTACCGACATGTCCCTCACCTGAATATTTTTTTAGAATTGACTCCAACAGAATTTTTATTGAAAACATTTCCACACAGTTAAAACGAACATAAGATAGCTTGAGGTCCTCCAATAAACTGGTAACAACATAAGACTTTCCTGAGCAACTGTGGCCATAAATAAATATACTTGATGGTAACACTTCATCGGGCTGAAATAAAATAGCAAAATATATGAACTACCCTGAATCAGGCAAGAACACAGAGAAAGCATTGACAGTTATCATTGCAAGTAGAGTGACTCTTCAAAATTAACAAAGAATGCAGCATGGTGAAAAGCGCAGATGTATCAAAGAATGGAGGTAAATAGCAAGAAGGAGAGAAGCATGGCCACAAGCATTTGTCTTCACTTGCGGAACTCATTTCCACAATCAGGGTTCAACATCCCACTATTACAGTATTGCACTTGAAATGCTCCACTCATTGCAATGAAGTAGGGACCAGACAGCCAGAGAAAAATTTCACCACTACAGGGAATCGAACCCAGGCTCTCTAATTAGGGAGCCATAACTCCAATTACTATGCTTATCTCACCCCCATAAATCTATAGCTGGAGCACAGCTCAAAATTTAACTAAACTGGTAATAGAGGATTGTTTCCCAACCAGAGATTTGAGATAACATTACAGTTTTTTTCTTACACAAAGGGTACTTTTTTTGTAGAGTTAATGAAATTTTTATTTCACTGTAATATATTTTCTCATTAGTTCTATTTTTACTCATATATTATTAAAAACTGATCGTGCAAATTTGTTTTGGTCACCTTCACTTAAATTCTTACATACATTATTACTCACAGGGGTGAATGAATAAATGAAATTTTTTAGGGGTATGGGGCATGAAAAGGTTGGTAACCACTGTTCAAGAGTAATTAGCAGCATCACATGACACAGCATACCATGCCATTGAAACATTGGCTGTGAATTCTAAGTGACTGTATAATTTTCATGGATTAAGGATTCTCAATTTCCTTACTGACTGAAGCATCAGTTAACCCTTTTGCGCCCAGCGATGGCTAAAGCTGATGTAAATTTTCCACATACATTTTTTTTGCACACTACAAAATATTTAACTTAGAAATGAATTATTCATTTTTTGCTGAGCCTTAGCAGATTTAGAACGAAATTCTAGCATTGATGCAAACGGAGTTCTTGTGCAGAACTCTAAATAGTTTAAGTGTACATGTATTGTAGTGTGTAAATAAATTTGTTACTGTTAATGCTAGAATTTCGTTTAAAATTTTAAAATGCCCAGACTAACATTAGGAATTCCTTTAAAAGCATTAATGTTTGGAGTATACAGCAAAGAATTTTTTTAAAAAAACCACCGCTATTGCAACAAATTTACAGCGGCCTCCTGCTGAGAGGGGCTGCAAAGAGTTAGGGGGTTGTGCTGAAGGCCCGGGAGAAGAGCACAGTGTCCCACTAAGTGGGGTTCGGGGTTGGGGCGAAAGGCTTACCCGAGCGATTCGTCGCCACAAGAGAGCTCCGTATAGAGAGGAGTACAGAAAATTCCCATGCTACTCGTAGCAGGGGAAGCATTTCACTTCGAGAGGCTTCGATGCGAAAGGGTTAACATAATCATTAATTCCTAGTAATGTGAGGTAATATTAAGAAGTGCGCACTGTTACATACAAATCTCTTGTGACTGTGATACACATAGTTTTAGAATTATTTCAAATGGTTTTTATTTTTATGTACAGCAATCTACAGAATCACCCTTTCTCTTAAGTTATTGACCTTAGGTGAACTGACATTTGGCTCCTCATAGATCTCTTAACATGAGTGAGAACTGAGTGACTTCTGAATCTCTGCTTTCAAAAATCAGGGGATGTATGAGCTATGAGAAAAAGAAACTAATTTTTTTCAAGGATACTGTAATAGACAGCAGGAAATGTAATCAGCATACCTACATAACTTCATCATTTACTTAACAGCCTTCATAAAACATCCCCATACTGTCGTCCTATTTCAGCTGAGAAGAACATTGTGTAGAAATATTCTTGAGATTGCCATTACACTCAGCATTATTACTTCACTCAATTTTTGGGGAATTCCACCATGTTCATTGCCCATCGAACAACATTTAGTCCCACAAACTCTAGTATCTTCAGGCCAAAGTATTTTTCTGCAGCTTTTTGGCCACTATTCCGGCGGTAACTGTCTGCCTGTAAGCCCTCAGAATGACTGTCTTAGATGCACTTTTCACAGAGAAGCCCGATGGGCTATTCCATGATGTAGGACAATTACTCTCTATTACATCAAGGTGAGAGTGTAACCATCCTCCAGGTTGAAAATTTTTGTATTAATTGTTACTTGTACAGCTCATTAAGATTCAGGAAAAATAGTGACTTTCCCTTGCCAGCACTTCAATTTTGTCAAACTCAATAAAGTGTCCTGGTTTGGCCATACATACTGCTTAACAGCAGAGGGGAGGATATGATTCATTTCCATGGCATTTAGAAATGCTGTCCACTATTCTAAAACCTATCCTGTTTGATCAACGTTTCTACCATTCAGTTAAGATTTGATCCTAACTTCAGAACTCATATATTTAAACATGTGTTACATTAGCAAAAAGCAATAAAGCAAGGTTAAAATTTACTTACAATTTTCTTAAATACAATTGCAAAAATGACAGCTCTAAGGATCAATTCGCTGAACTTTAGTCCATCCTTTCTATCATGATTTCCACTTTCGAGACATTAACATTGCTTTCAGTTTAATGGGAAGCCACACCAGCAGTGTGCTATTATTGGCTAAATGACTAAATCACCTACTTCAAGGATGGAAAAAGAACATGCTTAAAAGATGTAGGAAGGGGTAGGACTCCCTACCACTGCCTCAAACCTAGAAAATGATCTAATAATACCTTCCTCTGTAAGCAACCATCACTGACAAAATCCCATTAAAAGGATTGGAATTATGATAGTGAGATGCTAACATAAAGGGTTAAGTACTTTAACCACATTTTCTGAATGTTTATACAGAATTTCACGTGCGGTACAGTATTGCAAAATTTTGGATACTGCATAAAGTACAGAGGATGTCAAACTGAGTTATCTGCTGAGAAATATTATAGCTGAGAGTAATCGGATTGCAAAAAAGAGTTAAATCAAACAAGAAAAGAAAGCTTACTATAAAAAGTAAAAAAATCATTACCTTAGAGATCAAATCAACTAGAGTCTCAATTTGCAGAATTCTGTCAGGATTCTGACCATATTTTGTATACTGGGATGTCATCTTTCACCTATGAAGAAATGAATTTCAATATAAGTAAATACAAATTTCTGATTTCAAACAGTAAAAGAATACTCGCTCAGGGAAGGATTTAAGAGGAAATAAGAGCAGTTTAGTGCAATTTATATTTGATTACCAAGAAGCAAAAAAAAACCTTTAATGCTCAGCTAATGGATATATATAGTAAATAATTCACTTTCAAGGTTTAATGTTTACTTAATATCTAAGTGAAATAACAACAAAGAAATATGCTAATTTTACATCAGAACAGATCCTACGATTGGCATGGATCCTAAGATATAATGATGTGTAGGACCCGGAGAGAATGCTGACTTTAGAGGAAAAGTCATTAAAGCAACCCACCAAAAAAGATCATCTGAAATATGTTTGTCCCCGAGTCGACTTCAATGTCTTTCTACAAACAATCGTAGGCCCTTCGTTTCTAGTACATTTACGAGGGGAAAAGAGATGTCAGCTGGTGTGATGGCAGAGTACCTTCGCCAAATAAGTACCAATGGTATTGATAATAATATACCTTTTGAATGACAAACTTGGCATCATAACGCCTTACAAGCACTAAAACCATAAACATTTACGTAATCTCGACGAAAGCGACTTAAACCTAACGATCAAATAGCATTAAACGTACACCGCCTCTTCCTACAACAAACACCACATAGATTAAAATAGCAGTAACCACTGTAAAGGAAATTAAACATTAACTAAAACTCACGCAAATTATTATTAAATCAATTTTCGAGTTATTTCCTGTAAGCATTACATTCGCAAGAGAGAAAGAGCAGCAAAAGCTTCGCTACTAGCTAACTCCTAAAATTCTGACGATAGTAACAACTTAAACAGCAATTATATTATGAAATTATACTTACAATTGTAGCAGAACTTTCACAAAAACCTCCCGCGAAAAGTGCATATCGCGAACGTCGAAGTATCGATGGAATGGATGGACCGTCGAGTACGAGTAATCGAGTTGACTAGTTCGACTAACAGTTGAAGATTTGATTTCGTCTTCTGGTGGATTGGGAGACTGATGCTTTGTTTATATTCGGAAATGTAGCAGTTATTATCATAACATTGGTATATTGGCTGTGCTCACGGTTTGTAGAAATGGCAGTTCCTCCGGCGGCGCTTGTTAATCGTAACAAAAAGCATTTTATCGGTGTACCTGCACCTCTCGGCTATGTAGCAGGAGTGGGTCGTGGGTAAGAAACTAAACACTTGGCGTATATTTCCTTAGGTGCACTGAATGATGGCACTCATTCATTGATCTATTTTGCAGTGCAACAGGATTTACGACTCGGTCGGATATTGGGCCGGCTCGGGATGCTAATGACGTTTCGTAAGTATAAGCTTACATTCTTAAACTAATTATGTTACTTTTGCCGAAAGGATTTTACATAATATGAAAGACTTTCATTTTCCAGAGATGATCGGCATGCTCCTCCCAACAAAAGAAAGAAAAACTCAAAAGAGGAAGAGGACGACGATGACGAAGATTTGAACGATTCGAATTATGATGAGGTAATATTGGTTTCATTTGTGATATATTATCTATTTCACGAGTTATATATCTCATTTTACCACCTACATAGTTTACTTACTTTGGCAAATCATTAGTTCTCAGGATATGGAGGATCTCTCTTCAGTAAGGACCCTTATGACAAAGATGATGAAGAGGCAGATGCAATATATGAGGCAATCGACAAAAGAATGGATGAAAAGAGGAAGGAATACCGAGAAAAGCGACTAAAGGGTAAATCCATGTCATCACATGCTCAAAATATTTGCATTGCAATTATAAGTACTACTTGTTGACCTGTTTACTGTATATTTGAGTTTGTCTTGTGAGACACTTGGTGATTTACGTCCCCCAAAAAAAGTAAGACCAACAAGTGTATGTGTACTCTAAGCTCACCTTTATGGCTGGCGAATTTTGTTCAACCCACAAAGTAGGGGTAATATTTCATATGTTGTTTCGTGTCAATTGAATGCCCGTTACTTGATTTTTGCAGAGGAATTGGAGCGATATCGACAGGAAAGACCGAAGATTCAGCAGCAGTTTAGTGACTTGAAAAGAGGGTTGGTCTCTGTTTCGGAAGATGAATGGAGAAATGTTCCAGAGGTTGGCGATGCTAGGAACAGGAAAATACGGAATCCCAGAGCGGAAAAGTGAGTGAACTAACTTGTTTTTTCTGTTTGGATTGAATACATTTTCGCACCAAATATTGTTTTACAACTGCACATAAATAAGAATATGCACACAAAATTGTGTAACATTCAATGTTTACATAAATGTTATGAGCGCCATCATTTGATGACGTCATACATGTATAGGGAGCATGCTAAGACATCCAGAGGAGTGGAATAGTGGCACTAAGATTGATTTTACTGGTTTTCATTATGCTTCAGGGACATACATAAACACATAAAGACTAACACCTTAGAGTAAGTACGTATGGTGTGGGAAAGAGATAGGGAGATTCGGATATGTGTTTTTAAATAATACTTAGGCCAATAAATGGAACAGGTGTGTCGAAGTTGCACGACAAGCTATAAGAAATGAGCTTTGGCATGTGGCCACTTCATTTAGTGTCGCATATCTCACATGATGTTCTTATGATGATTTCGGTGTCTGGATGTTGACTAATCGACCCATAGCAACGGAAACAAATCTTATTGAGTCATCGAGACCAAATTAAACATGTTTTTTAATGTGCCTTCAATGAGCATCGTCTATAATCAATCGAATTCATGCCACTATGATAATACACGCGATTACCTAACACGGAGTAAACTGTTTGCCGGTATATCATAGCAACGGCGAAATAATTGATACTCGTTTAAAAACACACAACAGCCATGGTAAATCCACTCTTCTGTATGTTGATGCAGAATCACCGAGTGCCACTAGTGCCTCCAAGTGGCTTTCTCTGTAAGCCTTATGTAAGCTCTCTGTAAGCCTGTAATGGGCTGGCATAGGACGTCCCATTTTGCATTGATGTCTGAAAGTCATGGGTCTTAGGGTCTCAGATGGTGAAATTTAGTGAGAAAATGAGGTGTGCAAAAAATTTCTGAAATCAGATTATATTTAGGTGTCGCGCATACAGCTTTTCATTTAACATGGGGGCTCACATAAGCATGTGCCACCCATTTGAAAAGCCGGGCTCATAGGCCTCTGCACCGTTCCCCCACCTATGGAAGGTTCTGATATGTAGGCTTAAATTGGTTACCACTTTGGGAGGAGAGTGTGACTGATATGTAAAGAACAAAGCCTGGTAAACTCTTTCTGAGAATTTTGATTACATTTTGCTTACAATATAATCGCGTTGAAGACTGAGAGTACCCAGCATGAAAAAAGGAACCTTGATCTCACCCCCTGACACAGGCTGCATGAACCCTGTGTGTATTCATGCCTGCTGCGTGTATTCAAGAACACAATTATTTTTTTCACTCATCACGTTGGCTCCACTTCTTCCACCATCTCCCCCTCCCAGAACTTGCGTGCTGACCTTTTGCTCCGCTTAGGGCATACAATTATTCCTCTGATATTTTTGGTCTAGAGTTGTTTGTGAGTGTCATCTGGGTCCCATGGAGGTCTCCCAAGGAAAACATTCCGTCCACTCCTCCTTCAGAGAGGAGTCTTAGGGTCTCAGTTGGTGACATTTGGTGAGAAAATGAGGTGTGTGAAAAATTTCTGAAATCTTATAATATTTTGGGGTCAAGTATGCAGCATTTCCTTTAACATGGGGGCTCCCATAAGCGTGCACTGTACGTTTGATAAGCCCGTGCTTCTGAGCCTCAACACTGCCCCAACTATCAAGGGTTCTGATGTGTAGGCATAAATTGATTATTACATTGGGAGGAGGGTCGTTAACAACCTTTCCGAGCGTGGTGTTGCTCTCATCAAGGAGTATTCTCAGGCTGGATTGACCAAGGATGAGGAGCAAAGGCAGCATCTACTCCAAATAGTCTCCAGGCACCGAAAAGTTATGCCAAAGATGACCAAAAGTGTTCTAAACGAAATGGATAGGGATCTGTAAGAGAATTATGAAGGCAAAGTAGAAAGTCGCTAAAATGAGCCATCTCTCTAGCTTGTGAACTATAATTTCTGTGTGGTCTGATATTGTCAGTATACAAAATCTCATTTACGCCTGAAAAAATGCATGGCCAAAAAATAAATCCTTGTTCTTATTGAATGAAAATGTTCTTGAATACATGCATATATAAACCTACCCGGGTTCATACAGCGTATGTCAGGGGGTGAGATCAAGGTTCCTTTTTTCATGCTGGCTTTGTCCTAAAGTAGTACTCCATTAAGTAAAACTATTGACTCAAAGCACTTTACGAAATCTGAGGAATGATAATTATTTTTGTCACTCTGATACGTGCTATTAAAAAATAATAGTAGTGCAAACACACATGTTCTGGAGAACAGTGATCACACCCCGGACATGTAGAAGAATCGGATGACTAAGGTATAACATGTCAAGTATTAACGTAAAAATATCTCTTTGTGTGTTATCTTTTGAATATATGGCTCATTTTAAGTTAAGTACAATTTCTCCAAAAACTTCCATGCTCATGTTCAATGTATGATATATTTCAATTATTTTTCAGAATGTTTTTCAGGACACTTGCCTTTCAGTATTATGAATAGTCAGAATTTTTCTCATTGATTCACAATCCCGAACAAGTTATGTGATGGAATAATTATGATAATTGAACCTTGTAACAAAACAACTGTCCTGAGGCCCGGAAAATAAATATAATTTAATAAAATATTAAAATAATAAGTTAAATTACGAAGTGACAATATGAAACTTGGGACGCCTATCAAAATAAATATTCACGTAAAGAGAAACTAAGGACGCGCCAAGAAAGTAAACAGGCAACAATAGAGTAAGAAATGAGAGTGAAAGGCATGAGGATGCCAGGAGAATGCATGGAGAAAAATGACGACGCAGAAAGACAGAAAATCACAAGTATGCAAAAAACGGACAGGTAATAACAAAGAAATGGAGGGGTTGATGCAGAGCCCATAGGAGAAGTTTAGAGCGGCCGTGGAAGTAGCGGTTAGTAAATTTGTGTCATGATCCAATAGCTTGAGGGCAACCCACCATTAGCCGACTGAGGAGAGACGAGGAGGGATAGATTACGCATGCAGATGCTACACGTCCAGATCAGGATAAGTGAAATGAACATAATAATAATAATATCGAAAGTTAACGTAAGGGACTCAAACCAGCATATAAACAAATTTCATGGTCAATTTTAACCAATGAAATTGAAAATTCACTAAGTTGAATTTGTAAATTGGGCCCAATAATTATTCTAAAGCAAATTTTAGTTCATTTGAATTCAAATACCAAAATTTTTCTCTATTAAATGTTTGTTGTATGTAATTGCATGTGAAATGTTTTGCTTGTTAATGGAAGTGTTTTCAATGATCACTGGTTGTTTTTAATGTATTTGGGAGTGTTTCAACCTTAATTCAGTGGACAATGAGGACTATTCTGTCATTACTCACATGTAACTCCCTACAGAATTCATGTAAACCCACATGAATGGGTAAATCCTCAAATTCTATTCTCAAACTTGTGACCCAAAGGTTCATGGAAAAGGACTACCCCACCACCCCTGTGTAGTCTTTGATAATTTTTTCTGTGACTGTTCATCACTCAATGGTACTAGTATTTTCAATGATAATTGGGCTGTCTGTAAATAAAAAGCAATTATGTTGGGAAGGAAGTGGTTATAGAATTTCTCTGATATGCTTACCATTTGTCAGATTTACACCCCTGCCTGACTCCGTGCTTGCTCGTAACTTGGGTGGAGAAACAACATCTTCGATCGATGCGAATCTTCCAGGCCCAGGGAGTGCAGGAGGGACTGTTACACCATCTGGTCTCACCACTCCAGGTAAGCTAAAGCGATAATGCAGGTTCTTTATCATCATTTTTGTATGATTTTGGAGGAGTGAATGAATATAAGATACTACTCCATGAAGTGCAAGGGGTTGTACTTGCAAGAAAACCTTTGTCTCATTGTGGCCCTTCCTACAATTGATATTTAAGAAACAAGTCTTATTCACCCATAAATGCTTTCAAATAAATGCGGAGCAGACTTGGAATTATAATTTTTTTAGGTCTAAGGAAATAATGCACTATAGTTGCTGTTGCTGAAAATGGGAAAAAGTTGCATGAAGTAATGCATTGGATAAGACATTTTTCCTAGTATTAATGGTTTTTTTTCTTTTCAGGAATGTTGACACCTACTGGTGACCTTGATTTGTGCAAGATTGGACAGGCTAGAAACACATTAATGAATGTGAAATTAAGCCAAGTTTCAGATTCTGTGGAAGGCCAGACAGTTGTAGATCCCAAAGGATACCTGACTGACCTCCAGTCAATGATCCCTACTTATGGAGGTGATATCAAGTGAGTATGTTATACATATTAAAAGGTTTAATAAAGGTATACTCTTTTGAAAATATTTTTAATACTTTTAGTGTTTCTGTTTTTATTTTAATGTTGGTTTATTTATTTATTTAGTGATATCAAGAAGGCTCGACTCTTGCTGAAGAGTGTGAGAGAAACGAATCCCAATCACCCACCTGCATGGATTGCCTCGGCTAGGCTGGAGGAAGTGACAGGGAAAGTTCAGGCAGCACGTAACCTTATCATGAAAGGTTGTGAGGTATGGAGATAATCAGTTGAAGTATTTTTGGGTGTGTTAAACTAGAATGTAATTCTAAAAAATGTTATAGTGGTCATTGTCATTTATTTATTGGCAGCACAAGAGGAGCTATGATTTTTAAACCAAAAACTATTTCTAATGAATATAATTGTGCCTCTTGGCGTAAGTGGAGATGTGAAGGCCTATAATCCATAATACTATTAAGTTTAGGCTGGTTATAACCTCATAATTAAAGGTTGTGAGGTATGCAGGTAGAGAGATAATAAATTGAAGTTGTTTTTGTTGTGTGAAACTAGAATGGAGTTCCTAAGTGTCAAAGTGGTCATTGTTATTTATTTATTGACAGCACATGTGGAGTTATGGTTTTTGAATAAAAAACTATTTGTTATTATTAAAAAACGTTCCTTGGCCTAATTTGAGGTGTTTCTTCCTACTGCTAATTCACATCTTCAGGCTTCCTCATGATGATTGTCTTATGAAGTTAGTACATTTTCCCAATCCTAGTCCTTTTAATTGAAGCTGCTTTTCTGTGATTAGACTTTCAATGTTGACTGGCTATATCTTGCATCAACATTTTTCTACCTCTGACTGAACAATCACTTATTTTATTCAAACAATAGTTTGCACTACATAAAATTGTCTTTAACCTCACCGCTCTCACCATAGTGGGTCGAAACTCCTCAATAAATGCCGTAGCTAAATGTGACTGAATATCATAGGTTTGTTGATTGCATGCTTCATCTATTTGCACTTCTCTGAGCAATAATCTTTGCACGCAGACAGGATGTGGAAACTTAGTTCTGAGTTGTGACATCATGTGATGAAATTGTTAATTTAGCTGGTAGTGTTAGATTAGATTGTTAGCTGGCGGAGCCTTTGACAGGAGCTCGGGCCCCTAGTCCTTGAGTGGTCCATTGTGCAACCCCATTTTTAATCTGCCTGCCACATGCAGACAGGGGACAAGAGCGCCATGGTGAAGGTATGAATGGTCACCCATCCAACCCGTGTTCAGACCCAACGTTGCTGGACTTCAACCTAGCTGGTAGTGTTATTCACTGCATTGAAATAAATGACTGATTGGTTGTGTTTTTTAATTGTTTATTTCATAAGGTTTTATGGCCTTTTTTAATTTTCATCTCTATAACGTTTCTTTCTTCTAGTAGTCACTGAATTATTTTGTTTGGAAAAACTTGAGTGTGTGAACTTTTTAAATTTTTAAAAATCCATGCATCAAATCATGTTTCTGATGATTTCTTAACATGTAGCCAGGACAGTAATTATGTTTCTTGTATTAGTGTACGGTGAAGCAGAGTAGAATGTTACGTCACAATAATAGATGGATCAACCTGCTCCCACCCATGTCATGCCACTCAAGACCAATGAGGCAAATATTAGGTGAGGCTGCAGTGGGAGTTGGTCTCGTGAGGCTGACTCACCATGTGGAAGCATGACTTAACTTAGCTTTAAAATAGAACTATGTTTGCCTTTAAGGTCAATCCCAAGTCTGAGGATTTGTGGCTGGAGGCAGCTCGTTTACAGTCCGGAGATACTGCACGTGCTGTAATAGCTCAGGCTGTGAGACATGTGCCAAATTCCGTCCGTGTTTGGATTCGAGCTGCTGATCTTGAAACAGAAACCAAGGCCAAGAGGAGAGTATACCGTAAGGTGAGGGTGTTTCACTTTACAGAAGGCCTAGTTGACTAAATGAAGAGTGACTCAAAAATGATGATGACTGATGCATTTTTTGTGCTGCTGAATTATAAAAAAATATTTGAAGCATTCACATATATTTATCATTAAAAAATCATTACTGGGATGATGGAGTTTATACTCTTGTGTTTTATGAAAAGCACAGATGTATTTCCTCATGTTTTAAAGAAGTGTAATTCCGTATGTTGATATAAAGCAAATATAATTGCTATGAAAATTAATGTGCAGGCTCACCTAAATTAATATTTATCTGTGATTTATAACTAAGTCAATTGATTCTTACTAATTCTGTTCAGTATTTCTTATTTAATAACATTTCACTTCAGTATATACATTCATTTTGCGACACTATATCTTGTTTGTGTGGTCAGGATCTGCGAGGCAACTTGACACATTCTTGTACCTTTTGAATTCCTTGGACAACGGTATTATATTCACAATGGGAAAAGAAAGTAACGGGTCCCTTAATTTTCTCGACTTGACTATTTCCATGCGAGTAGATAAATTGAACTTTTCCATTTTTAGAAAAGACACTTGTACGGACCAAATCATCCATGCTATATCCAGGCATCATTTTGCACAAAAACTATCCTCTGCTATGCTCTACCGTTTGCTCACAATTCCCATTTCCCAAGCCAATATTCAAAAAGAGCTAAACATTATTAAACAAATAGCTCTTAACAATGGCTGCCAAACACAAATGATTGATAGACTATGTTGGAAGAAAGTGGAAAAAATGGCCATCCAAACCATTTACCGAACCCACCTAAGTGGCAGTCCAGGTAAATAGAGGAAATTCCTTTACTTAGGAAATTTATCCCTCCTAGCCACCAAGTCCCTCCCGAGACACCATATTAGAACAGCCTTTTACAACAACTTGAATGGTGTGTACAGGCTTAAGTACGAATGCTCAGCAGCCTATATTGGGCAGACTGGTTGGAAGTTCAAGGAGAGACTAAAAGAACTTATTGCTTGCTGTAAACATGGTCATACTAATTCCAACTTCACAAAACACCTGTTAGACAAGGGCCACAGAAGTGATTTCTCCCTAGAAATATTGCATTTTGAATGTAAAGGCCCCTGGCTTGATGCTCTCGAGCAAGTGGAAATTTTGAAATCAGTAAATGCCAATTGTGAAATTATTAATGATCTGTTGTATACTTCCTGCTCTCCCCACCTCAATCTTTCCCTCTTCCATTAACCCGCCCCCCTCCTTTACCTCTGCACCCTCGGCTTTCACCTTATTCCTATCCCTTCAATCTTCGCCAACTCTTCACCACCGTAGGTAGTCAGCTTGGGAGGCGTTAGCTCTGCCTACCTCTCACCACCCCTCCCCCCCCACATTCCAGACCCTTGGCTCACCCTCTTGGGAAGCCCCCACCCAACCCCGCTCAACTACTCCCATCCTCCCTCCACCTTCCTCCCCACACCTCTACAGTCCCCTCCCTGCCCTATCTAGTACCTATATAAGTTGTTGCACCAAGATGTTAGACCACCAAGATGTTGCACCAAGATGTTGCACCAAGAAGACCTGATGATGACGTTAATTGACGAAACCATGGTTGCAAGTGATTAAATTCATTGTGGAAAAACAAAGTTTATTCTTTCAAAACACTGTATCTTGGTTCATTTAAACACCTTTGGAGAAATTGATTCTGTTTGTGATTTAACTTAGTGAAATCCCTAATTTATAAAAATACAAGAAAAAATACCTGGTACTGGGTCAACTGTGAAATTGTAGTAATCAGAAATGAACACTTTGGATGGTATGCCTTAGTGACAGCCTTTGGCTTTCAAGGCTGTTTTATTGACCAGCTGCCTTGATCATCCTTTTTTTCTGTTATAGTTTGTTACTTTGAGTCTAATATTATGTAAGGAGTAATTGATTGGGATGTGACTATTTTATGCCCATAAAAGCCTGAATGTGTAGTTAACATAAGCAAAATACATTTTCTCCATGTGATACCTTGTGGCAATACAAAGTATAAATAAAAAGTAGATTTATTTAGGAATGGGCCAATACCAAAAATTTGATTCTCAATGTAAAAATGTTCACATTACCATTATTTCCTGATACTCTATTCTTTTATACCATAAGTTAATAAACTCATATGGAAGTTAGTTCACTAGCAATTGTAGTCAACTCCTTTCTTTCCATTAGTTCATTAATTATTATTAAGAATGCATTAATGTGGAGACTTCTTAACCACCGCTGAACATGAGGTGAAACTTCTATTTTTTGTGGTGAAGCATTTGAAGGAACCAACTCCATGCAAAAATAAATGTAAAATTGACATAGATTTAAAATGGAGGAAACTGAAATTAATTTTAAATGCACTGGGAGCTAAAAAAAATTAGAGATGTAAGATTGAGGAAGGTGAAATTAAGTTACACTGTATTTTCTCATTTAATGTTTGGCTTGGTATTGAATTAACTCTACTATGGAATTAAGTCGGTACTTGAAACATACATTCGATACCTCTGAATATTGAGTGGTATTCTGGGATTGACAGGCATCATAACCCATCCCTTTCTTAAATTAATTTTTTAGATGCAATATTTTTCGAAGTAGAGCCAAAAACAAATGCATTTTTTTGGGAGCTTTTAGGCCCAAATGTGACTTAATCCATGGGGTTCTTATTGTTTGTTGAATTCTCAATTCTACACTTCTGAAGTGTTTTTTATATTCATTAGTGCACACTTTGTTCCTGTGTAATTTTATGGAATATTTTTTATTTACAGGCTCTGGAGCATATTCCTAACTCTGTACGTTTATGGAAAGCAGCTGTAGAGCTTGAGGACGCTGAAGATGCTCGAATTCTCTTAAGTCGTGCCGTCGAGTGCTGTCCTACAAGTGTGGATCTTTGGCTGGCGTTGGCTCGGTGGGTTTGACTAATTTTATAGGATACTGTTAGCCATTGATTCTATTTGCAATTAAATATGATCATCTTGGTTTTGCTAATCATGTCTTTCATTGTGTTTCATCATAAAAATGAGAATAGGTTAGAAACATACGAAAATGCCCGGAAAGTTCTGAACAAAGCTCGTGAGAACATACCTACAGACCGGCAGATCTGGACTACCGCTGCCAAGTTAGAAGAGGCAAATGGAAATCATCACATGGTGGAGAAGATTATTGAAAGAGGTACAATTATGTCGTATTGAAAAAGTGATTCATTGTTTTGTTATTCATTTTTAAACTTATTAAAATGTTGTTTTATATAAAAATGATATTTTATATTAAGAATTCTTTATTGAAAAATATATGGTTTTGATGATTGTTTTGTTTAATAAGAGAAATATTCAGCGGTTACTAATACTCAGTTTATTATTCTCCAAATGCGGAACTTAACCAACACAAATATATTTCTATTATCCTGATCTCTTACATGACACGTCAACTGATTTTATTATTAATCATACCAATTAGCCCTTAAGCTTGGTTACGAAGTATTTATTTTATGTAATTGTTTCGTTTAGGGAACCCAACAACCTAAACTGTGTACAAAAGTCTCTGAAGGATATCATAACATTTGCCCTTTGTTTCGTTTAATACTCCCGACCTCTTTATCAGTATTGACTTTCAAAATGTGCTCTGACTATTACCTGGAAGTAATTGCATTTTTTTTGGTTTGGCTATTGCTATCATTTTTAATTTGCACCTTCTTATCCACCTTATTAGCACATCTGTATGTGATATTGTTTCATAGTATTTTCTAAGATGTAATCTGTGCCACACATCAATATCTGTTGTTTAACCCCATTTATTCACTCATAATCACTCTCCTGAAGTGTCACATTTTCATTGCTATAGTGTTCAACTTATTATGAAAGCAAGTGATAGTGACAGAACCATATTTTCATCTCAATCTTATGGGGAATGTTATGTGGATTTCATTTATTTTACTGATAGTCTCCCTGATTTATTTTCAGCAATTTCTTCTTTAAGTGCCAATGGGGTAGAAATTAATCGTGAGCATTGGTTTAAGGAAGCTATAGAGGCTGAAAAGTCTGGTTCAGTGCAATGCTGCAAGGCCCTTGTTCGTGCCATCATAGGTCAAGGTGTGGAAGAGGAAGACTGTAAGCATACCTGGATGGAGGATGCCGAGGCAGTAAGTATCAATGTTTCATATGTTAAGATCCATGAGCTGTTCCAAGGTTCCATACTTTCTCAACTGGGACATTTATTTGAAATTTCATATTAGTCTGATTAATTTCATTATATCAATCTGGTACCTATGCCTGTTTATCAGAAAAGTTTCTTGATGGCAGAATATAGATTTGCATACCCTTTGATATTGAATCAGCATGTACATGAAATGGTCCTGCTTATAAGTGCACTGAATGAGATTTGGTTGATTTTACTTGTTCATAGGATCCAAAGGATCAACTCACTTTTTAAAAATTATTTCTCACTGTAAATCTGCTGTTAAAATCTTATTCAAAATAAAATTCTGAAAGCATTAATATCAAAATTTGTAAAATTTTGCTTTTAAAAAATTATTTTACTTCTTGTATCTTGTATATTGGTCTTGAATATTCCATGGAATGAAGTGGCTTGGTTGTGTTACTGGCTAACCTACTGTTTAGGCATTGAGGGATCCAGGTTCAAATCCCAGTGGAGTAAAATAAAATATTCATTTCAAATTTCCTCATTTTGATGTAATACCTACCCATAATTGTATATAAATACTTATAACATCATTTTTGTTTATTTTTACTATGAATATACCTCGTAAAATGTTGGTCAACTTAGATCTATAAACACCAGTCATGCCAGTGGCCAAACCATGAAAATTTTGTGTGCAAACATGTAGAAGGTATCATATTGAATTTGCTCTGTTTTAAAGTATATACATTACCCTTTTTTCTGCAGTGTGCAAATCAAGGAGCATTTGAGTGCGCTAGGACAATATATGCCCATGCTTTATCAGTGTTTCCGAGCAAGAAGTCGATATGGTTGAGAGCTGCATATTTTGAGAAAACAAATGGAAGCAGAGAATCTCTGGAGGCTCTCCTTCAAAGAGCTGTGGCCCATTGTCCTAAATCAGAAGTTCTTTGGCTTATGGGAGCAAAGTCAAAGTGGATGGCTGTAAGTAAAATGAAACTAATGATTATTTTTTGTTGTTAGATAAATTTTGTAATAAGTTATTTTTAACCATGGTGGTTAAATTACACTAGAGTATAACTTAATTTTCAGCTGAAATTATTAATATGGAAACAAGCATTATAGTTAAATACTGAGTAGGAGCTCAAGCATCAAGGGAACTCTTAATTTATAACATACTGCATCAGTGCTCATGTGTTCTAAATGTAACTGGAATGCTGTCACTGTTCATAATTAGCTCTTCTTAAACGCTCCAAAAGTTGGGTAAGATCTGACCATGCTAGTCTTTGAGAAAGTTAAATTTTTTCGAGAATAATGAGTTTCTTTGACTGCCACTCTAAGAAAATTATCGCGTGGATTTAGGTCTGGCGAGCAGACTGGTGGAGTCAAGGCTAGTGGATAAGTGTGAGGAAAAGGATACTGCTCATGACTGTACTCCTACTTCCTCACTTTGGCATTGCCATTACCAATGGACCTCTCAAGCTGCTTGCCTGCTGGTTAACTCAGTTTCTGAAATACCAGCTTTAGAAAAATTTCTACGGAAAACCGTCTTAGATATTCTTTCTCTACAATAAATGGTATACATATGCTACTTTTTTACAATAAAGTATGTATTTAGAACATCCTGAAGTTTAAGGAAGTGATTCATTAAAAAAAATGTTTGGCCTTATGAAGCTTGTAAGAAAAAGTTTGACTCACTGACCTAAAAGAGTTACCTTATCTGGTCCAGCCATTGCAAAATAATAATAATAATATAATTTATTTGCCAGACGACAAGTATTTTATATACATTGTATGTGGCACGTCAATTAGGTGCTAAACTGTAAAATTATTTACAATATATGATTAAAAAAATAACTACAAAGATAAATCAATATGAAGTATGTCAAGAAAATACGGGAGAATAGTGGCAATTACATAGACAAAGATTCCTGAATAGAATAAAAACAATTGGACAGAAAGAAATCTTTCACCTTGTGCTTGAACACTGTGGTACTCATAAGAGCTTTAAGCTCCTTAGGGAGCTTGTTATATATCAACAAGCTCATGGATTTAAAGCTACAGGGAGCTTTCTTAGTGGGAACGAACGGGATGTGCAAGTGACCATGTTGTCTAGTACCATAGTTATGGATTGTAGAGTTTTGAATAAAGTCTAGATAGTTAGCTTTGACATGAAGTAATACAACAAGGATATAGATACAAGGGACAGGTAATATACCAAGACATTTAAACAAAGGGTGACAGGGAGTGCGCCAGGATTTATTTGCAAGTAGTCGATTAGCTCTCTTTTGAATTCTGAATATTTTCAATGCTAGTGATGAGGACCCCCAATGGAGAATGGTGTAAAGTAAATGGGAATAAAATTCACCGTAGTATACATGTAACTCAACCTTCGTGGATACAGTGGACTTAATAGACCTAATTAGGAAACACACTGAGCTCAGTTTAGCAGCTAAATTTTTAACATGCCTATCTTAGGAGAGATGAGTATCAATATTCAAACCTAGGAACATAGTATTGTCGACCTGTGAACTACACGCTCTATTCAGATCAACTCTGACTGAGCTCATAGATTTCTGAATATTTGAGAAATAAACAAGCTGAGATTTGTTTACATTGAGGTTTAAACAATTAGTAATACACCATATATATACTTGTTGAGAGACAAAGTTAGCTGCAGTATGTAAACCAGTGACATTAGAGGAGGTTATGACAAAATTGGCGTCGTCAGCATATAAAACTGGGTTAATACCATGTTATCCTTGATTCCTTGTTCTTTCTAAATCTAATTGTAAAGGTTATCCTTGTCCAGTGTAGGCCATGTGAGGGCAGTTGTGTGCTTCAAGAGTCTCACTCTCTTACAGGGGGATGTACCAGCAGCCAGAGGAATATTGTCTTTGGCTTTTCAAGCTAATCCAAATTCTGAGGAAATTTGGTTGGCTGCTGTCAAGCTGGAATCTGAAAATTCAGAATATGAGCGAGCTAGAAGGCTGTTGGCCAAGGCAAGAGCATCTGCTCCCACCCCAAGGTAATATTTATACTACATTTTGGTGGATTACCCATCTATTCAGTGAACTCAGTTGATCACATGGAACTACGTTTAATAGATTATATATAAAATTATTGTTTCTGTTTAAAGTTGTTTTCTTTAAATATAATTTTGTACTACAGGTGGTTAGTGACTTTCAAACTATGATTTTGTCTTAAAATTTCTTGAAGCTGTGGGAATTGTTTGCATTGCCATAATTCTGTCTTTAACTGGACATCATTTTATAAATTCATTTTAAATTTGTCATGGCTTTTTATGAGATCAAAATTAATGCTCTCCTGTTTGTTTAGTATCTTGATACTTTTATATGAGGTAATTGTATGTGTGGCTTTAAAGAAAGATATTTATTGTAAGAATTTATGTAATTTCTTAAGATATTATATTTAAGAATGTTCATCTGTAGGAGCTTGACCTTTCATTTCTGTGATGCACCATTTTGCAATACATAATATCATGCTGCACTGCTCAGGAAATGACTTATTCTTCTTTCACAGGGTGATGATGAAATCAGCCAAGCTAGAATGGGCATTAGATGACCTTGACAAGGCTCTTATCCTTCTTGATGAAGCGCTAAAGGTTTTTCCAGACTATGCTAAACTTTGGATGATGAAAGGGCAGATTGAGGAACAGAAAGGAGACCACAAGCAAGCATGGGATACATATCACCAGGGAGTGAGTTTTTTAGTTACCTGATTCTTTTGTTTATTTAATCTGTAATTTAGTTGTTTGGTCTCACTCCATAGTTCTTGGACAGCTGCACCTTAGCCTTCCAAAACAACTTCTCAGCTGATTGTTGAGTTAGGTATTTTTTATACTATTGACAGAAAATTAACTTTGAATGATAGCATCTGTAACCCTGTAGTTAAGAGGTCTGAAATAATTTGTAG
This sequence comes from Ceriagrion tenellum, assembly GCA_963169105.1. NCBI lineage: Eukaryota > Metazoa > Arthropoda > Insecta > Odonata > Coenagrionidae > Ceriagrion > Ceriagrion tenellum. The sequence goes on from OY720639.1 coordinate 32,314,052, forward strand.
ACCAACGGATTTTCACCTTCTCACCATCATGTATTAGGTTCCATATATCCTGAAAAATAATCATACCAGAATGTGGTAGGCTTCCAATTAAAGGAACTTATTTCCCTTGAAAGAGTTCAACATTTCACTCTGTTTGAAATTGCTCATCTGAATACAGTGGTCATATTAACCCTCTTAGTTTGGTGGGCTGATATATTAGCTTTTGCATCTCGGGCAAAAAGTGTGACGGGCCAATAATATTGGCTCATGTGCAACTATTGTGTACCTTTAGTCCACTAATATAATTAAGATTATTTTTTAGACTATGTAAAAGACTTATAATTATTTCCTAACTCAATTTATATACAATATAAAAGCTGCATTTGGATATCTCAAACAATAACTTCATAATATTTTGTTTCCTGAGATGATACATTTCATATTAAATTACCCTCTGAATTTCTCGCTGGTACTGCTGGCAGGAGGCAGCACTAACAGGTTTAATTTGAAGATTATTGGGAGAAATCAATATGACTCAGACTGTCTTTGATAAAGCTGGAGGCATGGATATTAGATAATTATTCTCTGTAGTCCATGACTGGAGGGATAGATTGAAATGATGTATGAGTGGAAGTTTTTGAGCCTCATGCAAAAACATGGTTAACTTAGGGCCTTACTTTAAACTTGGGATTGCTATTTAAAGATCAGGCTATTCCATGGCTCAGAATAGCCAGGGTTAGTATTCTGAATGGAAGTGAGAAATATATTGCCCAGTTCAGAGCCTCAATAAGAAATCCCTTCCTTTCCAGTATGAAAATCTCTCATATAAAACTTAAATTTCAGCAACCAATGAGATGCAAGCTTTTGGTGTATTTCTTTCTCTCTTTGATTAAATATTATTCCCCAATTGTAATAATATAGGACTTGTTTCACCTAAAAAATAAATAAAATTATTATTATAATTCTTGTTACGTATTACAAGTATTACTGTAAAAATATACAACATGCACAAAGCAATGTATTCTGAAAAATGACTGACAAATGTAATACGGCAGAGCGGTGAATATAAACATGCCAGCTTAAGTCCACTGATGGTGTGAGATTTGTAGTAAGTTTTTGAAGTTCACTATGTTAACTGTGCCAGCATATTTTTATGATTTTATGAAATTAAACAACATATGGAGCAGGGGCAATCCAAGGGGGGGGGGGATTAGGGAATACATCCCCTCCCACCCCCCCAAAAATTTTGGGTTTTACAAAACAATTTTCACAACTAGATGTATTTATCAAATTTATCAAATACAACATTAAACACTCCGATCTCTGATCTGAAAAGTATAATAGTTATTATTATGCTCATTATTATATAGATATAATGATGTTACAGTTTATAGTTTTTTTAGTATGACTGAAAATTGCCAATTAATGGTAGTCTCCCCCCCACCCCCCTGAAGTAAATTCCTGGGATCGCCCCTGATTTGGAGTGATCCTTTCCTCTGTCAGTTTTTGGAAAGCAGTGACCCTTACTAAGTACCTTTCGAGGTGTCAACATATGTACTTATCAATTGCCACTGTTTTACTTGCAAGTTCCTCAGTTTTCCTTCAATAGAGGACTACCAGTATTGCCATCTAAGTTGTTCTACTTTGTAATGTATGGAATATATTCAAATGTAACTAAAAATGTTGAGTTCTTTCCGATTTTTCAAAGAAAAGAAGGTATCAATTTTATGATTCAACTTCTTCTTGGTGAGAAATAGTACTAGAAGCAGATCTTTGCTTTGTTTTTAAGTCCTTCACCACCCCATGGCTGAGACTTTTATTCCTCATTGCGATTAAAATATCAAAGGTGAATTTTAAAAATAATCAATACATATGGTTAAACACAAAATGTAATAAGCTGAAGTTTAATGTAACTCACTTTTATGTAGGTACCATGGTTCATTTTTAATCAGTATCCAAACTCAAGTCTGCGAAACGTTTGCTCCAACTGTAGCATCTGGAATTTTTATTATTGCCTGTGATGTCACCATGTATTTTCAAGTTATTCTTTTTGCTTAATTCCTGTATTGATGTAAATATTACAATTTTGCTAATTCAAAATGATATTACAGCTATATTTACCTTCACTTTCTGTGAGATATAGTGACCCTAATAAACAGATGCTGTTTTTAATGGTTGCATATCATCCATCCCAAGGATAATATCCTCAAAAAGCTAAGTTATGACTGTTGAGGGTAGCATTTGTGTGGTATTAGAATATTTAGTGACAGGAACACCCCTCATAAAAAGTTGCCACCAGTCTGAGATTTTATGACAATTCTCTGTACATACATTTTTGGAATGACTAGTGTTGTTCATGACTCTTTTTACTCCTCTGTTTCAGTTGAAGAAGTGTCAAAATGCTGTGCCTTTATGGCTGCTCCTTTCTCGACTGGAAGAAAAGAAAGGTCAGCTTACAAAAGCTCGGTCTGTGCTTGAAAAGGCAAGACTTAGGTGTCCCAAGTGTCCACTTCTCTGGCTTGAAGCAGTCCGAGTAGAGGCACGTGCAGGACTGAAGGATATTGCTAACACATTGATGGCTAAAGGTATGCAGTCATACTATTTATCTATGATTTGGAGTCTACTCAACGGGCATTGGCATCTCTTGTTATTTAATAGTGAAATGAGTCATGTATAGTTTATTACTGGCAATCAGAGATTGGGTTAGTCCCTCATGGGTTTATTGAGCTTTTACTTTTATTCATTTCATGTTATGTTGGTGATATATGATGCTGAAGGTGTCTACATATGCCCTCACTATTCCAGACTGTTAAAAGCTTGGGGCTGTCTTGATTGTTCTAAGTCCAGATTTCCCAGGGAATTCCCAAAACAGTAATGTTTGGAGTTTTTTTCAGTTACTTTTAGATCACCAATAGTTTTTAATTACTTTTCACAATGCAAGCAGCCCTGCTAAGTGAAAACTGGGGCTTAACTACTAGTATAGTTTGGGAAGGAAGGGTATATGTGGGAAAGCCATTTAATAGTAAAGACAAGCATTAATTTTTTAAGTATCTTACTGTAAAACAATGGTAACATATTTGACGCTTTCATTAATACATTACATGACTATTTCCCCTAATTGATTGCATTTAGTATAATTTTATCGGTAACACTTTATAATTGCCATAAGTTTTGGAAGTTATTATATCCCTGACAGCTCTTAATAATGTGCCCTAAGCATATCAGTTCAGTAAGAGTGCCTCTATATTTCCAGCTGCATATGGGCTGACACAGATGCATCACACAATTGGATATTCATTTACATTTATAGTGTCATTTAAGAGTCTTGACATGTCTAACTTATCCTATATCATCCTGAAAGTAAAGTTTCTACTGGCTAAATGTAAAAAAAATTGATCGTTAATAACCCTTGTGATTTTATTTAACCTTTGAAATCCCAGATGGCAGATATATCAGCCTTTGCTGCCTGTACAAAAACTGTTACTCCTAATTACATATTTGTAACTTTTATTTACTTCAAATCGGCCACAATATGCCTAGAAATCCATCATCATCCTAAACTCTCATTATATCTTCATCATCTAGCCAAATATGAACTTCATTAATTAAAATTAAGTACTCTAAATAATTTAAAATGAAGATGCTAACAAAATTTTTAAAAATAGGCTTAGCAGTTTTTGCATTGCCCACCTCAATTTATCTTGCATTGAAAGGTTTAATAAGAAACGTAGAAGTCACTCAAAGTGAACATAAATTACTTTTATGTAAAATCAATACATAAATTGTTTAATAGAAAGAATTTGGTCTTTATGCCAGAAGATTTTGGCTATGCTCATTTGAGTCATTTATTTGTTGTTACGTGATATGTGTAGAAAATGATATGCAATGTCATGTACTGCAATCAGTCTAGAGTGACTATGTGAAGCTTCAACTTCCCCTTTAAGAAAAGCACTTCCACATTTTTCAGTAACTGCTAATGGTGCATGGGTTCAAAATTCAAGTGGGATGGAATCAGATAGTGCAATATCAGAGTATACTTGATGGGGTGAATACTGCTCTGCCAAGCACATGGCAGTAGTGGCTCTATGCCTGTTTGCACCAAGCAATTCCCTTAATCGTGCAAATCATGTCAAGTGGGTTGTGGTATTGGATAATGTTGCCAAATCAATGTGAAAACACATTGAAAATATCTGGTGCTGTTTAGTCGGTTCCTTTGCTGATGTGATGAAAACAAAGAGTTGAGTCATGTGATGCTTAATGTTTAAGTAGCAAACTATATGTTTCCTTGGTACAACTGCCAATTTATGTTGCTCACTTTCACTGAGAGAAAGTTTGAGGGAAGTTTTCTCTGAGGGAAAGGAATTTTCAGCTACAAATTTACTCAAGTGAACAAGTCGTAGTAGTAGTAGTAGTTTTACGTTTTAATGGTGCATTGATAGCTAAGGTCATTTTGCACCTTGTCTTAAATAATACATAAAAACCCAAAATTGTATACAAATATAATAAATGTGCACAACGTCACTACTCAAACCATTATAATTTATTTATTAAATGAGTTTCCTTCAGGAAGGAGAGAACACAATCTATCATACTTGGGTCGTTGCCTAGGACTTCTCCTACTGTCGGTGCAAAAATTATATAGACTCGAGTTTGGACACTGATGAATTGAAGAAATTCAGTACATCGAGAAAAGGCCCTTATGAGTAAAAGGTGATGGAAAATGGTTGGCTGCTAAAAAGACAACATTTGCTACCTAAAATAAAATTCATGAAAAGAGCGTGTGCGATTGTTTTCGCCATTCGAGGCAGTGCACAGGAGGAGTGTATGAGTAATGGGTTCAGCCCGCAACCCGCAAGTGGCAACAGGGCTCATACTTTCACCACCCCTCAAGCGAAGAAGGCCGCCTCATCGCTAGCTCAAGCCCGCTAAAATACTCAGTTGTTTATTAACTCGTTAAAAATCAATATCACAATGTGAGTTGACGATGGTAATTGACATTAAATACTGCTGAAAAGAGCTTAAAAACGAGACCTAGATCTTGCTTCTATTATTTTTTAAAACCAAGAAAAAGTTGTTGCATAAACTTGTTAATAACTTTTTTATGGCACAAAAGAAGGAACTGAATGCTTAAAGATACATTTAAATATGTATTTCCCACACAATACTACAGGTTCATTATGATTAAACTTCAAGTTTCTTCACTATTAAATGTCAAAGAGAGCACTCCATTCGAAAACAGCAAAAAACCGGCACTTTTTTGTTCTCACTGGGAAAAAAAATCGAGAGTGTATTATAAAAATAATTGGCAACCAAAGTTAAATGTGAAATAAAAAAAGCTAAAATTTGGTGTAACTTGCATTCATGTGGGTACCACGGCTCATTTTTAATCAGTGTCCAAACTCGAGCCTGCATAATTTTTGCACCGACAGTAGGTTGCTCAGCACATTGAGTTTTTCGCGTGCATCCCGATACACCTCTGCGAACAAGTCTTATCCAGTAAAGCCATGATTATTTTCTCAAGAGGTTGTTATTGGAATCAGTACTCATGGTAATACTCCACGGGACTTAAGTTGTTGTTTATGGTATTGCTTCCCTCCCCAGTGTTCTCTGACTTACAGTTTCAAAAAATTGAGACATTGAAAAATGAATTTCTAGATCTTAAATTTTTGTGAGAAGTCGACCTTATCAACAATACATACTGGTTCAGGAGATAATTTTAAATGATGCCATCTCACAACCCTTTAGTTAACCACCCATACTACATGCCATAGGCCTGTCTGGAGTATATAGGGTTCATATTAAGAGGTCCCAAATTAGTGAGGACCTACTTTAAATTTTCTTAACAGAATTTATTTTAGTGAAGTGGAATTTATTTTAGGATATTTTTTTAAATTTCTATAGTAATGGATATTCATAGTGCCAAATATTGAAGTGAGAGAGAAGTTGTTCTCTCCAATTCACGAAAAGGTTATTATGTTGGAAATATGACAATTAGATCGAAATTGACTGTGAAGTCGGGGTGATACTTTGTTGCACTATTTGGCATCAAATTTTGATATTATGTCCTGTGGTTGTGTCTTCAAAGCCACTACTGCACTGTTGTAATGTTAATTAAAATTTTCAATTTTATACAGAAAAACAATCATTGTCAACAATACAGTCAAGACAAAAAGCCTGCAATTTAGCCAAAATAAAATACATGGAAAGAATGTGAAACACCTGATTGGAAAATAACCAAGAATGCACATGAATATGAATTATCGCAGTTGTGTTCACTGAACTAAGAGTTTCATTCGTATCATTCTCCATTTCTTACAGAGAAAGTAATGGACTAAAGTGATACGAATTTCTGTTCAGTGTTGTGTTTTTAAATCCTAAATAATTAAATTTTTGATTATGCACAAACCTAAAATAACTCATGGATTCATAAATTTACTAGAAAATGTAAAAAGTAGATTTGAATTTGTTTTTAAGTGTGTAAACCTATGGTTTGCTACACTACGGGCGGAACGCCAGAGGGTTGGTACCGCACCCGGCGAAACAATGAGCAATGCGCCCGGCCGTAATAATGGACGACAGTAGGGAAGCCGAGCGTGGGTAATTACGGGTGCGAAATAGAGGAGAGTTAGAATGACAGTCAAAGAGTGCAGACGCGTCCAAGAGATCGGGAATAAAAAGCAAAAGAAAATAAGTGAAAGCAAGTAGGAATAAAACCGAAAGTGTGGGGGTGCGCTCGAGAGATCGGAAGCAAGAGGTGAAAGCGAGGATTATGGGTGCGGATAAAAAGGTGGAAAGGAAACCCGGTGCGGAAAGGTGCACTCCAGCCTGGCCCCGTACGAGGAAATCCAGAGACTGCCCGGAATATCCACGCAGATAACAGCTTCTCGATCACGATAAGTTGAAAGGGAATAAGGGAATTTCATATAAAATTCAAAGAACTTAAACTCACTTTTACAAAATTACCCAGATATATTTCAATTTGTCATTAATATAGATATATATTAAGCAAAGGCTGTAAATTGGGCCCAATTATTTCTTTCATTGAATTAAAACCGTATATGTGCATGAATAAGATAAGTAGTGCTGTTTTTATTTAAATTGAAATGTATTGCTTACAATTTATGTGTATGTGTGGTAAATGAAACATTGTGGTAAGGTAAGCATGACGAAGGTAACCGAAAGGGTATTGAGGGTTACAAGTGTCTATTTTTTATTTATTATTATTATTATTTGTTACTTCTGTAACTTTCCCCTCCGAGTCCCCGGCTAACATCGGGTTTCGTTGCCGTCATAATGGCCGAGAACTCGAGAGGGGCGGTGCAGAGTTCGTAGCCGCTTCCGATTAACCCATCGGATCAGTGGCTACGCTGCGTTCGGGTCGTGCGCACGGAGCAGACGGAGCGACCCCAAGAGGACGGCCTTCTGCATGCGGGCTGCAAGTGATTCCGCCTGTGCCACGCAAGCAGGAATACACTTGATGCTCTGTATCAGCGAGCCCTTGATTCCACCGAGCACACCTATGACTAGGACTACTAGTTTTACAGAGTGTCCCGGGTACATCTGCCGAAGTTCGAACAGCAGGTCTTGATATTTCGTCCGTTTTTCCGCCTCTTTCGCGTCCAAGTTTGTATCGGCCGGAGCCGAAAACTTGATTACGAACATGGAACGAGATTGGCGGTCGAGGAGAACGATGTCAGGCTTGTTCGCCTCCAACTGCCTGGTGGTGGGGAATGAGTAATTCCACCAGATTTTTATTTTGTCGTTCTCCACGACGGACTCAATATCTCCAGGGGCATAGGGCAGCACATGGACTTCGTCGATGCCGTAATGATGTCGAAAGTGGAAATACAACACCCACAGAGCTGCGTTGTGCCGAGCTAAATACGCTGACTGCGCGTAATAACTGCAGCCGGAGAGAAGGTGACTCAAAGTCTCCGGCTTGGCTAGGCACGCTCTGCATCTCGTGTCCGTCACCTCCGCCTTGAATATCATTCGGCGGTACACGAGTGTGTTGATGACACCATCCTGGCACGCGAGAACGAAACCCTCTGTTTCGGACCTGAGACCCGTGGAACGAAGGAAGGCAAACGTCAGCTCCTTCGATAGCCCATGTTTTTCCATGTTTCGGTAGAAACCTCCATGCATGGGCTTATCGGTGTGCGTCTTGAGCAAGGTCTTCTGCTCAGCCTTTTTGACCTCGAGCTTTAAGACGTCTGCCCTCAGTGACACGATTGACAAGCCACTGTCGTTACCGTCGGATGACAGGTCAAAGTCCAGACCGATTTCGTCCGCTGCCCTCTTCGCCGCCTGGAAGAGGAACGCCCCCACCCCGGCACCTTCGTGCTCCCTTACGAGAGTGAGCAGGGGGTCCGTGCTGTTGAACACATGGCAAACTGTACCCAAAACAACTCTGTTATGTAGACACTCCAGGCTCAACATACCTCTACCGCCTACACTCCGAGGGAGATACAATCTGGCGACGGAAGATTTCGGATGAAGACTTCTATAGATGGTCAGCATCTTCCTCGTTCCCCGGTCGAGGTTTTGCAACTCGTTGACATTCCATTTCATGCATCCGAAGGTGTAAAGCAGTGTCGGAACCGCGAACATGTTCGTGGCAAGAACCTTGTTCTTGCTAGACAGCTCAGAACTCCAGATTTTTCTGAGTCTGTCTGTACTTGGCGGTGAGTCTTTCCTTCACTGCTGCTACCTCCTGCATTCGACGCTGGGGGACGCCGAGGTATTCGTAGCATTCGTCATCTTGCAGATGACGAACGACGTTCCCGTCAACGAGTTGCGAGTCTTCTTTGTCCTCCGATATTCTTCCTTTCGCCAGGTGGATGGATGCACACTTGTCCAATTCGAATTCCATCCCTATAGCCTCACTGTATTGATGTACGGTGTCCAGTGCCACGCGCAGTTCTTTGGCGTTGGAAGCATACAGTTTAAGGTCATCCATGTAAAACAAATGGGTGACCTTGTGCTTCCTGTCACCAGGAACGCCGCACATGTATCCTCGGCCTCGTCTCAGCTTGAAGGAGAGGGGGAGGAGGGAAGTACAGAACAGGAGGGGGCTCAAGCTGTCGCCTTGAAAAACGCCACGGTGGTATGTTACCAACTCAGTGGAGATGGTCCGTTTGCCCGATGTCAAGACGAAGCGCGTTCTCCAGAGTGGTAACAGGCGTTGGATGCAGGACACCACCTCTGGGTGGACTTTCATCAACTTCAGCACGGCGATGAGAAGCTCATGCGAAGTGGTGACGAAAGCCTTGCGATAGTCCACCCATGCCATTGATAGGTTTCGCTTATGTCGGGCGGCATCCTGACATATGCACCTGTCAATGAGCAGGTTGTCCTTGCATCCCGCGATTCCTCGTTTGCACCCCCTTTGCTCGTACACCACCTCCCACACAGGCTGGATCTGCCGGAGGATAAGGTCGCTCAAGATCGTGGTGAACGCCTTGTATACAGAGTTTAGACAGGTTATAGGGCGATAGTTCTTCGGATTGGACAAGTCTCCCTTTTTTGGAATGAGAACCGTGCGTCCCTCAGTCAGCCAAGGTGGAAATGGTTCTCTACCTGTGATGAGGGACGTGAAGATTCTGGCCAGATGTTTGTGGGTAGAAGTGAACTTCTTCCACCAGAAGCTATTCACGGCATCCATTCCTGGAGCCGCGAAATTCTTCTTGCCCGAGAAAGCGTGCTTCACGTCACTTTCCGTGACTGAAAGGGGTCCATCCACATTGTGTAGGTGGCGGTCGCAGAACTCTTTAAAGAGTGCGATGGCCGGAGTGTCTCCATTGAATGGCCTCGTCGTTTCGTAGTTATCCTTCCAGAAACGCTCGACCTCATGAACGGGTGGCGGGGATTCAACAGCAGGCGGAGGAGGCCGAAAGAGACGGGACGGCTGAAGAAGAAAGGTGGAATTCTCCCTTACGGCTCTACTCCTTTTCAGGAGTTTTTTCTTGGCCGAGGTAAGCGCCCTTACCCTATCGACCTCGTGCTGCTTAATAGTAAGCAACACGTTTTTGTTCAGTGTGTGATGGTTGAACCTGAGGCTGCGCGCAAAGCGCCGAACTTTGGATGTAAAGGTTCGCCCGGCAGTGATGTACTCAATCACACACTGAATCTTCGACGCCTGCTGTCGCGCCAGCGTGATCTTGGCATCCAGCTTTTTCAGCCTTGCTGCTGCTTTATCCTCCCGAGAGGAGTCCTTTCGGGGGGTTGCCAAAACCTTGGCCGCAGCGTAGACCACTCAATTCACCGTCCAGAGATCTGACGTATCTGTCAGGATCTCGTCGATGAGTCCATTCATTTGGGGCAGGTGGTTACCCCGCAGAGAGATCTTGCGATGGATGCTTCTCTGCCTAGTGGGTCCTTCGTCATAGGTAATTGTGCTTCTTAACCGCGATCTTAATAGTTCAGAGTCAGTCTGACCTACATCCTCCCTCTTAGTAGGAGATACCGACAAACGTGCGGTACTCACGTCAGCAGGTGGAGGCGCTGCCTGTGACGGGGAGGGTGGTTCGGCTGGTGGTGTGTTACTCTGAACCTGCGGTTGGTGGATGTTTTCCATTTTTCGCAGGTGGTTGGCCTGGTCGCGCAAGTTCTGCTGCGACAGATGGTCGTGTTCCGGATGCATCTCACACCACAAAGAGTGCATCCTGGCCATGTAACCCCTGCGTTCGGGCTCGCTGGCAGCATAGCAGGCGAGGAGGTCGCCCCTTAAGGCTTCCGTCCACTCCATGCGAGCTCCCACCTGAGTTCTTTTTGCTTGGCCACGCCCAACTCTACTGGGGCCCCCATCCGAGAGGGGCCGGTTGTGGGTGGCCTTATCTGAGTTCATTCTTGGAACCAGATTCTACTATATGGCGGGTGGTTAGCCCGCCACATAGACCATTAGCCGGCAACGCCGTTGCCAGGTACGCCACGAGGAGGCTGGTGGTCCGCTTTCGTACCCTATTTTATTATTTATTTAATGTTAATGATAAGGAAATGGGAAATATAATAAAGGGAAGGCAGAATTCGGATTCGTGATTATTCAATAAAAATAGGAGATTGGAATTCGGTATTTCTGATTCAGTAAATTTAGGATTTGACCCATCACTAATCATGTAGCTTTAATTTCAGTCATGTAGCCTAATGGTAGTTATTATTTTTTCTCACCCTGCCTAGCACTGCAAGAATGCCCTACTTCTGGTGTTTTGTGGGCTGAAGCAGTGTTCTTGGAGCCACGACCTCAGCGCAAGACGAAGAGTGTGGATGCCTTGAAGCGATGTGAGCATGATCCTCATGTTCTACTCGCTGTTTCAAAGTAAGGATATATGATCATTTATTATTACAGCAATTGAAATGTCCTTAAATTGAAAGCAGATTTTCTTTACCTGGTTTTATGAACCATTACTTCCTATGGTCATATTGCTTTACTAGTGCTTATTGTTCAAAATACAGTTACAGAAGCTTTTTAGAGAAAAATAATGAGTGAGAGAAACAATGATGTGTGTCACCAGTGGCTTATACTGTATTTTCTGACTTATGGGATGTGCCTTAAAATCCATGGAAAAATAGCCCGTCATCCTATGTGTACATTGCCATCATCATATTTGATCTAAAGACTATTTGCAATGAACTTTCAGGGATGTTTTGCACATAGGCTAAATCCACAAACTTACCATTTAAATTAATGCCAATATCACTTGGGATGGATTTGTTGAAAAGTGGTTTAAATTTAATTTGTGGTACATTGAACAGAACCTATTCATGCTGTAGAAAATCTTCGATTGTAGAAAATTGGTTGTAGACTGCATGATATGGTTGTAAAACACATAAAGAAGACTAAATTGAGCCCCACGTTGGAAGCCAATAATGTAAAATACAGTAACAGACGAAAGACTTCACTTAGTTGCCCTGTGTTGCATCGATAAATATTTACCTTGTCCCGCTCTGACTATCTTCCGGTTTTTTTTTTTTTTTAATTTTTCGAGGGATAAACAGAGAATACACAACCAATATAAAAGAAAATACGTGCTCTAATTTCAGTCTTAAGTTAAAAAAATTATATTTGATTCAAAAGATTATTGGGCCAAATTTACATATAAAATATTTTTCTCTCTTTCTGTATGAACATTTATTTGTATGTATTTGCCACTGAGCATTCTGAGTGAATGAACGATTGATTGTATGGCCTGAATGGCTCATTTTCCTACTTGGGTTAGCGTAACCCGTAAACGCCTGTTCTATATCTTTCACCACTGTCTGTGTGCTTGTGTCATTCTATCCTTTCGCCTTCTGTGTGTGTCATTCTCTCTCTGCCGGTGGATGAAACGCAGCCCTAGTGCCATGTATTGGCAGTTCTCGTGGGTCATGCCTTGTGGGGTGTTTGTTCATATAAACCCCCCGCCGATTCCAGTGGTTTCTTAGTAGACTGGGTAGCTCAGTGGTCTGAGCAGTGGACGCGAAATCCGAAGGTCCGTGGTTCGATTCCCGGTCCAGTCGAATTTTTTCCGCTTGGAATCGGCTATCTTTACTTCTTCACATCACCATTGTTTGTCAATTTTATGTGTTCCTATTCACTTTCTTTCTCTCTTTCTGTTGAACATTTATTTGTATGCATTTGCCGCTGAGCGGTCTGAGTGAATGAAAGATTGATTATACATATATATAAATGCATAACCCAAGGTCAACGTTAAAAATTGAACTAGCATGTATTATGTTTTATGCAATCCCATTAATGCCAGAGTCACCTTCCTCTTTCTCAAGCTTGGGGCACCTTGAATCTCTGGCCAACTCTTCCTTTCCTCTCGTCCTTTCTTTTGTCCACGCGAACTTTTCCGTTGCTCACAACGGGATACAAATTATAATATCTTCTGCATGTGCAACATTAGTCTGCTCCTCACGGCAGATGGCTTATGACTCCTCATTACGGGATATAAATTTTAATGTCTCCCGCACATGCAGCATCTGTCCACTTCCAATGGCAAATCCCTTCTCCCCTTTCTCTCTTATTGTTCCTCCTCGCGTACCTAGTTCCCCTATTGTTACATGTTTATCTCAAATTGGCATCCCTAGCGACGGCCCCCCATGTTGATATTATTCATTACCCAAAGTTGACCTTGAGTATATTTACAACGTTACATGGTTCTTACAATCAGACATTGGTAAGAAACATGATGATGTCTCAGTTAAAATGATGGTTAGCATCTTTTGGTAACTGATTTTTCTCAATTTCACTGTAAACAATTTTGCTGACCAATGGAAAGGTTTATTTATTTTTCACAAAAAAGTATCTAATTTAGTTTTTTTGTCATATGAGTCAGAAAATACATCTTTTAATGGTGTCAAGATGGAAAGGGATGCTTGATGTTGTTACTTTTTCCCTCTCAATTACTGCTAAATAATGCTTTTTACACTGATGATGGTTTGGGTATTACAGGTTGAGAATCTTGGATATATACTTGTACTTTCAATTTTCATAGTTCAATGCTGCTCATAAAAATAAGAAACTTAATATGTGTCTGAGTGTGAAAAATAATTCACTAGGATATTTAGTGAACAATGCGGCTACAATAATGTGATGAACCCTCCCTGTTTAAATAGTTAACTGGGAAAATTGTATCTTTTTAAAAACTTAATGAGGTGACCTTTTACTAAATCAATTTCTTAATACTGGCATAACCCTCCCCCCCCCCTCTCAATCCCTCCATCAAGCATAAAGGCATTGGATTTAAAGATGCTGGTTAATTAGATTCCAGAATAAGGAAAACTGTAGAAAACAGATATTTTTCTGCAGTTTGACTTTTTTTCCAACCATGTTAATGAGACCATTAGTTTTTTGTATACTGTATAACAATTGACATTAGTAAAAGTGGAATTTCAGCTATTTATCGATTAACACTGCAAGTATGAGGTCCTACATGATTTTATAAAAAGTATAATACGTCCCTTACATCATGGATAGAAAATTGACATGAGGTGACATAGTTCTGTTAGACATCATATTGCCATAACCTTTCATTTGCAGCCGTGTGTATGCTCAGGTACTTCACACATTTCAAAATAACCTACTGTCATCTGTGGCCTAGTGCATGGAAACCCGATTATAGCCCATCGAGCTTGAAAGAAGGAAAGAAAGCTTCTCTTTCATGTGCAAAGTGTAGTGCTAGAGAACAAATGAAGGGAAATTTGTGTGAAAGTGGAAATAGCAAAAGCAATGTCCAGCTTATGAATAAAATTTCCAGAATAATTTCATATGGTTTGCCATACTCTAGCCACCATACCAACCCAATCCCCCTCTGAGCAATGAGGAGAAGGCAACTTGAAGTGTGGTCGTGCAGGCTACCACCATGACTACGTAGATCTTAGAAATGAATGCCTATCTTAAGTGCCCCTAGTGAATGCTCCTCTCTTCTGTTGGTAGAGTAAGAAAGTTAAATTCATGTGCAGTTAACTGTGTAATCAATTCTTGTGCCTATATGTTTATCTGCAACTTAAGGTTTAGCAATGCTCGTTTTCTAATCTGGGTGGAAGTTTTGCCAATGCAATGATCGCAGACTTCAAAGCATTGGCTAAGGAAACTATGAAGTAAAAGTTTTTTTAAGATCTTTGTTTTAGACATTATTTAAAGAAACCTTTCAAAAATTATGACCATAACTCACTTATTCACATAATCAAAGGCTGCAAAACTATTGGGAAACAAAAAGAAATACTTTTTTGCTGTGTAAAAAAATGTTCAAAAATACTAATTGCAGATTTTTTAGTCCTGCCAACTTTATACAATTAAGTTTCTACTGTGGTATGTTTTGATAGATTGGAGTGTTATTGACCTCTGTTGTAATGATGTACACTGTTTTACTACAATGTCTGTGGAATTTTTTTTTCAGATTATTTTGGACGGAGAGGAAGAATCAGAAATGTAGGGAGTGGTTCAACAGGACAGTGAAGATAGACCCAGACTTGGGTGATGCTTGGGCTTACTTTTATAAATTTGAATTAATTAATGGCACTGAGGTGAGTTCCAATATGTGCATGAGGAAATGCGCTCTATAATAATTTTAGGTCATGTGTGTGCTCGATGATGAATTGAAAGTGACATCTCTGTGTCTGGTGCTATTGGGAGTTTTGAGCTATCCTCATTACCTGTAGCTGTTCTTCTACTAAATTTTCTAGTCTCTCCAAATCTTTTCTGTCATATGACATATGTATGCTTCATTGCACACAGTTGTTTGCAAATTAATTGTGTGATATTTATTAAGGATGAGTCGAATCCAAATGTCGATTGTCGATCCCACCTATTCTCTGGATTAGAATCGGTATCAAGAATCGATCACCTAAAGTTGATTCCGATTCCATCGATTTCAGATAGATAAATTCAAATCAAATTTCATTTATCACATCATATTTGTCTCAGTAATTTTGGGCATAGGTTATCAATCTGTACTTTTTATCTACCTCAATAAGTTGAGGATATATTTGCTATTTGTTAATAAATATACTTTTTGAGCAACTTAATTGTCTTTGTTATTTTATTTCAGCCAATACTTGAATTTAAATAAGAGTTGTACGCTACTGGTATATCAGAATCCCACCTGTTATGAGGAATAAGAATCAATGGAATCGAGAATCGGGAATCGATTTGAAAGAATCAAAATCGGAATCGAAAAAAAGTGGAATCAACTCATCCGTAATGTTTATCGAATTATTTAATGAATGAGCATAATCTTTAATGTGCATAAGTCTCTGGTTACATTAATCAAGAAATGACATAGCTCAGAGAAGGGTAGAATAGTAACTTCTTTAGCCTCATTCTGTTGCTTAGATCTGTAGTGAGGATCTTCATGGTCTTATCTTCTCATTATGGACTTGATGATTAAATGTACGGTAGAAAAAGTGTGACACTTGGTACCCTGATGTTCTAGCTGTGATGATTCCATTGCCTGGCCGACTATTAGCCGTCAATGTTTTTGTTACTTCAAGTTTGATTTGCAAGAAAAATTGCATGGAAAGCTGTCGTCATGGAAATTTTGTTGTTCATACCAATTAGAAGACTTATTTCTCTTTAAGTATCTATAATTCGAGGAAAATGACTTTTGTTCTTTTTTGGGTGGAATCAACTGAATTTCAACCTAATTGTCCCTTTAACCTTGACGTTTCCTGTATTTTCCTTTGTGAGCAACAATTGTATAAATCTACTGGACGAATAAAACTCTACTCAGGTCAGATTTCCAGAATAATGACATTATCATAAAAGGGAGACAACAGTCTCTTTAGCACAAGTCTTATGCAAGACTCTTAAGTTGGCTCAAAATGGAACCCTGAAGGTTAGAACTGTGATCCCAATTAATGTCAACTTAATGATCTGGTTTCCAATGCAAGGACATCTTCATAAAAAGGGAACAATAAGTCTTTTTTGCTCAAGTGCAAGTTTTCTGTTACCTTTTGGCAAAATCAACATATATTCCAAACTCCTAAGGCCTGGTTACACAATACATTAACCCACATGTGTTTATGTTCAAGTTCTTGTATGAATGCATGAACTAAATAGAGCAGGGTCTATTTTCATGTTCATGCATTCATACAAGTTGGTGCGGTTACACAGTGAATTTTCACATTCATTCACGCATTCATGCATTCACACATTAACTCGCACGGGTCAATGCATTGTGTAACCAGGCTGTTACACAAGTTAATTTTTGTCATTTTCATTTTTCAAATTGTTTCATTTGGGGCATAATTACTTCTGTCAGAATTCTTCGAAAATATCAACTTGTATTTTGCTTAATTTACTGGGTTCATTACCCCACTAAAGTAAAGGCCAATGCTAATATTCATAGCTAGTTCTAACTTATAACGTCTTGTTTTTATTTTTGCAGTAGGTCGTTAATACTTTTAAAATTTACATACTTTAATTTCAGGAAAGTCAGGAGGAAGTGAGGAGAAGATGCATCTCATCAGAGCCTCACCATGGAGAGTATTGGTGCTCTGTCTCTAAGAACATTAAAAACTGGCGAATGCCAACACAGCAAATCCTTGCTGCTGTTGCTAGAGATATTCCAATTCCTGTGTAGTGTAGTCTAGTGTTGAAGACTTTTATGTCACTTGTGGTTAAAGTGATACAAGAAGATGGACCATTAACCCTGAAGCATCATGTGTATCTAAGCATAAACTTGAAGATGTATTAAACCTAATTCATTTGGTAATAACTATTGTTGACGCTCAGGCTGAAGAATGACTGGTTTAATATGAAGAATTCTTTGTTCTAAGTTGAATGTACACAGTTTGAAAGTAACTACATGGTTAAAACTTTCAAAATTCTTATCACTTTGCTAAGAAGACATTGAGGTAATTGCTGCATCTCCAATCCTTTGAAAACCAAATACATATTCCCCTCCAATGCTGTAGGCTTCTTTATAAGAATTCCTTAATATTCAAGTGGTGATCTCTTTGTCATGTTGATATTATCCCTCAAAGTTTTTATTACAGTTTGCAAATAGTTGTTTAATGGTCAACTGTACCTTACATGGATGCATGAATGTCATCAGTATGGATTAAATTGAGGAATTTTGATTTCCTAAGAATATTACTAGTTACTCCTTATACTTATCAACCCCGAATAGAACTTGTTATCCAACTATTTATGATAATGTGTCGATTGCATCAATGTAATGACTAGGAAGTGGGAGTGATGAGGGTTGCTGTTGAGTGGCAAATTTTCGGCTAGTGTAAAAAGGAATTCCTTTCAATCTACTTGTTGTGGTTTAACCTTGTCGTGGTTTAACCTTGTAGAAATAATGACCTAGTTGAAGCTGGAATCCATCTATCAGTCGAAAATTCTTGCTTTTCCTTAAAAGACAATGAGTATTTTTGTTCTATTGAAATTTGCTTTATATCAAGTAAGTTAGTTGTAAAAATATAGTATTTGAAAGTAACTCCATGAGAAACATGGTGATGGAGAATCAACACTGACGTACAGTGAAATGATTGAATTTTGGTAAATCCTGTCTTTTAGAGAGAAATTATTAATTGGTATATTGTATGCCTGAGAATGTGTGCCTGTTGTGGAATGTCTTAAAGTTATTACTGGGTAATTTCTTTCATTGACTAATAGTAGTCACTTAAAAATATTACATGGTAACTGCAGTGTGATTTCAAAAGAAAAGAAATGACATCAATTTCACCTTGTTTCTTTTTGCTCTCAATTTATATCTGTAGTTGAATGGTAGATGGAAGCAGTCGAGTGAAAAATGGTTAGTGAAAAATGAAGGTGAGGTAAAGAGAGTGGAGATGTTCTTCAATCACTGGAACCATTTTATACCAGTTTGCGGCCCCTCTGATGTTGTGATTTTGTTTTTGTGCTATGATAATTGTATAGGTGGCATCATGGGATTGAACTTCTTTTGGGTCGCCCCCTCCCCATTTGATGGGGTTCGATGGTGAGTGTGGCCTTCATACCTGCTTCTCACCAATCAGCGAATCATTATCAGTACCTTTACTTGAAAAGAATAAATGTGCAGTGGATCATTAGGCTGTCAACATAGGTCTTATTCAACTACCTGTATTTAGAAGAATGAATTGCATTTAGGTAGTCAAAACAATAATTGGTACCTATTTGAAAGTTGAGAGAATGTGATGTGGTGGAAATAAAAATGGACTGGATTGAGTACAATACTGAACATGGGCATAGTCAGGGGGGACAGAGGGGATCACATGCCCCTCCCCCCCCCCCTGGACGAGACATTTCATACCAAATCTGCTCTACGGAGCCGGACAGGATGATGTCCTGCCCCCCCTGGCATATGTCTACAGCTACAGATGGGTGACTTGCCCCACCCTAGTATAAATCCTGGCTGCATCCATGATACTGAGCATTGAACTTCAAGAAAAGTTGATGATTTTTGTCTGTGTGGCACAAGGGAGAAATGGCATTGGCCTGATGTCTCGTGTTAGTAATTCTGTGAAGAGATTAAGACAGTAAATGAAGACTAACTCTTCTCGTATGAAATGTTCTTTGGAATATTTGGATGTAAGACATGCATTTGAGAGTAATGGGTGAAGAAAATTATTTTCTTAACAAAACATCGTCAGGAACCAAATGTTTCTGAGCTCAGGAAAGGAAAATGAGGAAGTCAATGTGAAAAACATATTCTCAAGCAACCACTATGAGAAGCATGTATGTTTCACCAAGCAAACTAAATTTCTAAACTACAATTCATGGGCCAGCCAACCATTTTTGAAATTCCTACACTAGAATCAACAGCAGCATTGGTACAAATGCGAGAGGTAAGGCACTCTAAGCAAAAAAATGACCAAGTATTGGAAACTATGTGTACTCCTTGGTGACTCTTCCCAAACAGAGATTGCTGCCTGCAGGAGTTTCTGCAGGAATGTGTTTATTGGCAGGATGAGGTGGAGTAGGTGACCTTTATATATAGGCTGCCTTGGAGAGAAGAAAATGGTGGGATGGGTAAATAGATTTGATAAGCTTTAAATTAGAACATCAAGAATTGGTTTCTATCTCCAGCTGTGGTTTCTGAAGTCATAGCCTTTGTGCCAAAATCAGTCTAGCTGGGGTTCTGAAATTCTTGTGCTGGCTGCTATTTGGAATGATAGCTGATCCAGCGAGTGAAAGATTATTGGCCAAAGTTAGTTGCTGAACACAAATGAAAAAATAACTTGGTCTTCTTCCCCAGATTTATTTTCCTGGTACAACATGTTTTGCCACAGTGGTGTCATCATCAGATACCTGAAATGATGACACTGCTGTGTCAAAACATGTTGTACCAGGAAAATAAATTGTGGAAGAAGACCAATTTATTTTTTCGTTTATGAAAATCAACTTTCACATAGTTGAGCTTCAAACCATGGCATGTATTAGTTGCTGAAGTTACAGGCATAAGTATAGTCACAACAGTTTTTAGGCATTGTGATGTCATTAGCACACATGTTGGATGTGCCTCAGGCAATCCATTTAGTGAAGTGCACAGAGTAAATGGTCTATTGAGGATAAACATATCCTAAGAGATGAAATGAGGTAAAAAGAGACAGGGGATTGCATAAAAATGCCGCAACAGTACTCAAACAAGTGTATAAAACACAGACTAAGTGGTCTCCATTGTTGCTACCACCAAATATCTCATTAATGTTTATATATTGTTCACCAAATGGAGAAATACATTTTTGACTGGTTATGCCAGCTGAAGGGTTGACAAAAGCTCAATCTTTTAAAGAATACCATCAGTGGCCACTGAAAGCAAAAAATCATATATATATATATACACACACACGATAGAAAACTTTGCCAAATGGCCACAAACACAATAATAGAGGAAACTTACAGGGGAGGTAAAAAGACGAGTAAAAAGAAAGTCTTACTGGAAACGTTTTGGGTGTTAGCCCTTCCTCAGTCACAGAGAGAATGCCTTTCATGGCATTCTCTCTGTGACTGAGGAAGGGCTAACACCCGAAACAGTTCCAGTAAGACTTTCTTTTTACCCCCCCTGTAAATTTCCTCTATTATTTTGTATATATATATATATTCGGAGGGTCTATCTTCTGCGGACATATCCTTGCTCTCCCCCGCTTATCCGAAAACTCTTCATTTTTATATTCTCCCCAAAATCCACAAACCAAACAATCCTGGTCGACCTATTGTTTCCTCCTGCAATTCCCCCACGGAAAGAATTTCGGCATACATCAACTATTACCTCCAACCGATGGTGTGCGCATTACCGTCTTATGTGAAAGACACCTACCATTTCCTTCAAATCCTTAAGTCTACCCTCTTCCCTGCTGATAACCAAATCTTAATGGCCACAATAGATGTCACCTCACTTTATACTAGTATTCCTCACCCTGAAGGTTCTTCCCTGCGATTTTTCCTCTCCGAACGCCCGCATCCTCAGGTTCCGAGTACAGAATTCCTCTTAAAATTGACAGAGATCATCATCACTCATAATTCCTTCGCCTTCAATAAAAAATTCTATCTTCAAACTAAGGGCTGTGCCATGGGTAGTAGGTTCAGCCCCTCTTATGCTAACCTCTATCTTGGGTGGCTGGAGCAATCCTTTCTCTCTGGATATCCTTTAAAACCCCTGTTGTGGCTCCGCTACATTGACGACATTTTTCTTCTTTGGCCTCATGGCACCAATTCTCTAAATACTTGCCTTTCTGATCTCAACAATTCTCACTCTGTCTCTTTCACATCAACTATCTCTAATTCCAATATCACCTTCCTTGATGTTGACATTAAATTATCAGACCTGAATTTTCAGACCTCCGTTCACATCAAACCCACGAATAAACAACAATGCCTTCACTATAGTAGCTGCCACCCCTCCCATACCAAACGCTCTCTTCCCTTCTCACTATCCATCCGAGGCCATCGTATTTGCAATAATCCTGATTCCCTCAATACATTCCTTACCAACCTTCACCACTCGCTCCTCAAGCATGGCTACCCAGAATCCCTTCTCGTTAAAAAAATCAGGAAAAATTGCCCCTCCTCCAAACCTCCCACTAAAGACTCCCGCATCCTTTCTATTTGTACTACGTATTTCCCGGGTGTTCAGTCTATCAATTTTAACCTTAAAGATCTCTTTCCCATTGTGAAAAACCACTCCTCGACTTCAAAAATTTTCTCCCAGCCCCCATCAATCACATACAAGCGTCCTCCTAACCTGTCCGATGTATTAAAATCCACAAAGCCTCTTTCCAAAATCCCTGCTGCATCAAAACCCACCTCCTCCCCTTGTAATCGTCCCCGGTGCAAATTATGTCCAATCTTCAGTTCCTCCCCTCCTCCCATCGCCTCCTTCCCCAACCCTCTTCCCTCCTCTTGCGTCACCAGCAATGTCGTTTACCACCTACAATGTAGGCTATGCCCAAGCTTCTATGTCGGAAAAAGTTCCACCCCCCTTAATATACGGATCAATAATCACCGAGCCAATTGTAAAGACCCATCTCAATCTGCTTCCCTTCCCGTGGCGATCCACGCCTCTCATCACAAGAAATCCTTTGACAACTGCTACAATGTTTCAGTTCTGTACTCCCTTCCACCATCTGCTTCCACCATTGATCTTAATTCTGTAGAGCTCTCACTAATTTGGCTCTATCACGCGTTCCTTCCCCCGGCATCAATGTCTCTCACTAATCTCCCTTCCCCTTCCTCCTCCCCCCACCTCTCCCTCCCTTCTATCCTTTATCCGTCAGTACCTACTTATTTCTGATGAAGGCGGTTGTGTCCGCCGAATATATATAAAAAATATCTGTGAGTATAGTGAGTGAGTGAGAATATCTGTATATAAATACACATCCATATGTATGAGTAAATGGTGCAGGTTGAAAATTTAAGGACAAAACGTAATTCCTGAATTATTTTGTGTTAGTAACAAAATATCAAAATTGAGATGCAGTTAAACTAAACGATGGTTTCAGCTCTCACTCGGTGGAATTCCTTGATATCAGGGATAGAAGGATTAACTTTGCAATTCCACATTGTAAAAGAGTAATTTATGATCGGTTTCGCCACAGTGCAGCATCATCAGGTACACAGACATATTTTCCACTCTATATATACATTGGGAAGTATTTCATTAAAAGTCCAAAGGTTATTGCCCAAAGAAGAAGTGAGAGCTGCCTTGTACAACAGGCACACAGTGAGGAACCTGTTAGGAAGCAATAAGGATAAGATGGAAGTGATAGAAAAGAGTGGTGTATATGTACAAGATGGGACAGACAGGTAGGAAATTTGTGACTGGAGTGAAAGAACACAGAGCCTGTTACATAAACAACAACTATAACTCGCAGTTTGCAAAACATTTAATATAAAATGGACACTCCAGCAATTTTACCCCTAAAATTCTACATATTCAAGAAAAAGGACCAAATTAGATACTTTGGAAGAATTGGAAATTTTGTACAGGGCGAATTCAAACGAATTTCATATTGTTAACGAACTTTTGCATCCCTCCCGTCCCCCCCTCCTACACGTACTGACTCCTACCAACAACATCCTTACTCATCCCACAACTCGCTCAACCTAGAACCAATGCTGCCAACCCCCGCTGCCGAGGCCATTGCCTCCTCCCATGATGCCCTATCCAGCATCCGCTTCCCAGATTATGTCCAATACCCTAGCTCCTCACCCCTCCCCATCCAAACAAACATAAGAGCCTCCACCCATCCAACCCAATACCTTCCCAACGCCTTACCTGTGACTTCCCCTCCCTCCCCTTCACCCACCCCCTCTCCTCTCCTTCACCCATAGAGTTTCATATGTACATATATATAGAGTGGAAAATATGTCTGTGTACCTGATGATGCTGCACTGCGGCAAAACCGGTCGTAAATAAATCTTTTACAATGTGGAATTGCAAAAATCCTTCCCTGAGATGCAGTTTTTTCCATTTTTTGTTCTATTATGAACCACCACTTATAAGCTTGCACTGAAATGATTTTATTGTTGGCAAAATTCCCACTTTAGAATGATGGTCAGACCTCATTAATGACAATTTTAAAAATAGTAAGGTCTATGCTAAAGACGGTTCACTACAGGAAAGCATTCATGTTTTTTCATCATATAAAGTTGATGCTGCAGTGTGAGGATTGCCAATAGAATTTGTTTTTGGCCCATACACTACTATTAATTCTGCTTCTCCTGTTTAGGTAGGTGAAAAGATCTTGATAGCGTGTATGTCACGTTGGTTCACACATTTCAATTGAACCGCCCAAATTCCTTTTGTTCTGTTTTTTATTTCAACTCACAGGTGGCGTTACTAGCGTTGCCCTTGTTGAAGGACAGAGTGGACAGAAGTTCAATCAGTCCAATCTTCGTCTGTGTTCGGTCGGCTTTTCTAAATTTCGTTTTATTCTACATTTCACCGCTAGTAATAGCAAATAATCCAGGAGAAATGGCAGGCAGGAAGTTTTTTGTTGGAGGAAACTGGAAAATGAATGGCAATAAGGCCGAAATCAATGGTATAATTGACTTTTTGTCCAAAGGACCTCTGGATCCGAACGTCGGTATGTAACATTCCAAGACTAAATGTTGATAGTAACGGATTTAAGTCCCTAATTATGCCTTTTTTTTGGTTTAGAGGTTGTAGTCGGGGTACCAGCTATTTATTTAGATTATTCCCGTTCGAAGTTACCGAGATCAATTGGGGTTGCTGCACAGAACTGCTATAAAGTTGCTAAAGGAGCGTTCACAGGTAACATAGGCAACTCATGTGCGGCATAATAATGCCTTTATTTTACTCTTGGTGAATAAAAATTCTATGTTTTCCTTTTTCTAGGCGAAAACAGCACCGCGATGATCTTAGATGTTGGTGCTGACTGGGTTATTCTTGGCCATTCTGAGAGGAGGAATGTGTTTGGTGAAAATGATGAGGTACCTAAGTTATACGTATTGCGGGAGCGGTTTTATTTACCTTTACTAGGCCTTATCCGCGTGTAAGGAAGGAAAATCAGAGTTAGACTTGGATTTAAATCGCTTCTATATATTTCAGTCATTGCTTAGTTTGCCCTGTCGCAAGAAACGGATTTGTATCATCCTCATAGAGAATGAACGCTGATGCTAATTATGGTAAAAAATATCAGTTTAAAATTAACTATTCTCTTCTCAGCTTATCAGTCACGGGCGTTTTTTTCGACTTAAATGAGAAAAAGAATGGCAAACTAAAATTTTCAGCATTATTTTGCCCCCATGTAATTGACTCCATTGATATTTATTTAAAGAGTTGCATTGAATCACCAATTCCGTTTCGAAAGATAAATGAAAAATTTATTGTTATGCCCATTGACTTGTAGTATTAGTCTTATGAGGTGCACTCTTGTTTTATGTTTATGTAGATACCTTGAAAATTGTATGTGTGTGTCCAGATCTGACTCTACTGTTTCTCTCATTTAATATGTGGAAGCGGTTGAATTTGACATTTTCGTTTCTTGTGTAGTAAGTAGTGGTATAAAGCTATATAAATATAGCATATCTGCAGGATATTAAAAAAAATGCCCTTGGTACTGTTGTCCCTTTAACCCCTGCAAAATGAAGGTCAAGATTCAAGGTCACTAGGTCATGTTGCTCCATTGTATTTATAACTCCACATATTTAAATCCAAAGTAATAGGGTTTTTTGTGTGTTCGAAATGTATCAGAATTTTTATTCTATTGTGCAAGTCACTTTTCTCCTCCATTGATTGGTGTCATCCTCATTTCATGTGGCCCTTTTATTCATGCTTCATGAGTAAATCAGTGGGAAGATAAGTTTTATTCATAAATTGACACTTTCCAATGGATAAAGAGGGAAATTACTTAGATTCTCCCAGAGGATGATGGTAGACTACACCTTTGAAATGTCAGTGCCTCTATCTGGCATCATCTGTTTGGAAACCTGTGAACTCTACGTACTAAATAATGAGATTTTATACTTTTCTGGTGCTGATTAAGCGTCATTTCTCTTGACTCCCTTTGAAATAATTTAGATTTACCCTAATTTCTTCGCTAACCTACTACTTATATAGGAGAGGAACTGCCTTGTTTTGGGGGGTGTGCTTTTAGCAGAGGGAGAATTGGAATACTTCTTAGGAGTAGATTTTTAAATATTTTTCTTCTGTGATGTAATATTATACCATATCTGTCTTTGACATTGTGAATTAAATGCAAGGCTTGTTTTCTGTACATTCCAGCTGGTTGGTGAGAAAGTGAGGCATGCACTGGAGAGTGGACTGAGTGTGATTGCATGCATTGGTGAAACTCTGGATGAACGTGAGGGTGGTCGTACAGAGGAGGTAGTGTTCCGGCAGACTGCAGCCATCTCAAAAGCTATTGGTCAAGGCTCCTGGGATAAAGTTGTCTTGGCCTATGAACCTGTTTGGGCCATTGGAACTGGCAAGACAGCCAGCCCAGAACAGGTGATTCTTATTTTTCTCCCATTGTCTGGGTAACAAAATTAGGTAAAAAATTTTTCTCCAATGGCCATAATGGAAACATATGTGACCAACCACAGGCATTTTCTGATTGAGAGGCTGTGGTTGGTCACTAATGTTTCCATTGAACCATTACAGTAATTATTTTCTTTCTTTTGACAAGTCTTGCCAATAATTTGTTGCCAAGTTGCCAATTTTTTTTCTTTTGACAAGTGTTGCCAATAATTATGGCCATAGGGGAAAAACATTTTGCCCAATTCTGATGCATTACGAGCTCAAGTTTCGTTGATATTCATTATCTGGGTATATACACCAGTGACATGAAGTGATGATTCAGGTTGGGAAAGGTCTCAAATATTTGAATGGTTTGCTATCCACGCAGCAAAATTGACTGCTTTTTTAATCCCTATTAATAAAAGCTAAAGAACAAATGCCATGAATGACATGTGGCTCTAATTTTGTATCATAAATTAAACTGGATCATTTAATGGATGATCTATCTTCTGGGCTCATTTAGTCATTTATATAATCCAAATCTCTGATTATAAGATGAGCACTCCAAAAATCTTTCCTCATGCTGAAGTTAGCAAGTGAAAATGATTGGATGTCGCTCTTGGATCATGCTGATTATATGAACATGCGATGTGCTACTCAAAAAACTGCACATGATGTGACATTGTGACCAACTTTGTATATTAGTAGTCCTTGAATCATGGTGAAAATATAGACACAGTACAAGTTGTGCAAAAAACTACTCACGAAGTGACATTTTGGTTAACTTTTTATATAATTGGGCAGCTGGATTAGACCGATTGGCAGTTAAAGGAGATAAATTATCAAAGAATTCGCATGATACGAGCTCATATGTATGCAGACTCAACTAAAGCTAAGGTAAGAAAAATCACCAACCTGGGTTCAAACCTCATTTATTGGTTTCATACATTATTTCCTCATTTCACCGCAAAACATACAAGTACAAAGGAATTATGCTCTAGAAAATTCAGTGTCAAATTCATTGTATTAGTTATTGTGAAATATGGCTGTAAGTTAAAATCACAGAATGTGAAGAAAGTTGCTTCAGGAAGTATATCACTCGTCATAAATACTTTGAGTAAATGCTTTTGTATCTGTCTATTATTGGTAGATGCATAGAAAATAAAAATATGTGTACTTTTATAAGTATGACAGAAGTAGTAGGCATTGCAATAGAACTGAATTAAATGCAGGAAGTTGGACAACATTAATTTTAGCAAGGTCACCTCTATAGTGTATATAAATGAAAAAT
This sequence comes from Ceriagrion tenellum, assembly GCA_963169105.1. Lineage (NCBI taxonomy): Eukaryota > Metazoa > Arthropoda > Insecta > Odonata > Coenagrionidae > Ceriagrion > Ceriagrion tenellum. The sequence continues at coordinate 32,341,232 of OY720639.1, forward strand.
TTATTGGAAATAATCAATTAGCCTTGAATGGATCCTCGATTTGAATCTCAGTCAATGGAATGATTTTTTCATGAAATTATCAAAACTGCCATCTGCCATATGAAATTTGGTATGTTTTAAATCCATAATCAGAATTTATCATGATGTATTTACTCAGATGCAGATTCATTTCTCTCTTGCAGTCATTGTATAAGGTTCAACCACATCACAAAAAATAATTTGACTCACCCTCACCTTTCACATGAATCATTAAATAGAAATACTTGCCTGACAGACAAGTTACGCTTACTTAACCATAGCAAGGATCAGTGATTTTCCGTCTCAAGCAAAATAAACACCTCATATAAGTCTAGCCAGACTACCAAAACTCTCCTTGAGTGCGCACTACTGCTTTAGTAACCAAACTCAACACCATCCTTTCTCCACCAAAGAGCATATCTTCAAATTCATGAACTTGAGTTTAGATTTACAAACATGAGTTTGTAAATCTAAACTGTTTGAATTTGAGTCTAGATTTACAAACTATACTTCCATAGAATCCTGTATTTGCTCCAAAAAGTGTTTGCTTGTGTTTACATGGGGACTCTATGTCAAATTAAAATTTGTAAGAACTTAGTGTCATGGCCTACCACCATATGTCTCCCATTGTATTCCTTATGGTATTAGGTGGCACTTGTGTGTAAATCCTCAGCAAACCTGAGGTATGGAGGAGGCAAAGGGGATCTTAGCTCGTCGAGCTTATCTACATCTAAAATTTGAGCAAAGCTGTGGACTGAGTGAATGGCACAAAGCACTGCCACGTAAAATGTCTCAGATAATTTGCTCTTGGTGAAAAGGAACCTACATGTAGAAGGTTGTTATGTATTTCAATGCAGCGTGGGCAAGTGCAGCTTACCTTGCTTACCCCCAATTCCTTCCACTATTAGATAGATTTTTATGCACCCGCCATTCCTCTTTGGGGTTGGTCAATGAACTGCTATTTGTTTTTCTTCATCTATATCTCCATACTACCCTGTAAGTCGCCACATGGGGGTGTGGCTGGGGGTGTTAGAACACCAGCCATGTAAATGATGTGGTTTTGGGAGGTGAAATGGTGAAGTGTATTATGGGAGTGTTTTAAGTGGAAATCACTTTTGATTATGGTCACTTACAGTGTGTAGAAATAACAAATTTTTGTACATATCTGTATGGCAATGTATTTCTCTTATTTTATCGCTTGTGTAGGACCTTGAAATGTAGTGTGGCATAAAAATTATTTTGTGTCACTTTGAAGTACACAAGTTCTGAATTTCTCTTGCAAAGTAGCACCTCTCATTTACTTTTTCATCGGAGGTCCTTCCCTTTAAATAATTTATAAATCCTAATTTCTTTAATGCTATGCCGAATATGTTTTGTATGTGTGTTCCTCACAATGTCTGAAGTTAAGGTGATTCCAAGATTTTAACTTCATCTGAAGACTTTGTTTACTCCACCTACAGTGTAGATATGACATTTGTGTGATGACTTTTGCAGGAAGTGTACTGTGATGTATTTACAATGGTTTAGTTCTAGCCCCCACTCCTGGCACCATGAATGAACACTGTTTACATCCAATGATAGAACTTTCAGTCTGTGTCATCGCTAATTTCATGGTAGATGGCTATGTCATCTGCAAATAGTCGTAGTTTTGTGGTAACTCAAGAACTTAGGTCATTTATATTAATTATGAATAAAAGGGGGCTGATCATGCTTCGTTGTGGGACACTTGATGCAACTCAAGCATATCAGAGCTTATGCCATCATTAACTACTTTTTGTTTGAGATAACGAAGGAAATCCTGTATCCAATTAACTATTTTTTTATTTGCTCTGCATGATTGCAATTTGTATAAGAGATTTTTGTGAGGATGTCATGAATGAAGAGCACAAGCCATGTTTTGATTATTGAGGAAGGTAATATTGCTAACAGCAATGTGTTGGAGAGTCTTGCATAAAAGTGATGTTAACACTTTCGCTGCTAATCCCGTCATTTGACGTGTTTCCTTAGCTGCTGAGAAACATATTCCAACCAACTTACAATTAAAAAAGGTAGAAGAATCAAGCTTTAAAGCAATATTAACAGCATTTTCTAAGTAATACAGTTATTTTTCTGTGATAGCATGAATAAAGCTTAAAATACGCAGCATTCTACCTATCCGGCAGCGAGAAGTGCCCAGCAGCGAGAGTGTTAAGAATATAGACCGGTAATTTCCTGAGTCATGTCTGTTTCCTCTCTTAAATATTGGTGTAATGTAGGCTACTTTCCAGCCTTGGGGTACCTTGCATTCAGATAATATTACGCCAAATATAATTTCTGGGAATGGTGCTAGCTGTGGCCTTAACACCTTGAGCACACATGCAGGTATTCCTCCTGGACCTTGGGAACTCGTTACTCTTAATCAAACGTGCTTGTTTTGCAATTCCATCACGTTCAATATTTATGTTAGTCATTGGCTCATTAATGTCAGGGATGAGTGAATTATGAACTGTTTCGTCATTAGTGTATATATATTTTCAAAGTAGTAATTCAATAAGTTGGCTTTGTAGATTCTGTTGGCGAGTGCTTAGCTGTCTAATAAATACTTGACTGTCAAAGATTTACCCTGGAGCTCTCTTGCTTAGGACCAGAATGACTTGGAGTTTACATTAAGTAATTCACCTGTGATTTTTATGTTGAAGTTTCATAGAGTAGTAGTCATTATTTTCTTCAGTAATGAGCAATGAGCATCGTGAATTTGTCTCACCGCTGGATCCAATTTTTTGCTACCTGACTTAAAAGATGATTTATATAAATTGTGTAATTCCCCCTGTCTCCTGAGCTCCCGCCTTATTTCCTGGCTACCCAATCAAGACTTTAATTTCACATGTTAATTTGTGCTGAGTATTTTCATTATTTCCTTTACATAGAATTTCCAAAAAATATCTCTATAGTGCTTTTGTGCTCTCATCTTCTGTTGTAGCTACAAATTTTATGAATGATTTGTAGCATATATTAATGATCGAAATCTCTCTCCAAATTTTATGTAATCACATTTTTCAAATAAGTCAACACTTTGCATCAAGGTTTTACAGTGGGCTTTACTGTTATTTTCAAGGTCGAAAAATAACTATGATCACTAATGCCTTCAAGGATATCAACGTGTTTAATCATTGCAGGGTGACTGACTGCAGAAAGATCTAATTATTTATTTCCTCTTGTAGGTTTATTAACTACTTGAGTTAGAGAGTGTTTTGAAAGTGTATGGAGTTAGGCCTCACTTCTATTGCGATATCTTTGAACTTGTTTCTACACTGTTGGTTTCCTAATTTAATGCATAATTCCATACCAAGACAATGACAGATTTACTTACATACTTAGATGCCATTCCCTTTTGAGGCAGGCATATTCAAAGATCGTAGTTAATGCTGTCAGGCCTTAAAAATGCCTCCTTTAATTTCCTGCTTAATACCTTATCCTTGTGTACCTCTTTTGCTTTACTTACTCTAATGCATATCTTCACATGCTCTCATATTATTAGGACTCCTCATAAGAGCCTTTTCCTCTTATATTCACCCTTGAAATCTCCTAAACTGGATAGTACATCTGAAAAAGGAAACAGGCTGCCATCACAAATAATTCATTATAGGAAGCTCATGAGCTTACTTATGTTTTGTATGCCACTTGTCATTTACTGGTCATGAATGTTTATCTATTGTCAGGTTCCCACTGCATTTTTTGAGACAATAGTTTCAAACATTTGGATGCCTCCAGATCCGATTTCCCGGACTGCATTCAGCCACATTATTAAATACCTTAACATCACCCAAATGCAATTCTAGTGTTGCAGTATATCCAAAACTGTGTTCTGAAAAATAACCAATGCTGTGAAACAGTGAATAGAGGATTAACCTTCAATTCCAAGCAAACATGGTACAGCTGGCAGGTCAAGAAATTATTCCTCTTTTCTATATTCTCTATTTTTGATCGTAGTTCACATTTTTATTGAGAAGTTATAACATATTCTAAAAATAAGTAATGAACTATTTAATATGCTGTCGAGTGCAAACAAGCAGTTTCTAATCTGGCAGCTGCGATGTCATAAAGTTAGCTGATTTCTTGTAGTGGCTCTTTATATTATTTTTAAATATTTTATCCGAAGGCAGAGTTTATTTATTGCTGCTAAGTTAATATTTGTTCAGTGACTAATTTGGTACCTGTGTATGTAATGTGTTTTTACAGGCTCAGGAAGTACATGATCAACTTCGGAAATGGTTAGCCAAGGAAGTGAGCAGTGATGTATCACAGAAGACAAGGATTCTCTATGGTGGCTCAGTCACTGCAGGAAACTGCAAGGAACTTGCCAAGAAGCAAGATATTGATGGATTCCTTGTTGGTGGGGCCTCTCTTAAGCCTGAATTTGTTAACATCATTAATGCCAAGCAGTAAATTAGTATTGGTATATCTTAATGGTATAATACCTCATTCTGGCTAGAAGTGGTGTACACAAATGGATATCAATGGATAAAAAAGGAAAGTCAACGTACATATTTATGTTCATGACATTTGAAAAAATGATTTTTACTAATTTTACACTGGAACTCACTTGCATTTGTTGAAATGGTTGGCTTTTTTGAGCTTTAGGGTGCTTTGAAAATTTATTTATGCCATTTTATTAAATTTTTTGTACAGGAAATTTAGTGAACCATGAACAAAAAGTTATTGTGATTAGTGTGTTAGGGTACTTGATTCACAGCGATGATAGTGGTTGTATGGAGTGAGACTAGGTACAAGAGGTGTGAGTTATTAAGGTTTCGAGAAGCATGCTCATTGTCTATTCAGGTATTTGTAATATCATTGTTTGAATTTCATATCCTTGCACATGCAACTGTAAAAAATCATTAAACTGGCCATTGATGTGTGCATCAAGGCCATCATCATGAACAAGCTTATTTTCATTCATTCAGTTGACTCCTTAAACAATTTGTGAGAGAAAATACATTGAGTCATTTACATCACAGTTCATCTACATCACAGCAAAACCTACTGTGTACTATGAAGGCTTGCGCTGTTTTCTTTTACAGTGATAATTTTTGGATTCTCCCTGTGTTGAACCATTTTTATGGATGACCATTTCGCTGGCTTTCCAATTGGCTTCATCGGGTCCTAAGGACCAGACCTGATGATGCCAACTGGATTGCTGGTGAAACAGTCAACTATACAAATGGTTTAACGCTGGGAGAATACAAAAATTACCGATAAGAAACTTAGCATACTTCCTGTTGATGCACCGTGGACGATTTTAGGACTTGGACCTCAGAACTTTTAAAACCTTGTCTGGTGGGGGAGGAAGGTTGTAAATTGTGGAGCGTCAGTAAGAGAACCTATTCTAGTTGCTGCCAACCTTAGTGCCTTGGTAAATTCCATGAGTCACTACTATATACCTGGCAACCGGTTTGTTACATTGTATTCATACTACCATGCTTTGCACATGATAGGGAAGTGCATGGGTTACAAATGGCATTGATGAAGCAAAACCACTTTAACCTGTTAACCTTGGTTGTATGTGTGCCTCGTTTCTCTGTCTTGTGCGGTTCGGTGTTCTGGAGATCCTTGTGATTTTTGCTACGGTGCTTTTCAGAGCTCTTCACCTCCTTTCATTTTCTCTCTCTGCATAAAACTGTCCTGGGAAAGAGTGTGTGAGAAAGTAAGGAAGATCGAAGAAGACTACATTGAAAGGGAGTTAGTCACAGATGGTGCTCACATTGTCGTAGTAAACTTACATGATGACGATAATTCAAGTGAAAGTGAATATGAGATGGGTAGGACTAATTAAATAACTTATTCTAAATGCATTTCTTTTTTTTAATTTTCTGGCATGTTTTTGAGCAAAAGCAATTTTGCCTAATTTTGTGGAATTCTTTACAGTGCTTAGCATTACTTGCCAGTCACTGTTGATGCCTAAAGAGACATTATGCGTCATGTCAATGAAGTGGATAAGTGCTATTTTCTATCTGCATAATAAAAGCCATCCACTATGTATATCTCACCTGAGATGACCGGTAGTATTTATTCACTGCAAGTTCCTTTCGCAAATGTGAAAAGATTTGATTTTAATGCATACCGTTAGTTATTTGTTGAAACTTGCTAGCTGTCATAAAGGTATTCCATGCTGAAAATTTGTATAATGCGTGCAGCAGTTAGAGGTAAAATTTTATCATTGTTAAAAGTAGTTTGGCCCCACTGTCTCGTTCTCAGCTGTGTCCCTCTCTACCTTCCCCTCTGTCCATTCACTTCACTCCCTCCACTTGACCTTTCCCCTCCCCTTGCAGAAGTGCACCAGGTTCTTTTGCTACTGCTATACTCACCTTTCACTTAAATCACTTTATTGTACAAACTAAATCTTTATAAACTAAAAGTTCAAATCCCAGTCTACTCAAATGATTTATTTGTGGAGAGGAAAAAGTACTAGGATTAGAGGTGAAATCATGTTTTGTAGCATTTTTTTTAGTATACCCCCCCAATTGTTTCCTCTTTGGACAATTTATCCTCTGTGGACTATTTATCCTACGGACTTAGCCGAAGGACTTGCCCAAGGTGCGCCCCACCACTAATGCGCTAACTTCAGCCATCTCCGCGACTCAGCATCTCCTGCCAGCAATTCCTGCCTACCAAGTCCAGTCGCCACGTCCCATCTCCAGGTCCTCTCTCATTTATATAGCAGTTGGAGACAGAAGACTACGAGGATGTGCTTATGCAGAAGTGCTGGGTACAAAGGCGAAAAACCAGAAATCCGCGATCGGAGGTGAAAAGTAGTTCCTAATCTCCAATTGCAATCCTACACCGCCCGTGTTCCCATTCCAAAAAATTACCTCCCCTCCAAGGCTGCCAATCACCTGTTCCCCTTTACTCCCCCTCACAACTTTCACTTTTGACCTTGCCGAAAACTTCCCCTCCGAGGTAACAAATCGCCTCTTTTCCTCTGCTCACCCTTTCCACTCTCCCACCGTCTGAACTTCCCCTCCTACGACGGAAACTGCTAATCGCTCTCTTTTGATATAGACCGTGGCTTTGAGGGGTTCTACTCTTGCTGTCCCGTATAGTTGGTGATTGATTTTGAAACTTAGACGTCAGAACACAGGTTGGCTGACCCTTACTTTGTTTGTACGCGTTAAGTTGCTGAAATATATTATCTTTCATTTGGTAGTAATTTTATATACTTGATTGTTCCCAATTCCTCCTGTTTCTCTCACTCGTATTTTGGGAAGAATTTGTTTTTAGGGCATTCTTGGGGAGAGACATCTTCGACTCTCCCCTCGATTGCTTCAGTTTTTACCCTGAATGCCTTTAGAGGAGCTCCAGATGAATGCCTTTTTGTGGGAAAAACAGACATTTTTTTATGAAGAATAAACAACCCAGTTATTTTCTCAATGTGTTAGGAAGCATCTTGCCTCTGAAAGTAAGAGCCTTAATGCCCAAAGGCTTGCTCTTCAGAGGGAGAGGGGAAGACAGCCGGGGTAAACTGCTGACCCACACTGCATAGAATATTCAGGGAATTTTCTATTTTGATTCTCAATATACCGATTTGGTTCCAGGGATGTTGGGATCATTATAGAATATTCGTAGAATGTTCTCAAATGAATCGCATTTGAATATCCTTCTGCGAACATTCCTGGGATATTCCTGGAATATTCTACCATGGCTTTCGTCATTGTATACCCTTGCAAACCATAGTGGGATGTCCCTGGAATATTCTTTAAAGTCGGCGTGAGGGTTTTGAGAACCAAACGAATGTACGACCCAATACGCCATCTCGTCCCACCTCATTTCCTGTTTTGGACTACTCTTTTGGTTTACCGTAGTTACTCCAACTAACTTTTGACCCTGTCTTCTTTGACTTGTGAATTTGGAACATACCCATTTTGACCCGGCCGTAAAATAAAGAACACAGGATTAACTTATCGCAACATACATTAGCTGTGGCCATTTTATCATATTCTGCCGCATGGAATCTGCTGTAACAATATACATATTCAGTATATTAACGATTTTGTCAATGCGAGTACTAACTAACGCATAGGTCATGGGTTGGATCCTCCCATGGGCCAACTTTTTTCTTCCCTTTTCTGACGAATTCTTATGAGTTAGTGTCCTTACTTTTAAAAAAGAAAAGAGAGTATAAACATTTGTTTGATGAAAGTGTTACCCTAAATATTCCTTATATTTAAATATCCCAGAAAAATCCCCCAGGAATATTCCTAGCATATGCTACAGGGCGGACTTAAGGAATATGTTGGGAATATTCCTGGTATATTCTGAGAACTTTGAGAAAATGCTTGGAACATTCTAATATCCCTGTGAAAATATTCGAGGAATATTCTTGGCATATACCTCTGCTATGTGGGGAAGAGAGTGAATTTTGATAAATGACTTGGTATTTGCTGTCTCGTGCGAGCGTTAGGGCGGTCATTTACATATGGCTGAGTAGATAGGGACAGCATAAGTTGAGATAGTTCCTTTCCAAGTGCTGTTAGTGAGTATCTTTGGTGTGTAAATTATTATTTGTTGGGGTTTTCGGGGTATTGGAAACTGCGTTTTTTCAAGGTGAGAGAATACCAAATGCAGCATAGATATTATTTTCCAATTTTAATTAAATTTAAATAATTCTCTCAACTTAATGGTGCTTTTTATACATGCTTATATGCAGGAAACTGCGTTTTTTCAAGGTGAGAGAATACCAAATGCAGCATAGATATTATTTTCCAATTTTAATTAAATTTAAATAATTCTCTCAACTTAATGGTGCTTTTTATACATGCTTATATGCATGAATTTGTAAATAAAATAATTCAAAGTAAAGCATATAGAGAACTGACTGGAAAAGTATGTAATTGAGTGTCTTGGTATTGCAGTGCACCCAAGGTTTGATGTCGGTTTTACTGGGTGAGACAATTTGTCAGGATCTTGGCTTTGTTGATTCTGAATGCTGAAAATCAGAAAGAGTTTAGACAGTAAAGAAGATGGAAGCACTTGTGTCAATTATTTGCTTTAAGTAAATAGTTGTCGGGTTTCCGTCTGGGTAAGGTGCTCCATCTTCTTTGCCAACCTTTCGATGAAAGACTTTTGAAAGATTGTCATCAGGGCCATTGATGCCAGGTGTTGAAGTGCCAAGTTTATATGGTATGTCTCTCAGGTCAGGCCGTATTTGATTGGTGGAGGCATTTTTTACTTTTTCTGCCATTTTCAAAATTGGGTTACAGGCCCTACTTAAGTGGAACCCTTCATCTCTGTTGAAGTTCTTGCTCTTAAGGCAGATTTCTATTGCCTCATTGGTGAGTCAGTCCCAGTATTCTTTGGAATGGCCGAGCAGTTACGTCTCTTCCCACTGAATGGCATGGTCGAGGTTAATAGAATGTTCTGAGACTGCTGACTTAGCAGGTTGACTCAGCCGAATGTGCCATTGGTGTTCCTTTATTCTTGTTTCGATGGTTCGACCAGTCTCATCAATATACACCTCTCTGCACTCACTGGGTATATGGTAAACTCCAGTCACCTTCAGACCATCAGGGTCCTTAACACAAACTAGTTGACTCCTAAGTTTATTGGGTGGTTAATGCGCAGTCCACATGTTGGGTTTATGTAATATCTGGGATATTTTACGGAATATTGTAGAAACATTCAGTAGAAAGCCTTGGGGACTGGTTTTGCATCCTCCGTCTTCTTCTTGGTTTCCATGAAGGCCCTTTTCAGAGTCATGGAAGTTGCCTTATTGCTGTACCCATTCTGCATATAGGTCCTTTTTAGATGCCTTAACTCCTTTGGTAGGCTTTGTTGGTCTGAGATGGCCTTGACTCCATGGATTAGGGACAAGAGTACCACAAACCATCGGGTTGGATGATGGTGGCTCCTCCTGTTGAGATAAAGGTTGGTGTGTGTCGACTTTCTGTAAACCTTATGGCCAATACTCCCATCCTCCTTTCTGTAAATTATTATGTTGAGGAAGGGTAAACGTACTTCTCTCTCCGTTTCCATAGTGAGCAGTACATACATTGGTATGTTGGCTGTTCATATGGTCTAGGAAAGGCTGGTTAGTGTCAATTCCGAGAGGCCAAATGATGAAAGTGTCTTCCACATATCTAAAAAAAATTAAATTGTACATGGTTGCTTTAGTTTAGACAAGATGACTACATGTTAAACTGTAAAACTACCCGTCTTCCATACAATGATCAATTTCAACAAGGCATGGGAATGATATCATGTAAACTTGATGGTGCTAATAACGTTGCTTTCACAGTGACATCATAGAATTCTTATACCGTGAAACCTTGCTTAAATGTTCACAGAATCTAAGTTTTCCCTTGATTTATGACATATGCATCAGGTAACAAAAATTTTTGAACTTTTGTAATGCAATTTTGCCCTGCTATTTACTTTTACTAAAATTGATAAAGCCTGCAATTTACAGCTAATGAGGAGCAAGATGGCGATCGACAGACTAAATGCATATCATATGATGACCGAAGTCTGCACATACATTATGTGACCCCGAGTTTGAGACAATGTAAAGAGAATGCCTGGTCCGATCATTATGAAACAATTGTTCACATGTAGCCTGTTTTCTTTTCTGTTTAAGAGTTGTGATTTCTATGTTTCAGTATGCTGTTTCTTGTGCAAAAATGGAAAAGAGAGTTCAATTTTCAAGCCTCTAGCAGAAATTCTTAAATTTGCTGGATTACTGCATTATCATCTTCTGATCAATTGACATCATAATTTAGTGCAACATTTTCTTAACCTTTGTCATTGTCTTCTGAAAGTCTCAACTTCTTAACTTTATTTGTTATAGACCTGTTGATAATTTTGCCAAACAACTTAATTCCCATTCACCATTACCTTTGTCTTGAATTCAGTATTACTATTCCAGAACTTCTGGAAACATGAAGTCAATGGAATAATTTTAGCAATTTTATTGGTATCACATTTTAGCAAGATTAGTGCATGCCTCCTGCAAAGTGTGCTAAGCAAATCCGTTGTATACTGATTAGTTGAGTTTTGCTGAAAGAAAAGGCACTTCATGAAGTAGCAAGATTGGGTATTCACGACTTCAAAACATCAAATTCCTGGATAAGAGATGGGTGAATTACTGTGGTAAATTATGGTAATTTTAAAAAACTGCGGCAATATTCCAGTAATTTTTAATTTTCTGCATTTAATAACGCGTAGAAAATGCATTAAGAAAGTGAACAGTAATTGAAAGGGGGTAAGGGCAGTTAAACTATTACTATTGCTACATTAATGTATTGTAAATAAAGAGAATTTAAAAACAAATAGAGCAGCCCATGCAATTTGGCATTCTTTTGTTTGGTATGAGAATTTTTCATTCAAACCGTTAAAATGATAGCCGTAAAAATGTTCCACAAATGAGTTGTTCATGCCTTCACTTATAATTAAGATTGCATGAAATATAGATAGACTTAGCTTAAAATATTATTATGGGGTATACCTGCATGAAAAATATCTGAGACAGAGGTGAATATCACAGAAAATTACGGTATTTTCAGGGGTAATTTCAATTTTCAGGATGCCCCATCTCTAGCCTGGATAGACAGTTTGAAAAAATATTTTTCCAAATAGAACTGGTGGTGAATCCTAAAGTGTAGATCATGAAACAGTTCCTTAGTAGAAGTGCCCAACTTGGCATAATCTTGTTGATGGCCTCGCTCTTTAAGACATTTTTACTGAGCATGATATGTCTTTTGTATTATATACTGCCAGACGAGACCTTAGGCATCTTAGGGGATTCTTACCATGGGGAAAAATACAGCCAAGGTTACCTCACTGGTTTGTTAAGATCTAGTGCAGATGGCAGGGAGAAATGGAATCACTTCGAGGAAAACCTAGAAATCCTCATTTAACAAAACTTTGGGACCTTGCCTACAACCTATGCAGCCAACACAAAGGCATGGATTACATTTAATTTTTTGAAGGACAAATGCATACCCTTGATGCAAAGACTGGGAGTCAAAACAGAGAAATCCTTTTGCTATTGGATTGGTGCCCTGCCTTTCATAATACAGTGGAGTCCGTTTATAACGAAGTTGAGAGGGCCGGCAGTTGACTTCGTTATATGTGGGCCCACTCTTGTGAACTTAGAATTGAACTTTGAACTAAGCAAACTGCTGTAATATTGCAGCTATTATTTTATAACCTCATACAGGAAAGGAAAAGAAGCGTCTAGGCGAAAGTATTTAGGAAAAAGGCTACCATCCAATTCGACCAAAAAAAATGCTCTTTTTCTCCATTTCAGAGTCTGTCGCCTTAGCCAACTTCTAAAGAACGCTTTACCAGAGATGCTCAAATGAACATACTAATTCAACTATCTTCCGTGCAGTAAAGATAGTAAACAGAGGAGGGGTTATTTTGTTGTCTCGTATTCATACATTCACCTATCTACATGATGAAATTTTCATGAAAGGGAAGAGTATGTTTCCGGAAGGGTATCAATTTCCATGAGGACTATCGTTTACGATTATATAAACCACACATCGTATTTAAGTCATCAGCATCAAGGCTAGCCACCAATGTGCGACATCGGTAAGCTCCATTTCAGAATTTCCTCGACTGGCATCCCCCCTCCGGAACCTGGATGGAATGGGAAGGCCCTCTGGGAGGAAGGGGGCAGTCGGCAGCGAACGAGGGGAAGTGGAGGTGGGGGAACTCCATAGAAAACAAACCCGCTGTCAAATTTTATCTGTCTGGGCATCCAACTCTCGGATGAGTTTTGCCTGGGCGAGGTGAGCGGAGTCCTATCGCTAGGATTGAAAACTGCCAGATTTTGCGTGGGGCATTTCAAGTCGATTCTAAGGCTTGGCTAAAAAAACATCGTTACTTTTCCGATAGGCAATACAAAGCAATAATATTGTCGGAAGGATGGCGATGGAAGAAATACGGTTACTTACACTTATGTGATTGATTTAATGTGTTTGTCACGGTTAATCTACCGCTTAATAAGTAGTTGAAAATTAATTAATGCAAGTGAATAAAATGTAGGTAAATGGATATGTCAGTTTAAGAAAATTACTGCTGGAAATTTCATTCTACTGTCTTTTTTAATGAATACTCTCCGGGAAAATATGTAAGCCACGCAGTAGATGCATTTTTTCTTCACACGGTATATTTCAACCTAGTAATACAACGATCGGTCGTATTCATAGAATATAGTGATGGGGTAAAATCTTTAGTCATTTTCTGAGGGTCGCACTCAAAGGAATGTATTTCTTACTATGCAACATTACATTAGTATTTCAGAAATAATCAAAAGTGTGTAATTCAATTCCGAGAGAAGAAGGAGGGGAAAGGATTCCGAAAGGTGAAGGAGGGGAAGAAGGGACGAGGTTTGACTGAAGTTTGACATTTTGACCCCCTCAAATATCAATGTATAAATTCTGCAATGTAACTCCCGCATAAGCAAACCTGGTGTTCACTAAGTATTCAACTGCAGTTTATTTACCTTAAGACTTCAAATTTGCATGCAACCTTCACAATAACAGCCTAAAAATAAGAGCGGTTACGTAATGTATGGAAAACCAGGCAAGTTTTGATATCAGCCTTAAAAAAGTTGAGCTTTGACTCTGGTGTCTACTTGCTGATTTAACACCTATTATGTTAAAATGATGAGGACATTAAAGAATTAAACTCCAATCCGTACTGCATTCTGTAAACCGCACTAATATTTTTAGATATTGGCATATGTGTGAGGTCCTTTCCGGGTAATCAAATATTATCATGGTTGAAATTCTAACTGATCTTGTCCATATTGTCTTTCTCATTGGTTTTTGGAATTTTCGCCCATCCCAAATGGTCTTTTAACATTTTTCAACATAGAGAAATGTGTTTAGGTGTTCATGGCCACACAAGGATCACAAAAGTTACAACCATCATGCTCCAACTGTGGCCTTTCCCCAAACCCATTGATGTCCATTCCCTAAATCTATCACCATTGGATCAAGAACCTCATTGAATAATCCACCTTTCACTTATCCAATAGAAAAGGGGCTTTAACTCTGCTCATTTTTGCGATGGTACAGTCTCTAACAACCTCCTCCACACTCTACCAACTGATAACAGCCATGGGGCACAACTTTTTCCACCAACCTGGTGACTGAGGACATTCCTGAGGCTGGCAGTGATATGCAGTCAGTAATTTTTTTCATAGATCCTACCGGAGCTGTCAGATTGCCTCAGAAAGATTGTATTGAGAGGGTTGTGTCTGAAGAGAAACTATTTTTCTTAGCAGTATATGCACACATTCTAGGCAGTAAGGGATTCAAGCGTGCCTCTGGCACTCTGCTCAGTTGCACATACACTCTCCAATAGACCTTAAATCATTGATATACACTTTCATCTTAAAGAAAAAAACAAATAAGTCTCCCAAATCTTAGAAAAAAACATTTATTTATAAAAATGGCACATCAGCTTTTGCTGTAAAATACCTTCAACATGAATTCAAAAAGCCTAATTCAAAGAAATCTTTTATTTTTCATTTAGGTGTTATCTTCCAGAAGCATATCTTCCTATCGCTGGCAGCACAAACATAAGGAAGCCTGGAATGCCATGTCAAGCCCCCATAGACCTGAGAATCAAGAAAATATTCTATAACAGTTAATTCCAATATTACCCCATATTACTGTGCAGAAATCCTCATTTACAATATTTCTTACTCATTAAACTTAATCATTACACCCCAACTCAAGAGTTTAGATTATCTTAAGCACATAAATCAACTAATGCAGCAACATAAAACATTAGATTTAATTCAGAATGACTTACTTGCAGTACGCCTGCAACTTCTTAAAAGACTGACAAGAAAAGATCTGCTCACCCATCCCTAGACAGTTATTTCCTCACAAGACTGCTACATATTCTTATTACATATTTGAACATTCCCATTTCATACCTGTAAATTTGCAGTTAACAGCGGATGAGAAGATCTTAAGTGAGTGACTCGCAACACAGCACCTGGTTGACAAACAGTGGCGATTACTAAGTCGGTCGATGGGCAAAAACGGAGGCAACGTCCAACTCCATGATGAATAACTCTTGCATCAATGGGGTGACTGCAAATAAAGAAGAAAGCATAGAATATGTACTGTTTGTTTACTGATTAAGTAGAATACTGGGCAAAAACAAATGATCTTCATCTAATTAAGTTCCCAAACATATCATAACTTGAAGATTTTCAGACTCAGGGGTAACATCAAAAAACCCCTAAGTTTTTAAGAAAATAAACACCATGGAACTAAATGCACATTAAGTCCCAGGAATTTCTCCAAAGCCTGTCTAGTCACAATTCTGATCAAGTCATTGCCATGAAAGGAATGAAATTTAACAGATCATGGAATAACTCCGTGAATGACCAATATTTTAACAGTTTGTTTTTAAATTATTGCAAGGTGTTCCTATTGAGAGAAAAAGAGAACATTTTCTGCAAACCACCCCTCAAAAGTCAACACTGTTATGTCAATACCAAAATATATCTTTCTGTGGTTGCCATCTTATTCCTACATGAGCGTTTCCTAATATATATTACTTAACCACATATACATTAAACCTTCTGGTTAACAATAAGCTCCTTTCTTCAGAGTACCACCCTCATATTCACCACTATGCCACTCATATTCACCACTTCCTAAGTTATACATGGGCATTTAACCTATAAATGCCGGATTTATATGTCCTTTGAAGTCCTTCCCTGCTGGATTTAAATCGGCCCTTTAAATGTAATGAATGAGCCAAAAATGTCACTTTCAGCAGTGAGAAGCACCAAACAGCAAACCAATATCAGCACTTTTGGCATTTAAACGTTAAAGGATAAGTAAAGCAAAAATATGAAAAGGGCTATTCCATTTTTGACAGAAAAGAGACTAGTTTCTTCAAATTCTGATTTCCAAAATGTTTGCAACTGTTGAAAAAAAGTTTGTCTTCTTTAAATGATTAAGAATTAATTAGCTCTAGATTATATTTCCATAACCTCTATCACTTATCATAAAATACTAGCAATATTTGACTAACAGAGGAAATAATAGGCAAAATAAGGGATGAGCAACAATGGGTGCATTCAGCAACTAAAGCAATTGTTAGCAGAGCAGGAAGAACTGATGATTTTCTGCTTGTGAGAGTGCCAAACAGGGCTTTTTAGAAGCAAGGGGTTAACTTAGGAGACACGACCAAAGTGTGTCATATTCAATGGAAAATTAGATAATGTAACATTTATTAATTATTTAATAAATGCATTAACATATTATACACATTTATCTTTCAAGTGCTAATTAATTCTAGAAAATAAAATACTGATAATTTTCAGTCTGTACCATAACATGTAATTCACTGCATGAAAAGTATGCTCTTTTTTTGAACAAGATTTTGAGACAAATAAAAAGTCATTCATCACCAAGTCATAAGAAGCTTCTTTTTCTTTCTTTCAAGTCTTCATCCAAAGTTTGCAAATAGCCTAGCTTGCATATGACCAACCTATATTGGTCAATGTCAATATGATAAGATGAAGTAAAAAACTGAGGGTAGGATTAAACCCATTGAAGTCTTTCACACTCAACTTGGAGATATAAACATTTTGTGCATTCACCTTGGCCTGGAAACATCCCACAACACCAGTTCACATCCCTTAGCTCCAGAACCAACTATTGCTGCCAGCATTAGAGGGTTGGACGGGGACCAGTGTGCTGATGTGAGTGGCAGGGGCTGAATGGGGTATGTCAGACTGCGAGTTTGTGCACCACCACCACCAGCATCAACTGAGAGAATAGCAGTGCCCTCAATGGCATTGTAGAGGCGAATGCGACCACCCTTCTCACCAACAACCAGCTTCTTTGGATCTTCTGGGTGCCAGCACACAGACATGGCTGAAAAAGTAGTTATATACGTTCATGTTAAAGGCTCATGTGTGTCCATGAATATCATCTTACATTAGGACCCCCATGTAATAAACTCATGAATACCTGCTGCTCAGGGTAAAATTCTCTCCACCTCATATTACACTACCACAAAAATTTTTATGCATTAATTCTGTTTAATCAAAATTAAGCTCCCAATAAAATATACCAAGTACTAATAAATGCGTTATTGGAATGGGCAGATCCTATTTGAATTAAATAACTGGAAAAATTTTTGACCCAATAACAAAAAACATTATGGAAACTTATACATTCAACAACAAAACCCTATCTTCAATGGTTTTCGAGCTTACTTTGTAGAATTTTGAATTCATATTGAGATGAAATAAAATCACTTTGTATTTACTTTGATTATACAAACTGTTTTTATTTCATTTCAATATGACAACAAAACCCTATTGACCCTAAAAACAGTATAACATGTAAAATTGAATACTTCTTTTAAGGAGGGCCTAACTGGCTGATGAGGAACTGACACTAAATCTACTTTGAGCAGGGAATGACAAAACATATGTCAGTAAGAGTTGCTTATATTTATTTTGCTTCATTTCAAATTTTCAAAGTTGGTACAACCAAATAGCCAATTAATAATTATGACAACAGTCAAATTTGCTTATACATAGGAGATATTTTGTCTTTTTCATATTCTCAGGAATGGCAAGCTCATATTTTGAAATTATCAAATCTCCACAATGAAAGTGATTTCAATTAGTAATTAGAGAATAATACTCATTGGTACCACCAACATTTGATGCCCATTCTTTAGTGATGCATCAGTAAACACATAAAATTAATATTTACACAGATTGGATTGCCTCAACACAGAGGTATTTTCTGATATAGGTTAGCGGCATTAGTTCTGATGCGGCGTTCAGGTTCGCAGTTAGGCTTTTCGTCCATGTAAGCATTGCTTGGGTTTTGTCCATGTACGCATCATTGCTGATGGCGACGTTTCACCTCCTATGCCGTAGGCATTCTCAGGCCGGGCTGAAGTAAAACGTCGCCATTAACAATGATGCCCATGCTGACAAAACTCAAAAACCAGCCTAACTGCAAACATAGAGATATACTTGACAAAGAAGTTTTATTATTTTCAATTTAAATGAAAATTTATCAGAATTATTTGAAATTGATTATGATCAAGTAACTGAATCATATCAAGATAGGAGGAAACTGAGACAAACAAAAATGCTTACCAGGTGAGTCAAGGTGAAATATATATCGTCCATCATCCTCAATATTCCACAGCCGGCAAGTGTGGTCATCACTTGCAGATGCAATGAGGTGTCCATCAGGGTGAAATGCAATGGCATTTATGTAGTCAGTGTGGCCTGATAGAATCTGGTGACATTCAATTAAAACAATTAAAGCCAGAACCACACTACAAGCTTGGCACATGAGCGTGAACCACAATTTAGTACTGGGAATAAGGAATTGATTATATTGGTTTTTTGGCATTCACCTTTCAATCGTGAGAAACTTTTTCCTGTGTATTACAAGGTCACAAAATTTTCCAATATTCCACAAATGGTGAATTAAGGTAGTCTGTTATGGTAGCCTGCCTCAATGAATTTTTTCCTCAATTCCCTGTCATAAAGCCTGGCAAAAATGGGCACATTCTTGGAATTTATCTGCTCTAACCAGTATTAACCAATGAGAAAACAACAACTTCCTTCAGTGCTAAAAAATGTTCATCTAAAATCAAAATTGATTCTCGGCTCATGTATCTCCAATTTTCCCTGGCATGAGGTGGGGGTCGGAAACATGCAAGGCACTCATACCAAAAGCTAAACTAATAGCAAGAAACAGTCTTGGATTAAGGAATCTCTCTTCCAAGGCATTATAAACTGTGAAAAATGGGAATACAAGGAATATACCATGCAGGAAAGATCCCAAAATTCAGCCATTGTGCCGGAAAGCAACATGACAAAAAAGCAAAATTAGAATTTTTCCGTTTCTTCCCACATTGCAGCATATTTGGACTTGATGATGCCGACTGGAATGCAGCCAAAATGGTCGGTCATTAAAATGCTGCAATGCCTGAAGAAACCAAAAAATTCTAATTTACAAGAAAATTGAAGAAGCCTCCATTGCAAAAAAGTAAAATGTCAATAAGAACACAATTCAGTCCCAAGAGCACCAATGTGAATCCATGGGTAATAGGCCACTTCACGATGGTTTGAAACTTACCTGAACTCCATCTGAGTTCACCAGGTCACTATTAAATAACCTCAATTTATGATCTGATCCAGCAGAGCAAAATCGAATCAACCGAGGCATCACTATTATTGATGAATCAGGACTCCATGCCAATGCCTGGACCCTAGTCTCATGATGGAATTCTCTCAGGGACTGGAACTCTATGCCTTCATCATCGACACACTTTTCTGTTTCTGATTTATCCTCTTCCTCCTCTGGTTGATCCTCCTAAAAATTCAAATCAACAAATTTAACATCAAGGTAGAGCAAAGGCTTAAGAAGTATCTTTACTCTGGAGACTTCTTGCTCTTGGTCTCCATAATCATTAGAGAAAAAGGCTTCTTAGATCCTTTTTTCATATCATCTTCAGTTTTCTTGAAAGTAGTGTGGAGATTAAACTTTACTCTTACTTTACCCTTACAATCATGGAGATTTAAAGTCCTCAGACGTTATGCCCACATTTCAATCTGTTATACCAGATGTTCCTCCTAGTGGCAGCTGAATAACAACCCGGGAGGTATTTCTTAAGAATGAAATGCTTTTACAACCATCAAATTTAAAAACCCACACTTGGCCAAATTCTTAAACTATAAGGAAGATTAAAGTTCATCACCCAATAATACAATGGTGTAACAAATCAATCAATGAATGACAGCTACAGAATGGAGAAAATTTAGGATACAAATGGGAAGCAATAAATATATTTCATAGATATACAGTTCAAAGAAAAGGACTACATCATAGTTCTGATTGAAATTTTTTTTAAGTTCTACTTTATTGTATATCACTCATTGTAAGCAATGCAGAAATAGAATAAAACTTGAATGCTGGGAGGATATTTTTTTCAAAAAGGGTTACATTTCAGATTCTGCAAGGTGAAACAAAAAAATTCAGATCACTGATTGACAGTGTCGACTGATTAATTCTGAAAGAGAAACCTAATCATTCCTTAGAACAAAAAGAGTACAAGTGTGGTCAGGTTCTATTTTTCAGGGCTAACGATGAAACATTCCTCATACAATTGTGGGTGAAGAGACTAAATGTTATTCATTTATGCTATTAGCAGAATTTATCGTGCACAACAACTTTGTCAAAAAAGGGAAACCAGAGGATATATTTGCTACACTCCAACAACAAACTATATGTGTAACTTTACATTAGTTTTACTCATGATGGCAATACAGTTCATTTCCATGCAGGTCTCAGGCTGCTTGATTAACTATGGAACAGATATGCAATCGCCAAAAACGTTCATAAATATGAGGGGCACATATCATATGCAATGTATTCAGAGTAATTGAAACTATTTTGAGGCTGACCGAGAAGTCTAAATTGTGGGCCTAGTTTACTGTCAATACGAAAATAATGAAAGAAAATATTTATCCAGTTTCTTCTACCCAATTGTTACACCTATTAAGCCCACAGAACGCCTGAGTGGAACCATTTGGAAACAAGAATTGCCATTATTTTTACCGAGGAAGACGTTCTGCGATATCGATATTCAT
Organism: Ceriagrion tenellum; assembly: GCA_963169105.1. Lineage (NCBI taxonomy): Eukaryota > Metazoa > Arthropoda > Insecta > Odonata > Coenagrionidae > Ceriagrion > Ceriagrion tenellum. Next base: position 32,361,897 of record OY720639.1, read on the forward strand.
ATCCCTGGCAGAAAAGAATGGTAATGTTTGTGTAACCTAATGGTAACTTTGGAGTGTACCATTAGTGTACAAAAATGGTAAACTCTGTGTATACTCCGCGTAACTATAGTGTACATATTCATACCTCCTGTGTACAATCTGTGTAACATTGTGGTAAAGTGGCCCAATCTGTGTAGGCTTTGTGTAACAATTGGAGCAGAATTGTGTACAGTGTGTACTGAGGCTGTTGTGGTACACAATGAGTACATAATGTACACAGAGTGTGTTTTAGTGTACAGGTGTACAATAATACAATGTGTACACTTCGAGGGTGATATTTATGTACTATTAGTGTAAATTATTGGTATCATGACAGTGGTACAATAGTGATGACATTTGAGTACCCAAAAATGGTAATCACTGTGTACATATTGTGTACACATCCAGGAGTCATGAGACACTGGTAACATAGCGGTATTAACTGTGTAACATGTGGTACAACAAATTGTGTACTGCTGTGGTATCAAAAGTGTACAGAGTGTAACAACAGTACGATTTGTGTAACTTTGTGAGTAGATAAGTGTAATAAATGTGTAATGTTACACAATGTATCATATTTGTACACACATTTGTTACACTATTTTTTCGCCAGGGATTGGCCATCAAATAAGAAATATATTCTCCTTGCAAACACGTAACAGTCTGCGGTCCGCAAAAAATAGGGTAAATCGATAATTTACATATCTAAATATTTACCTGAAATTTCACCACACCGACAATAATTTCAGTGGAGAGACCTAAACATATTAAATTTTGGGACCACTCGTATGGAGAAAACTCTACAGCAAATATTTGATCGGAAAAATCGACTTTCTGCACCGGTGGTGTGAAACCTGCCATTAGATTTCCTGGATATAACAAATACTAATATCTTATTTCAAGCTAAGATTTCAGAGAACAAAGAATTATCAAAATAACACGTTTTGAATTCCAAAAGGCGGCTAATCAGCTACACAAACGGAAAACGATCTTCATGTGTTACATGTTTTGAAAATTGCAGTTAACCAACAGCTCTACAGAGGGCCGCGGCAAGAGTGGCGTTTTGTTTTCATGTGAAAATTGTGTTTATGTCGGCATTCTTTGTTGAGAGATATAATACCTCTCCTACCTCGAGATATTCACTTGCGGTTTGAGTTAAAATGGATAAAGGCAGTAATATTTCCTTTGAGTTGAACAAAATATGCCGATTATGTTTGACTCACGATGGATTAATGCGGTCAATTTTTGACAGTGAAGTGACAGAAGAGTCAGAGAATTGCCTTCCTTTCAGGATCAACTCTTGTGTATCAATAAAGGTATAGGTTCTTGCGACCCAGTGTTTTACGTGTTTGTGGAGAACCATTGTTTGCTTCTTTGTACATTTCTAACGTTGTACTTATCCCATTTTCTCAAATTCTTACTTCTCGCTAGCTCTCAGTGACCGATCGGCTCCCGAGTAAAATCTGTCACCGGTGTCTCTTTAAAGTAGATATGTTTTTTGAGTTCAAGGTAATGTGCTTGAACTCTGACAACTCATTAAAAGCTTCACTCAACTATTCAGAAGAGGAATCCAATGCGGCCGTGGTATGTTTTCACAAGTACTAGTCAGATAATTAATAAGAGTCCTATTATAGTAGTAACGTGGGGAGTGTATTTTGACAACTGCGCCGTCTATGTGTATTAGCAATGGACATTCAGCGAAAGTGAAAGAAGTTTAGTTGCAGACATTTTTTAAAGAAATGTATTTACTTAATGCTCAAAGGATATTCATTGAAAAGTGTGGCATAATTCCATCTGTTGTGGCGTTAACGATTATATAAATGTTTTATGAAAAGTTAAAAAATCTTTTTCCATACGAAATTGCGAGTAAAAGAGATTTTGTAATTTTATTTTAATAATTCTTAATTAACAGGTCATCCTTAATGAGTCAGAGAAAAATAAGACTGAAGAGTCAGATGCTGTGGCAGAAATTGACGATAATTTGGAGAAGGAAAATGAAAAGGGGGATTTGGAAAAGGCAGGCACAGGAAGTAATGGTGTTAGCAGTTGTGCACCACCCGAGGCAGCAGAAGCAGAATCTTGTATTAATTCACCAGGTTTAGCGTCGGCTGAATCAGTCGAGGAACTAAAATGTGATGTTTCTGTTACTAATTTTGAAGTAAGTAGTCTCATTCATTTTAAACTTATAATCCCCCATCACCTGTAGGCACTCAATCATCTTTAATATAAAAGCTTGCTTTCAATAGAACATGATCAAATTTATCTGCTAGCACAGCCTGGAAATAACAGTGAATGTTAGAGGCGTTTTACTTTTGTGGTTCCCCAAATAATTGGTATCCAGACACATTGCTAATCAAGAGTCTACTAGAGTACTATACTCCTGCTTAGGCTAAACATCCTAATCGTTCTTGGTTGTGCACGTTTCTAATTTAAGTTTACATTGTGTTGTTACTGAATCCAATAATCTTGAACTTGACACTGGGGGAGGGAGTGATTTCAATTCTCTTTAAATCTCTCCTGGTGAAGCCTTTACTTCATTGATGACTTTGTAGTGTACCTAGTATTGCATCTCAATTCAGTTTTCAGGGTCTATCTTGAGGAATCATCACTTGCTCTTCGCAGCTTAAAGAATTTCCCTGATAGACAGCTACAGAAAATTATTCATAATTTCTGCATTTCAATTACTCTCTGGATTAGGCATTAAAAACTATGAATTCCACGTAAAATATTTTAATGATGACCTAGGTTTCTGGGGCTATTCACGCTATTGGCAGGACTTAAGAAACATATCAGAGTGGAAATGAAAGCAGAATTTATAAGGAAACCATTGGACTTATTATTGCTTGCATCTTATAAAGAATGAGGTGATTGGACTCAATAGACTTTTAGGAAAGACCCAACCACACTGGGAAAGAAGCAACATTATAATAAGCTTTTGTAAGATTGAAAATATTGTTGACTAGGTGAGCTTGTAATTGAATGTGTAACATACGTACCAATCATGCCATTTCCTTCAGGGGTAGGCACAGGCACAGAGTTTCACTCATAAACATTTGTACACCTAACTTTGCTTCAATAATTTCCTCCATACTGACCTATCCTTGAAAACGTCTTTTGCCTCATTTACCCTCATACACTGCTTCATACATGCCATCCTGTTTTTAGACTCCTAATATTCCTCCTCCTAAGAATTTCCTCTACCACATTCCACCACAACTTTCTCAGCCTACCTCTATCTCTCGCATCATTCATTTCTCTCTTGTATATCTGTTTCGTTATTCGACTCTCATCCATTCTCTTAACATGGCCAAACCAACGAAGCACACTCCTTTCTCAGAAAAATGGTGGCATGTCCTTACTCTTTGGGTGAAGCTTGTTTCATGTCTGCATAAATTTGAATCCATAGAGCAGGAAGACATGTTTATGGAAGTTTCTTGCAGTAATACCTTAATAAAACACGCTAAAATAATTGAATCTTTCCCTATCAAAAATAATGTCTTTCGTGTATTGAAAAAATGGTAGTGATCCATTTCGAACTAACAAAAAAATACTCTCATGATTAGCCAAATTTTCTGGTCACTTAAAATTTTTTAACTGATTCCATGAAGATGCCTAATGTATCTAAATAATGTTACAGTCTTTCATCAGTGTAACTGGTGGCCATATTTTCTTCTCTCTGCCATGAAGAAAACTTATCAAAGAGTTGTCATATCTGTTCACTTATTGAGCATGAAATCAAAATAACTTGTGAAAGCCAAAGAGTCATGTGTCAGTTTTTGCACTTCTTTCAACTCTGATATCTTCCTCAGTTATGTATACTAGTGTGCCAACTTGTGCCAGGAAAGGGATGTGTAAGTGAAAGTTGTTTTCTCAGGTTGTAGAAAAAGACACATCTGCTTCACTTATTCATAATATTCAGAGGGGTTTAATAATTATAACATTGTAATATTATTATTATATCATGTCAAAATTCCACCAAGTCAACTCTTCAACTATCTTGTATATTCAGAGGGGTATGTAGGCTGGCTGCCCTCAGAGACAGAAACCTCCACTGTGCAAAATTCTACAGAGGGAAAATCATCCGCCGTAACTGGTAAACCAGAGAACCCAGATCCCTAGATTTTAGGTCGAGTGCTTTAGCCAGTTCAGCTATCGAGGCATCCTCTTCCCCTCCCTGATATGGAATGTAGCTTGGAAAGGAAAATCTTAAGCTGCAAGAATGCCAGGAAAAATCTGGACACTAACTTACATAGTGAACTACATCATTTTGCATGCAAAATGTTCCATTGAATCACTCCTATATTAAATATTTATTTATTGATTAAACATATTTGTCTGAATAGAAATACAATCAACACCTCTGCATACCTTGTCATCTTAACCTTAAAAGCTGAATGTCTGTCATGAGCTGTTATGATCCTGCAAAATAAACCTATATTGCTTAGAAAATATCACTACCGTTTAACCCTAATTGTATGGTTAATGCCTGTGTCAAGTTGTCTTTTTTTGTATAGTGTTTTGGTAAATCTCTTGAGATATTAGCTCTGCACTAAAATTGCATTTTTCAAAACGTCTTCATCAAGGATCTATAATACTATGGTGTAGTCATGGAAAAAAAATTTATGGGGTGTTATTTTAAGGTGGGAGCATCACAATATGTGAGTAATTTTCTTTGTCGATGTTTTAAAATGGACTTTCTGTCAGTGTTTTAGCAGAAATGGTAGGGGGCTTATAATATGTCACCAGTGTATTTTATAATGGAGAATTGGACTGTATGTGATAGTTGAATGCCATTGAGGAATGAACTCACTTCTTCCATTGCATAAACTTGAACAACATGAAAGATACCCCTGCATGATAATATAATTCCCATCACTCTTTGTGATTTTTATTGGCTATATTGTTTTCTCTCTCAATTTATTTACAGCTTATGAGCATTAAAGGTGAAAATTCTGAAAATGATGGCAGTGAAGAGGACAGTCATGATGACCAGAATTCATTGGAACCTGGAGGTGGTGGACCAGAAGGGCTTGGAAAGACACCGTTTCTTTTTCAGGATTGTTGGAAAGCATTTTGCCATCCGTCTTTACTTTTGCCCTTCAGTCATCCTATTGGTGGTGAACAGTCTTTTGCTTGTGATCTCTGTCCACTAACATTCGCTCGGTCGTCGCAACTGGCTCGTCATCGTGCTTCAAAACATGCATCAGATGAGTGAGTAGTGTACATTTGTCCCTGTTCAAATATTTTATAGCACTGCGTGACTTACATGTTAAGAACCCTTTATATTTCTCTAGTTCGTCCAATCTTAGAATTCAATTCCATCGTCTTGTCTCCCTATAACAAGATCCAAATACACAATCTTGAAAGAGTGCCAAAGAAGTTTCTTGGAATAGTCAATTTTTATGCTGGTTTTCACACTTCTGATGTCCCATACAAACACACTATGGATATTTTCGATTTACATCCCCTTAGTGTCCGCCGCTAGCTTGCTAATGTATGATTCCTACACAGATTATGTAATAACAGAATTAGTTGCTCTCACCTAGTTGAGTTATCTTTCGATACCACCCTAAATTTCACTAGAAAAACCAAACTATTTTATTTAAAATTTTGTCACAGAAACTATATGTATATATCATGCTCCCCTTTGCAGATTACAGTGAACATATAACTTTGTTGTACCTTATGTGGACATACACCTTGATTCAGTTCTTCCCTTTAAGAAAAAAATGTTAGGATCAATTGTTGAATTCATATTATTCAGATTCCGTACCTATTGTGTAAACTTTCAGAAAAATATTACTGACCTCTATAAGTATCTGTTTTTCTGTCAATTGATGTTTTGCTTCTGTAATCTTGGTTATTTTTTTCAAACATGCAGTGCAGTGAATATTACTTTGTAGTGTTTTTTCTCACGTTAAAACGTTTTAATGTAATCAAGTTTTCTTTTCTTTTTGTAATTTGGGTTTCCCCGAAACAAAGATTATTATTCTTATTATAAATTTGTACTTAAGTCATGCTTTTCCGTGGCATAAGTGGCCCATTATTGCACTGCACTGCACTGATGGCAGATGCATTATTACACCAGACTTCACTTAAGTCATGCACGATAAATTGACAACTATTGATTACCAGAAGCATAATTTATTAAAATCAGAGTTATGTGCATAGTTCATTTTATATTTATTGCATCTAAATATAAATTTAATCATAACAAATGTGAATTATAGATAGTTATTAAAATTGAATCTGTAAACTTTAGATCCTTACATTAATTCCTTTTCATCAGTCTACACAGATTTATTAGAAATATCAGCATAATTAAATATTAACTTATGTGAACCACCATCTATTCTAGCACTATACTTATAGACAGAATAGAATATTGTTTCCAAGATATTGAGGGTCAAAGTTTGAATAGCTGTACAGCGGTATAATTTCTGAGGTTCAACTGTAGGGTATAAGCTGTGAAGAAAAGGACCACAGATTATTGATCAATCAGCATATTATTGACGAATTGTTACATAAGTTGAGTCTTGGTGTGCAGACTTGAGTAAAAATATTTTGTCCTCCTACCAAACCTTGGTGAGTCTCTATTGGTGCATTAACCCTTCCAGCGTGTCTGATGCAGCATATACGTCCGCTCAACGCCATGCCTCTAGCATGACTTTAATCGGAGGGATTTAAATCGCCTAGGGTGCATTTTTTCGCTATCATCGAATTTTTTGTGCAGGCATTTACTTCAATATTTATATCATTGTAATCGAAATTTTGAAAATTGCCAAAAAAATTAATTAAGTTTAAAATTGTATATGCTTTACTATTATAAATTTCTACTTACATTTTGTCAAGCTGTTTTTTTTTTCTTCACTCCGTAACCGGTGATTAGTAGTTGAACTGTGTGTGGTATTGCTCGAAACAGGGGTCTAGGCAGAGAGACGGTGTCCCTGGACAGTTTTTACACCTGTATCTCGTTTCTTTTCTCTTTCCATTTTTTCTATAAACCACACACTTTCTTCTTCCAACTTTATAAGTTTTGGTTTTCGGATTTTCTTGAATGAAATGCTGACCTGTCAACCGCGTACATTCCATGTCGGTATCTAAGGGCCGTCCTTTGCGCTTTTCTAAATTCTGCACATGGTACATGGCTATGATCTTGTTCACTATCTCTATTCTGTACGATAGATGATCTTTCTTGTTTCCAGCCTTGCAATATAGAATGTAAGTATTCAACACAGTCGTATAAGTGATTTACTAAGTGGTTGAATAACTTTTTGTACCACACTTTTGTCCTTTTCCTTTCTAGCAAGAATGATTCTAAAAGCTGATCTTTCAAGTCTACACCTCCCATGTGTTCATTATACTCTATAACACACGTAGGCTTATTTACAAATTCTAACCCACTCTTACGACTTTCGGGTTGCATTTCATCTGAATGTTTGGTTGTCAGCACTGAGACATCACGCTTATCCTTCCACTTCAACGCCACCAATTTTCCAAACTTTGCGCTAACCACTTCTCCTTTCTTCGGTTTCTTTTTTAGATGCATTGGTATACTTTTGCTTGTGATTCTAACTGTTCCAACAGCATCTGTTGTCCTCTGAACCAACCTCTGGAAAAGATCGGGACTACTATAATAATTGTCCATATATACACATCTTCCCGAATCTAATAGTTGCTCACACAAACTTAGAACAACTTTTGTTGAGAAAAGATCTGTGTCTTTGGTGATTTCACAGTCTAATTTTGTCCCTGAGCCACTGTAAATTATAAAATACCATAAATATCCTGTGGAATCACAAAGTTCAAACATTTTTATGCCAAACCGGGAAGCTTTCATGGGAATATACTGTTTCCATGAAAGCCTACCTTTCCACAACAACAAAGATTCATCGACACTGACTTCTTTACCTGGTATATACACTTTCTGGAACTTATTTTTCAAATATTCACTAATGTGCAGAATTTTATACAGTTTAGGATCTCGTTTTGAAATTTCCTAATTGGTGTTATCAACAAAATGGAGAAATTTGGTCAGCAATGAAAGCCTTTCTTTGCTCATTACATTGGGAAAAAATGGTGTTTCTAATATATGTTTCCTACTTAAATACATTCTGAGGCTTGGTTTCTGAATTATTCCCATCAACATAAGCAAAACCTAGGAATATCCTAAAATCATTCGTAGTGGTGGGAACCCATTTTTGAAAGCGCGGTTTTTTTTGCACCAAGAGTTTTTCTTTCTCATGAGCTAGAAACTGTTCTGCATAACGATTTGTTTCAGTCATTATGATTTTCATTAGACCGTCATCAAAAAATAGCTCAAAGTATTCCAGGGGATTATCTGCGCACCTAACCGGCACTATTTGTTTCCCAACTAAATCACACGCAAAAGGCAGAGAAGGATTAGCACTGTCGATCTCTTCCTAAGTATTCTCTTGAATACTCACAGAAAATTGAGGAGATTCTTCTACTTCCTCTTCGGAACTGGAGTCCAGAGTGTATCCACTTGAATTCGCAGAAATTGTATCCTAACTTGCTTCACTATTTTCATCCAACACATGACGCACTTGCTGGTCAGACAACTCACGAGAGCTATAGCTATCTATAGATGCCATGGTGAACTAAAGAACCAGCCAAGGGACGGTCCCAGGGTAGAAAAAGATAAAAAAGCCACAATGCGGCTAAGGTCATTCGGCAGTAGACATCAGGAAACCTCAACCGTCAGCTTCAAATATTGTAAATAAGAAACCACACGATGACAGATCTTAGGAGGCTGCAAGCAGCATTGTGTGACCATGCCTACGTGAGCATTGCCATGATGAAAGAGAAGGGAGAAATGTTTACTCTGACATGAAGATACCAAGGAACCACAGAACGAAAGTAGTCAGCATCAACAAGCACATATGAGCTCTCTGAAAGCAATAAATCAGAGCATGAGTGGAGATATCTGTTTGTGTCCATTTCACCATACGCTGTGTTGCGAGTAAGCATTTTCTTTACCAGGTATGAGTTAAGAAAAAAAAGTTTTAAAAATACGGGCACATAGATACAGGCAATCAAAAAGCAGAGAATGAAAGCAGGCAGAATTAAGTCACATATATGTATACTCGATGAAAGTACATATATAAGAACGTGAGCGATAAGCATTCTCAATGAAAAGTTTGGACGCAGAGGGTGTGTCGCACAAGCTTGAGGCATGGATTTGAGCAGACACACACGTTGCGTCGCGCACACTGAGGGATTAAATACCTCCATTTAAAGTCACGCTTGAGGGGTTAATTTGTAATAAATGAGCTTAAAGGTATCTGATGCAATAGTTCAAATATGATAATAATTGGATCATAAGTATGTGCTAATTATGTGTGTGAATACATTACTGAGAGAGTGGAAGGCTTTTAATTCCTGGATCAGTGGTCTTCCAGGTGATTTTGTTCGTATCATAGCCATAGATTTCAAAGCGCTTAAGCAAATTTTGTAATACCAAGAAGTGATGCCCCAGAAAAAAATGCTGTAGATAAGAAAAGGTTTTTTTTAACATTATAGGTCATCTGAAGTGTTAATCACAGCCAGCATTCAAATAGAATGACAGTCTTATTTCCTTAAATTATCAACGGTGTAGAGGTACTTTTTCTTTCAACTCCATTGTTCATTGCAGTGGGCAGCCGTTCAAGTGTCCAATATGTGGTCGTGCCTTCACTGACTCAACCTCACAAAGCCGTCACATGCGCATGCATGCAAACCAACGTCCATTCTCGTGTGGCCTCTGCCCACAAGCCTTCAACCACCACGCCTCTCTTGTGGCTCACATTTCATCCTGCCACCATCAGTCACAGCAAAACCAGGCTGACTCTGTTGATGTGGAGGTGAGGATCAACGAACCTGTGGATCCCTGCAGGGTGACGTCCAAGGCTGTGTCAAATGGTAACGTGAAGAGGAAGAGGTTCACGTGCCAGCTGTGTTCAAAGTCTTTCTCAGATTCGTACACGTTACAGAGGCATGGTCGGACTCACACGGGTGAACGACCTTATTCGTGTTCCATCTGTGGGAAAACATTCTCCAGGTATGTAGCACTTCTTGCATGATTTGTTAAATGCTGAAATACTGATCCCTTTATAGCTGTAGATGCCTGTTCGAATTCAGGTTGTTAATTTTTTTATGGTGATAGTTCTCTCTTTGGTATTTTATCTGCCACCCACCCCAGTACGGTTCATTCGCATTAACCTGGCCAATGGCTACTCGCGAGAGGGGAAATGTGTGGAGGAGAGGGGGAAAATTGGAGGGGTATCTGCCTGCCATACATCATGCGCAGTAAGCAATTTTGGTTCGGACCAGTCCAAGTTCTTACATTTTGGCCCATCAAGGGGTAGGGTTTTCAAGGTGCACGTGGTTTACCTCTTCTCTGATAGCATTCTTGCCTTGACTCAATCAAAATTACACTCAATCAACATAATTGCGTTTACTGGACAACATGCGGGCGTAAACAAGTCAGCCCTCTCGAATTCAGATTTGAAGGGGAACCGTCCTCCCCTACTTTCCCCCTCCCTTTCCACCGCGAGAAAACTGTTCGCGCATGGCTCCTCTCTCTGTAAGCATTGCTTCCCCTATTTTCTGTGTTGTACTAGGCCCACCTGCGCAGTAGACTACTGAATGTCGGCCAAGTTATTGCGAATGAACTGTAGCTTCATGCAATCTTGACTTTGCCTAGAATTCAATGAATTTGTCTTCATGTTGAAGAAAATACCTTATATTTCCAAATCTTAAATATCAGTCACTTGTGGCACTACTTTCCGATATACTTGTCAAAGAAATTGAAGCCCTTTTCAGGGGATGTGGTATGCAAAGGCACTCCAAAAGGACTTTATTTAACAAATGTGGAATCTCTCATGCATAGATCTTGTCGGAAATTTAACCGTATGTAGTTTGTATTCTTTCTTCTTTAATTTTACAAAGAAATCAATGGCCCCTGTAATAGTTACAGATTTGCAAAAAAACTGTTGTCAAGGCATTTTAACTGTTCAGTGTGAGAGAAGAGTCAAGTTAAAGACTGTAGTTTGAATTTCATGAATCAGTTGCTCATGGTGACTGTTTTAATTATCATTGTAGAAGTGGGTTTTGATCATAGATTATTAAAGGGAGTAGGTGTCTTCACACATGATTGAAAAGCCTTTTTTCATTAGTCCACAATAAAATGGCTAGTGCAGACAATTTTTCTAGACATTTTATCAAGAATGCAAGGCATTTTTTGATCTTACCTGCATTTTGTGTTTTTATAAATGGATCATTCTATGACAAATATTTTCTTTGGTGTGCAACAAAGATGGGACAAAATGAACAGAACAGTTCAAATTGAAGTTCCGAGAAGTGAATGCAGAAGTAGTTACAATGTATGCACAGCAAAAGTAATGATAGCTTGTGAAGTGCTCGCTTCAAAGAAAAATATTCAAATTCACGAATTCTTGCAGAAATAAACGAAAAGAGAAGCTGAAGTCTGTGAAAATCATTGCAAGAAGGAATCATGCAATGGCAAGGTGGCATGGAACCAAGTAGATATCTAGTGCACATTCAATATGTTAATGACTTTAAAGTAAGAAAAATTTGACAGTAATTTTGTCAGATTTATATTGTATCACCCTTCTAAGCCTGGGTTTGAGAGCAGTAAGTGCTAGCATTAAAATAAAACACCTAGCCTTGTAGAAGGCTAGTCTTGAAGTGAACTGCCTGGTGCAAAGCTTGGAGAAATAGCAGACCTTATTTGCTCAGAGATTTGTGATGAAGGAGTGAGATGTGGTTTTGAGAGGATGTCATGGAGTAGATAAAAAATCATTTCAATAGCCTCTGCTTTTTCTGGTCTCGGAAACCTTGGGTCACGAGATATTAAGTTGGCATTGGATGAGAAGAGTATTCATTAAGAGAAGAGTTTCATTCCATGGGATAAACCTTTGGGTAAGTGTTGTGAGGCCATACAGTTTACTAAGGAGGTATTTCCACTAAATTGTAGTCTGAAAGTGTTAAAATTATAGAAAATGGCTAATACATTATGCAAATTAAAGTGATTTCCAAAGATCAATGTTAAATTTGTTAAATCCACGTATGGATAAATTGTTTGTAATAGCCATGTTAGGCAGATCATTTTTTTCCAAAAAAAAAAGGCTTCACTTTCATGAGTCAAAGTACCTCCTACTTTCTTCTTTAATTAATGGTAGCTACCATGATTTGAAAGCATTATTATCTCCCTGGATGAGTACTCTCCCCTAGGGTTAATCTATGGGTCGGACTGTGTTTTGATTTGAATTTTTGCATTCCATTCCAGGTCATGGTCCCTGGCTCGTCACGTCCTCTTGCACACCGGCGAACGTCCTCACTGCTGTCCGTTGTGCGGCAAGCGCTTTGCTGACCGCTCCCACCTCCTGAGGCATGTCCGAACGCACGGCAGGGCTGCAGCCACTGCAGAATCCATCCTGAGGGCCAAGTGAACGAGTGTGTGTGTGTGCTTGCGCAATGAAGTCGCCTCAGAAACTTTTCCTCCTCAAGAACAATACGTGCTTAGCATTGCTTGTCGTCCATTTCTGTGGCGTTTCACTTTCGTCCGAAATGCATTTATAATATTTCTTGAACTTACAGTAAGTTTGCCAACAAGGGGACTTGATGAATGTACCTCAGCGTATACTTTTTGAGAGAAGGCAGTGTGTTTTAATGTGATTCCTGTGTGAATCGTGTTTATGCTTAGCACATTGCTGGAATTTTCTGTGAAACTATTTTTGTATTACATGAGTGTGTGCATGGTGTGAAAATATTGCTGTACTTAAGATTTTGCCATCCTTTTTCACTTTACCACTTAAGAGTGTGATATTTACACAGCTGTTTATGGCTTTATATATATTGAGAGTTAATACTAATATAATGCAATTCTCATCAGGACTTTAATTTCTCACCGAATTACTTTGGGAAATAATTTTATTTTTATGCTGTACCAATAAGGTCAGGTTTTGATGAGCCTCCTTACCCTCTTTTAGAGTTGTACCATTGTTTTGCAATTTCTCCGTCTTTCAATTAAGGAACAATCTTCATATCTCTCTTGAGTGAGGTTCCCATGCATCCAATTTAGTCTCAGTGGTATGTCTCTCAAGGACCCTGTTTTCATGCCTATGAGAGTATTGAAGGTTGGAGTCTTTGGCCCATATTCGGACATTGTTCACTGACCAGACATTGCTGAGCTCGGAGAGTACTCATATTAGGCCATTCCTAAACATTTTCTTGCTTCCTGGATTGGGAAGGGTTGAGAGAAACCAGGCATTGCTACTGGGCAACTCTTAGTGGAAAATTCTGAAGGGATCACAGTTTGACTGTCCCATCCAGTGGATGGTGTATTGCAGTCAAAGTGCCCTCTCATGATATTCACAGTAAGGATAGGGTTCCACTGAAAAAATTGTCTGCAGTGCATATCGAACCTTGGCCCTCAGGATGGGAGGGTGGTATTCCAGCCATCACTCCAACTCGATCCCCTCCTGGTATTTATTTTTGTTTTTGTGCTCATAATTCTCCTTGAAAAAGCAAAATTCCGTCGTTCAGCACGCTGTAAGGAATGCTTCCATGTAAGATCTTATTCCTTCAAAAGTGAAGGAGTTATTAAAGTTGTTCCCCAAGAGGCGGATTAAGGTCCTTGTTCAGAGCGGGGGTTCGCGGATTGCTTCCATGAATTGTTACGTAGCCTAACATATTTGTGGGAAGGGAGGGTCAAAATCGCCTTAAGTAATACTTGAATGGCCCCAAAGGGATGAGTGAAAAGGAATAACCCCCACCCGGATCTCAAGACAGTCAGTAGATCTCAGAATCAGCCTTCGACCAAAACTCCTCGGCAGAGAAACAGCTAATGTTTTTGACTCGGTCGATTACAGCGGGAGGGAAGATACGGCGATCGTATCGGACGGAGAGCTTTTAGTTAAATGAAGTTCCATTCGTAATAATGAGCGAAAGGATAACTATCCGATCGTTTACTGATGTGTTCGTCCGCCTTGGAAGTCTAATTGTGAAGGGAGTATTTGATGCCTGTTCATGGACGTACTCCTCTACGTACGATATCGCCACAGCAGACGCTGGCCTGCATTGACATAGGGAACGTTTGATCAGGCGCTTTCGCCATATTCTGTCAAATGAAGTAGTTTCCCTAAATGGCTCTGCTTAATCTTCATTATACTCGACGCTTTTAAAATTTTCCGTCTTCTAGCAAGCAATCGGGAAAAACCCGGTCGAATTCCTGCACACTTCAAATGGGGTAAAACAGCCATGACACGCAGGGCGGGTTTAAAATGATTTCCCGGGGAGCCGTTAAATGCAGCTAATGGTCATATCAGTGGCGGATTAAGGGGGGACTCCCTTCACTCCGCCCTCACCCCTATATCACGTGGCACGATAGAGAAAACGGTACTTCATAACCCCTCCCAATCATGCGTAAGTCAACTTCGATTTTTGGACTGATTCGCATAGATTAACTTTTCGACTATCGACGCTTGGCTCAATTTGTTGATTCAGTGCAAAATTTAGTGGTGGTAAGAAAACAACAGATAATATTGTCGGATAAAAATAGCGCTCACCATGTAAAATATACGATTGGATTTCTTTTTTTGGCTTTCTCTTGGGGGATTAAAAGAACTCAAATCCCCTGTCGACTCGCCGCCCAGCATTTATGCTATAGATGAACTCGGGCCCAGCCACCTCCGCTGATTGTTTTATTTCCCTTAGTTCAACTGGATGTATATGCTTGCCCTTTTAGAAACTTTAACTTTTGGGAAGCAACGCAATGTTTGCCGCTGTGAAAACTATGATTGTTTAGCTCAACGATTATTAAGAGAATTGTTTACAGCATAAAGTAGAAGTAGGCTCTTTTAATATGTGCTTGTGCCATGATCATACATATCTTATGGATTTCTGGCGTCAAAAGTGAGCGAAGGGCTGGAGAGTGGTATTTTAGAAGATGCGTAACTTCCTTTAGGTACACGATAATATTCTTAATTCCTAAGTATTTAAGGCTCGAGAATTTCGCGCGAGACTCTGGACTGTGCCTTCAAGAGACGAGATACAAATTCGGGAAACGAGACTGATCTTAACTCGTTGCAACTCTTGTTTAATTCGAACCATCTTTCGCAAAAGCAGGTGGCAGTTGGATGCGCAGATACTTATGCCATGGAGGGAGAATGGTGACGGTCAGTGACAAGGGTTAGAGGGAATTGAAAATTTTTTACTTCTGAAAGTGAGATTTTCCATATTTTTAGAATGGTAGTCGCACTGCACCCAATATCGTCAAAAGTTAGCGCATCCACAAGTATATCCGTTATCAACAAGAACACCTGTCATGTATATGATACTCTATACCCATTCATCCGAAGTGACTATCAATTAGGAAGTACTTTCTTCCTATATCAAAAGCAGCTGCTGTGCTCCTTTTTTAACTATTATATTGTTTATTATTTCCTTCATAATAAGTAACGAAGTACATGAACAAAGAAAAACAATAATTGGAAGATTTTGGCCGCCTTGAAGGGTGCTTCTAGGCCAAAGTTTTTCTCGATGTCTCACGAAGGTTGTACTCGGCGAGAGGCTCCCAATACAATTGGAGGGTAGGTGGAAATTTTGACGACGGCCAAGGAATCATAAAGCCATTAAAATCGAGGCCTTTGCCATTAGAAGAAGTAGGCCTCAAGGCAGTATCCTCTCTTTTGAGTCTGAAAAGAACCTCGACGTTACTCAAAGCCTCTATGCTCGCTGCTTACCCAGTCACGCGATGCCCGCGTGAAGGAGTGTGTTTGTGACTGCAGTGGTTTTTCTACGGAGAAAGCTTTGATTTCAGCTTGACGAAGCACATTAAGTTCACATTTTACGTACAATATAATTACGCAAGTTTTGGGGAAGCAGCGTGGAAGAGTGCATCACGTATCAAGAAATCTACACATTTTCCGTATGAAACCTTATTTAACGATCGAAATCGCTGCATCAGCATTATTTAAGTAGATCAACTTAAGCAACCAATGTGTCATCTTGTTTCCAGCCTTCTCTCGTGTTATGTGGGTGAGAGTTTCTGTGGGTGTTTGACATTGAGGGCGAAGTAAATGTTCGCATTGTCCTGCAGTGATATGTGCACGATATAATGTGAGACCAAATAATGCGAATGTTTCGTGATCTACCAAGAATTCAGGTAGTGAAACTTGTCCCGTTGGCTGCAATGCCCCAAAATCAGCGTGCTTCGGAGGCCGCATTCCATTTATATGAGGTAAGAATTTTATTGGCTTTTTAGTTTACCTTATGGTGCTTTATTTAGATAATTTTTGTTCGGAACTGATGTTGATTTTCTAATCGAGATTGTTAAAATAGTTTGCGAGATGTTCCTTAAAACTTCTCATGGAATGAATGATTTCCTTGCCAACAAAATGGAATAGGAACTCTTGATATTGTTTCGAGTTGCCGTGAACCGGCAACTTGCCGGAATAAAGTAAAAAAGGGAGCGTTGAAGATGATTATTACAAGTACGATAAAATTTCTGCAAAGATATTATAAATACATAAAAATGGAACCCTCGAGTGGCACCTTGGGGCTGGGTTATGGGATGGATGACGGTAATCTAGCAAGATAGCCATATCCAGTTGTTTTTGTCTCCAAAGCAGACTGGCGCGAGCTAATCGGCGTTGAGGTCTCTCCTTTTCAGTTTTCATTGCAGGTTAGTTTCGGCGCGGAATTCCAGCTACTCTTTTATTTATGCCCCATTTTTACTGCACATTAGGGGTGCTGATATAACTTCTGTACCCTCACCAAGAAGATTCAATTATCGAGCGAGTCCTCTTATTCGGAATCACTTGGCGCTTGGTAAACCAACTCTCTCCGTCCAGAATTACCGTTGAAGAAAGTTTAGTCGAATGCGTTCCGCTACTGCCGTCTATTCCCGTGCAGCTACAGATTTTTCGTTGTCGAGTTGAATGAAATATCACCCCAATTTTACCTGAAAATAAATTGCAACCTACGCTCGGAGGCAATTTTTAAATTTATTATTTAAGTGTATTTATCCTGAAAGAACGTGCCATTTGAGGACCTTTGCTGGCTGACTGTTAATTCCATGAAAAGTTTATTCACTTTTATTTGCCGGATTATAGCCCAAATGGCTAAATTAGCTCCGATATACAACAACATACCAACGCAAACACTCATGTCCTGAATGGTGAAAATTTCCACCCAGCCGGGGGCTCTATCCCGCGGCCCTTGGTTCAGCTGGAAAGGACTTAATGCCGTACTTACCGCGGCCAGCGAAAATGCACAATAGTATCCTTATCCAATATCGACGCCAAACGCGGATTGGTCCGAGGCCACTTCAATAAAAAATCGAACAGAATTGCATCAACTTGAATTAATTCCGTGCCACTATCCACTTGTATATACAACCATACATATAGTAATGCAGTGAAATTGCATAATCAACAGGATAAAAACGTACTCCCTCACCAAAATACGGTTGTGCGCTTGACGCAGGGGCGGCTCCAGACCAGAGGTTGGGTGGTGCCAGAATATAGCGACTCGCAAGCTATAGGATAACCCTCGGAAAACACGGGTCCGGAGGTCTCGACCGGATATTCGATACTATCTATGAGCAAAATGGTGTGTTTTGAGTGGGTTTGGAAGTCAAATGTTGCCTTATTATTGAGCAAGATTTTTTACTGAATGTACCTTTGCTTTCCCTTCCCGTGGACTACAGCCTTGACGTGGTGGAAGGGCTTGCACGTTCCAATGACCCCTACAGCTGGACTGGCAATTAAAATTGCTGGGCAATTAAAATTGCTTCCGGTAGGGCCACCCATGCCAGATAGGTCGATGGGTAGCAGCCAGACGAAAGGTAGTCCATGACGGTTTCAAGTAAAAAAAACTGTTGGGAAGTGGGGGTGAAGGTCCCTCCCAATTATTTTACAACCCCGAAAAATTAATGGCAATAAAGGGAAATAAATCCTGGAAACTACGGGATGCCGCCCAATGGTGTGGGTGTCAGGCCCGGCAACGGGGGATGCTAGGCCCCCGAGGTCGCCATCTCACAAAATCCTTGCACAGCAGAGCAATCACTGGATACAAGGACCAAGAAAGATAAGAAAAAGAAGAGAAGGAGGAAATCACTGATAAAAATAGTGACTTGGTTTGAACCATCATGAGGGCAGGTAAGCTGGAGAATATTACACTGGAAAAGGATAGAGGGAACGTAGATGTCTTTGGGCTAAGGGAGGTGAGATAGAAGGACAGCAGGGACTTCTGGAGTGATAGTTACCAGGTAATCTATAGTGGTGGGTTGGAGAGTCAGCGTGGGGTAGGGAGAGTATTGAGTGCAAAATTGGGAAAGAGGGTGGTAAATTAGTGTACATTTCTCGGGCTCGCCACCGGGTAAGATATTCATAGGCAGCCAACGTTTCGGGTTCTGACTCGTTACCCATTCTCAAGGCTACTGATACGAGCTTGAAAAGACTGTTTACTTTGGCGCTAGGCGGGGCGGGATTGGTCGAGCCCCAATTGTTGTGGTGGAGGACTGTTGACCAGCGGGGACTTAGCTCTGGCATTCTGAATTCTTCTCAGAATTCTATTCCGAGAGCTGCTGATCATGTAACCAGTATCCCAGTTGAAATTCTTCCTCTCCAGCCTTATCTCTATCGCCTCTTTGGTTAAGCAATCCCAAAATTGGCCGGATCGCCAAAGAACAGTCGTGTCATCCCAAATGATCTTATGGTCCCGACTCAGGCTATGCTCAACTACTGCTGATTTTTCCGGTGGACCAAGCCGGAAATGCCTACGGTGTTCCTTCAAATAGGTGTGCCTAGGGTGGTAAATATTGAGCAGGTGAGCGACAGGACACTAGTGGTAGAAATAAAAGCATGCCCTACAAATTTTGTTTTGGTTCAGGTGTGCATGCTTACAAGCAATCATAGGGAGGAAGAGGTGGATGAGGTGTATGAACAGATAGAGGAGATAAACAGAGAAGTCCCAGCCAAGAAAAACCTAGTAGTGATGGGGGACTGGAATGCAGTAGTGGGGGATAGGAGAGATGAGTATGAAGTGGGAGGGTTTGGATTAAGAACGAGAAATGATCGCGGAGAGAAGGCAGTAGAATGTTGTAGGAGAAATAAATCAGTAGTAACAAACACTTGGTTCAAACAATATTATAGGAGGAGGTACACATGGAAAATGCTGGGAGACATTGAGAGATATCAAATTGACTACAGCATGGTTAGCCAAAAATTCAGGAACAGTGTGAAGAACTCGCAGAGCTATCCGGGGGCTGATTCTGACTCGGATCATAATTTAGTAATGATTAATTTTGAGGTTAGATTCAAAAAGCATAATAAGAGTAGGAGGTTGAAGAGATGGAACATGGAAGCATTGATAGGGGAAAAAAGGAGGAAATACCAAGAGATAGCAGAAAGGGACTGAAATGAAAATTGCAAAACGTTTTGCAATTTTCATTATTGGAGGGAACGTAAATGCAGGTTCCAATATTATGCAGGACATGGATATATGTACACTGAGGTTGGGAGAAAATTAAAAAAAAATGAGAAGACTGGAATCAAATATCTATCAGAGGAGAAACTGGTATGACTAAATATGGAGGGAGACATATTTGTGTAGAAGAAAATATCTTGTAGCTTAGTTGATCTAGTAATGATTAGTCAAAGTATTCCGCCTCCCATAGGAAACTTAGCATTAACTGTAGTTTTATGGGAGGGAAGTAAGGAAGTTTTATGGACAAAAAGTAAGTCATCAAATGAATGCTTAACATTTTTTTAAGCTAGCTGGTGATCTTTTTAATTATCTGATGCCCCAGGAAATTAGTCCATATTTCGGAGTATTTTAAACCAAAAATTAATTTGATGTCCTATGGTATTAAATTAAAGCATGTCCTGAAACATACCAACAGGTTTCATAATGTAATAGTGAAGGACATTTATTTGTGAAGTTGTTTTTTTTCCTAATTCACACACACTGAAATAGTATCTGAATGCCATTAGAAACTAAGCCAAGTCAACTGCATCAAGGGATTGAATCTAGCATTGTTTTATTTTATCAACCATGAAAAAAATGAAATAAAAACTGTGACAAATCGATTTATTGGTCCTAAATTGAATTATATTTGAAAGTAGCCTTTATATAACTTGGTATATGTATGTTATATATGTACTTGGTTCTTGGGAATGCATGGGATCCTACTCATATATTAAAGCCTTTACCTAGGACTGTCAGGCTCTAACCCAATTCAGGAATTCTATGTAAGTACAGGCCCAGAAACCATGTTGTTCACCACCTATGGCCAAAAATCTTTGGACCCTTCACCTCCCATCAAAAGCTTAGAGTCAGTCAATCCGGCAGTAAGTGGAGTGACTTAGATAAATGGAAAATGAGGAAAGGATTGCATGGAAAGAGCGATGAGTGAGTGAAATCCAAAATTATCAGTATTCAACTATCTCTGAATACTATCTCTGAACTTTGGGGGCCATGTATACATATACCTGCATGCCAAATTTAAAAATTAAAGGTCTGGCCCAAATCTATTGTTGCAGTTTTACATTCAATATAATAAAGAAGAAGTAATGAAAATAACATTGAATGACCAATCCATAGGCATCAGGAGAAATAGGTTTTCATATTTGATCAATCTCCTGATAGTTTTTAGCAAATTATGAGCATGACCTAGGTACCATAATATTCTTCAATTTTTTTGCTGAAATCTATTTGAAACAAATTAAGGTCTAAAATGTTCCAAAAGTCATGGTACATTTACAATTTTTACTCAAGCTACCAATAATGACACAATTCTCATCCTGAGGAGAAGAAAGTTCAATCTGATAGAAAAACATACAAAGGCTTTTCTTTGCTAACCCTTTTTCTGAACCCATGGTAGGTGGATGTCATAGAGAGAGTAGCCAATGGAAGAAAATTTCTCTTCTACCTGTTTCTGGCTCTTGGAGTCCAAACAACATTGTCAGCTCTTGCAAATATGTGCTTGCATATACAAATAAATGCAAGGCAATTCTCTTGCAGTAAGTTTGGCATCACAGACCATCTGAGACCAAAGTGTACCCCATGACAGTCAGAGAGAGATTGAGTTCCTTCACCAATGCCTTAAATGTTGCTCTACTGAGATTTACGGGAAAAGTGAAAGGTACACCAGTGCACTCAAGGTCAGCTGCAATCAGTCGGAAAAAGGGGTACAGTTTACACTAAAGTGGGTCGTTTTGTCACTTTTTTTCTCAGAGCAAAATGTAATGCCCATGTGGTGTTTTCAGTCATAATTTAAAAACTTCGAGGCCAAAAATTCTCATGGAAGATATTATCTGATTTGGAAAACAATTTATAGCTGTAACGCATATGTGGGTGGGCCACTTCTGTCAGGTGTGACATTTGCCCTGAGAAAAAAGTGGCAAAATGACCCAACCTAGTGTACACTTGATGTCATCCTGAAGCTCTGTCCCACATGAAGAGGCTTGGGCAAAACCCAAGTTCTTACTGCCAGTCTCTACTGATCATTCAGCCTTGCCTCTAACCACAATATGTGAGAATTTCCCTTTAAATCAAATGCTCTGGTTGGTGAGGATGTTTTGATCATAGAAATGAGTGAACAATGGATGAATTTGGAGATGAAAATGCAATTTTTAGGCAAAAAGAATGGTGTAAGAACATTAATAGAAATAATTAAATACCTACTACTTCTTCAATCCATTTCATTCGAGTATTCTACCAGCTGATTAGTAGGTTTTTGGACAGAATTTGTCCAAATATCCAAATTTCTAACATATCATTCTGTTTTCCCTCCTATTGGTGATCTGCGATTAGATTCCTCTTGAATTGGTCGTATCTTCTCCATCCTCTTACTACATCCAGGATACCCGTCCTCTTTCATACTGCCCCTGTTTTCTCCCTTCTAATACCCACTTCAATATTCCCTCTTTTTTCCAAACGCCCTCCATCTATCTCTTCTGCCTCCTCCAAACATCAGCCACTAGCTTCTATTCCTTTCCAACCATCCCTACAAACTAGGAAAGGATTAAATCTAGATTTTTTTCAGACTTCTTGCAACATCCAATCTTGATTTCTAAATCCTTCTTAAATCTATATTTAATCTAGATATAAAAATCTAGATATCCCTGACAAAGATTTAACTCAGATTTTAGGATACTTACCAATTTATTTCAAGATTTTTATACTCTTACTCGGGTTTTATCACGATTAAATATGATAATATTGCACAACTTACTATCTCTTATTGAGATATATTTAAAAGTGAAAAGGGATTTTGGAAAAGGAATTAATTGCTCCAGATGTTGCCACAAGAATATTATTTTGGATAATCAAGAATTTTGGAAGCCTACCTGGGGCATTAAGGATTTTCGGTGGGTGCCTTAGTCACCAGATATTGGTCGTGGGTATTTTTACACCTCTCTGGTATTAAAATCCAAATAGTCCATTAAGATTTAGTTCACTTTCCCTGAAGATCTTTTTATGTGGTGTTTTACATTGTAAATAATATGTAATAGGATTTCTTCTTCTATATAATGTTGATTTCTAAATACATATAAATATGGATGTGTAAAATATATTGCTTAGATGCTGTATAGCCAATACATGTTTTGAGAGATAATAGGATATCCTAATGGGAAGTTTCAGCCTATCTTCCAGAGCAAATCCAGTGAAGTCATTTTTTAGTATATGTATAAGTGGAATAGAACAATCCCATCTGAGTAATTAAATAAAAGCCAGTAGAAATGACCTACTTCACCTGTCTGCCTGCCACTTCAGAGAAAAGATTTCAAAATCTAGAGTTAACACACAAAAAATACAACATTAAATCTCTGTAAAATCCAGATGTAATCTAGATTTAATATGTCATTTAGAGGCCATAGCAAAAAGTTCATTCTGGATTAAATCTAGATTTTTAACAGATACAATGGGCACCAAAATGCATATTAAATCTAGTTAAAATCTTTTTCTGGTTTGGCGGCTGCTGTAGTGGCTTCAGTTTGAGCACTTGAAAGAAAGAGGAAACAGCTAAAAAAGCAAATATTCATGAGTGAGTGGTTATCAAATAGAAGTGACATTGGTGCCTACGAAACCTTTGTTTGCAAGTGGGCTGCAAATGATGGAAATTGGTGTAAAAACTTTCTTTGGGTGTGCACAGAGTGCATCAACCATCTTCTTGACAATGTATGGCATGCAATAGCGAGGGCTGATACAAATATGCAGACAATGATTTAACCTGAAGTGAGATTGGCCATCAGAATTCAGTTTCTTGCTAACACAGATAATTCTGCTAATCATCTTTAGCAGAATAAGAGAGCCAATAACCCTCGATTTTTTTTTTTTTAATATCACTATATGTATATGATTCAGGTGCAATGGCGGGAATTATCTTTTTTCAGTATGATATTTTACCCTATTATTAGACTAATACGTCAGTGGACTATCTCGCCCAACGGTATCAGTTGATTTTCTTCAATAAATGTTTTTAAAAATTTTAATCATACATAGTTTTTTGATTTCACAAGTAAAGTTCACCTCAGGAATAATTTGACCCTTTGCACCACGATTTCTATGTACAAAATATATCTTCCTGATCGTAATTTGTTGAATGTTACAGAAGAGACAAGAAAGGAAAGTAAAGCAAAACCACTAAAATAAGATTCTTGTGGAAAAATTTTCTCACTTTCCACCTTACTCTATATTTCTACGCACGTCATTGAGGATCCAACAATGAACTTCAGTCTGTCAAAAAATACCCACAAGCTACCTCCTTTTATACCTGTTCCAGATCCGGACTTTTTCTGTTGTATTTTTTGGAGCTCATTGTTGACCTGGTACTGAAGATTGTGCAATTTTGGCTGAATCTCCTCTGTCAACATTGAAAAATCACTTGCAATATTTTTTTCTTCAGCTTTTTGCACTTCAGCAAGTGATAGAAAAATGGATGAGTGTCCGAAAGAAAGTGTACTCTGCATTTGTCAATTTAGAGAAGGCATATGACGGAGTAAATGGAAAGAAGTTGTGGAAGGTTTTGAAAGACTATGGAGTGAATGGGCAGTTATTGAATGTTATGATGGCGATGTATGACAATAGTAAGGCAAGTGTAAGAGTTAACGGGGCTCTGAGTGATTGGTTTGTAATAAATCGGGGTGTAAAGCAAGGGTGCGTAACGTCTCCATGGCTGTTTAATGTATTTATGGATAAATGTGTTAGAGACGCATGTACCTAGTGAAAACGACGGTGTTTTTATTGTAAATGTAAATGTGCGAGTTCTTCTATATGCGGATGATGCTGTTTTGATCTCAGACAGTCAACAGGGATTACAGAAGCTCCTAGATAAGTTTTGTGAATCAACGGAGAGAATGGAATTGAAGGTAAATGCGTGCAAGACTAAAGTAGTAGTTTTTGATAAGGAGAATGGGGAGAATAACTATGATGAGGGCGAATGGTGAAGTAATTGAACAAGTGGATGATTTTGTGTCCTTAGGTAAGATATTTGGGAAAGATGGACGGATAGATGAGGAGATAAAGAGACGTGCGAATGCTGGAAGGAAAGTGGTAGGTAGTGTGTGGATATCAAGGAATGAGTGCCTGTCAAAGGAAGCGAAAATCACCGGGTGCAAAACTTGACATCTTCCCACTTTGTTGTATGGTAGTGAAACATGGGTATGTCAGGATAAACATAATAGCAGACTAAACTCCATGGGTATGAGTTATCTGAGGAGTGTTTGCAGCAAAAGTAGGATGGATAGGGTCAGAAATGAGTAGGTAATAAATGAATGTGGGTTAGATGCTCCAGTAATGGACATATATGAAAGGAGTGTGATTCGTTGGTTTGGCCATGTTGAGAGAATGGATGAGAGTCGAATAAGGAAACATATTTATGAGAGTAGAATTAATGGTGTGAGAGGTAGAGGTAGGCCGAGAAAGTTGTGGTTGGATGTGGTTGAGGAAATTCTTAGGAGGAGGAATATTAGGATCTTAAAAACAAGAGGGCGTGTATGAAACAGTGTATGGGGGTCAATGAGGCAAAAGAGGTTTGCAAGGATAGGTCAGTATGGAGGAAATTATTGAAACAGAGTTAGGTGTACAATTATGTATCAATGAGTGAAACATTTTGACTCTGCCTACCCTGATAGGGAACGGCATGATGGGTTTGTATGTATGTATATTTTTTACACATTACTCTTCTTATGATGGGTATAGGAAAGAAGGTAGGGGGAGAGAGATGTGGAAGGTTATGGCAGGAAAACCAAGAACATCAGAAACAAGGAGAGAACGAAGGAACGTGGGAGACCAACAGATACTGGAAATAAGGGAAGGAGAGAAGGGGTGTGGGCAGAAAATGATAAGCAAGCAATGTCATTGGCATGGGAAAGGTGGCAGGTAGCTGGTGTAAGGAGGTAGGAAGAGGGGAAAAATTGGGAAGTTCGGGGAAGGGTTGGTCAATGGCGAGAGGGTTATGAGGAAAAGGGATTGTGATCTAAGAAAGAAAGGAGAGGGAGGGTGCTAGACGATTCTTAGAAGGGATTACCGATGCAGAGTAAATCATGTAGGAAAGTGGAACAAAAGATTAAGGGTGGAATGGAATCATGCGGAGAGTGGAGTCGACTGGAGAAGGTTAAGTAGGAGTATGAATATTTCCTTTAGGGAAAGGGTTATCGAGAAGAGGAGAGTGATTTAAAAACAGTTGTTCATTTATGGACCATTCAGGTTAGATTGTACAATTTCCAATTGTTTTGAATTGACAAGAATGAGTATTTTTTAGCAGTTGTTTTTGCCAGCAGTGACATTTCGTCATCGATTTTCCAGCATCTTTCTTGTTCTTTTACTATTGTGCAGAAACTCCTACCAGTCTGACCAATGTACTACTTTTCACAATAGTTACACTTCACTTAATACCATATTTAAGGAGAAGATGTAATTCATCTTTGTTATGGCAAAGGATTCTACCCAGAGTAGTGGGATTATAAAATGACATTTCATTTTTCTTTGAGAAACTGTCGAACAAGCAAACTATACTCGCCAATCAAGGTTTCATAGGCACCGAAGTCACTTCTTTTTAATAGCCACTCACTTGTGGATCTTTGTTTCTTCATAGCTATGTCCTCTTTCTTTATAGAGTTAAAATTGAAGCCACTATGGCAGAAGACATACGGGAGGTCATTTTGATTGCTAGTAAGTGCCGCACAGTCGCGCGTACAGTTGTTCGAGCGCCGTGCCTCAGCTCTCGGGAGAGCAGTGTCTGCCAGCTCTCGTTAAGACGGTGCGAGACACTGCCCTCGCGAGAGCTGCCCTCCCATCAATCGCCATCATGCCCAATCGCGGTGCCCGACTCTCGCTATCGAGTGTCGGGCACTGCGAGAGCGCCGTTGAGACGTTTGTGTCCTGTGTCGCGACACAAGTGTCCCGTTAAGACGTAGCTAGGTATACGAAGTTTCGGTAATGCGCGGCAACCCATCACTCGAAAAGATAAATAACACTTGAACGAACGAACTCCCAAGTTATTTTCGTTACGAGCTTGTCAGTTTCATTGTAGCGCCGCCCGGGTTTTCAAGGAGAGAATTAGGAAAGTGGAGGAGTAGTAGAAGGGGGAAATAATAAGAGAGGGGTTTCGCTCAACCCCATTCATGCGAAATATGCGGCCAGACGTGCTTCGCAACAGCTAATTACATACGCTTGTTCCTAATTTTCTTGACGTTTGCCGTTTTTTATTACAAGTGTCAGTATGGAAAAGAAAGTCTTTGGATTTGGCCAAGAAATTCGAAATTATACAAGAGTGAAAGAAAAAACGCCAATAAAACGGAAGTCGGCCGAAAGCATGGTGTAACTTCGTCGACCCTGATCACGATTTTATGAAACAAATACAAAATCACCACTGCCTTTAAAGTTAGAAATGCCTCGGGGAGAAGTGAGAAACCGCGACCGGATGAAAATGTTTCTTTAGAATTAGTGCTGTTTGAATGCTTCACCCGGCAAATAAACTCAGTCGTAATGTCCTCTTTACAATGTGTAAGTATATTCATGACCATCAGCGTGGGCGTATTCGAATAAGGATGGAGGATTTCATGAAAATGTGTTCGTATATCCGGACAAGATGACGTGTTTACGAGCGGCGGCCCAATTCTAAAAGCAAAAGTTGGAGAGTTTGCACACCGGATGAACATAGAAAATTTTAAGGCTACTGATGAGTGGCTAGAGCGATTTAAAGGAAGAAGAATTTCTCCTCACTGTCAGTGGCGAAAGTACTTACGTGAGTGCTCAAGCTGTGGAGGATCGAATGCCTGTTCTGAACTCTATATCGGCTAGGTATGAGGGAAAGGTAATTCGTTATTGAGAAAAATTTGGTGGAAGCACTGGTGTTAAATATCCTCGTTAAAATAAATATACTCATGGAACTTGCACACTAATTGTTTTCACGTATTTAGGATGTGAACAATGCAAATGAGACGGCCGTATTTTATAATTTACTGTCGTCGAAAACTTTGGCCGTGAAGGGCGACCCGTCCCCAGGTGGAAAACGAAGCAAGGAAAGAGTTACAGTTCTCCCCTGTACAAACATGGATTGAACTAACAAAATGAAGCCTTTTTTAATCGGTAAGTCGGCGCATCCTCGGTCATTTTGAGGCCAGTGAACTTATCCCTGCACCTCCGAGTCCATGGACATTATCGCAGAATTTTACGTAGTGTCCTCGAGGGTCTGATGCCAGAATTGGAGGACGAATTAGGAAAGTCGTACTGTTTGTTGAAGGCTGTCCCGCTCATCCCAGAGTAAAACTTAGGAATGTCGAACTTTTGTCCTTTCCCCCAACTGTACCAGCATGCTACAGCTCCTTGACCAGGGAATTATTCGGGTGGTAAAACACCACTTTCGAACAATGCTCGTGAACGCATTAATGCGAAAATTAACCACCGGAGATGAAAAACTTAAATGGAACATATTAGAAGCGATCCATGGGATGGCCTCATCGTGGGAGAAAATCATTCCGGAGACAAGAAGTGCATGTTATCGGAATTCAGGATTCAAGCGAAATGTAAGTGAACCACAATGAGTTGAAAAAGAAGCCAACGGTACTGAGTGGGTCTCCGACAGCTGGAATGTTGTGTCCAGCATCATGAACGTTCATTTGTTCAACTGTTCACTTGACGATTATGCTGTGGTAGACAAAGACATTGCTGTATACGGTGCACTATGACTGACAGTGAGGTCATTGAAAAATAGAATGATGATGGTAGTTAAGTGTCTGATGTTGAGTGTGTTGAAAAACCAAATGCAGTTGCGAGTAGTGAAGCTCACGCGCAAGCATTATTTATTATTATTATTATGTATTCTACCGGTAAAGGTAGGTTTTGTTGAATGCCAGAGAATTCGCTCCCGGCCTTTTACACATTCCGGGGCCTATCTCCCTCAAATATATCCTTTTTCGCTTCTGCATAAGATCTACCCTTCTTCATCCCGTCCATGAAACCTATTCTCTTTCTTCCCCTTCCCCGCTGGCCCAAAATCCTTCCCTCTACTACACTCTTCAGCAACCCATCACCCTTTATTACCTCCTTCAGCCATCTACCCTGCCTTTCCCGGAATTCATTCAAAAGATTCCTTTCCTCGCCCACCATCTCCAGCACTTCCTCGTTAGTCTTCCTTTCCGTCCACCTAACCTCCTCCATCCTTCTCCACACCCACATCTCAAATGCCTGCTGTCTATTCTCGTCCTCCTTTCTCAGGGTCCACATTTCTGCCCCATACAACGCTACGCTCCATATCTAACTCTTCACCAGCCTCTTTTTCACATTCTTACCCAGTGTCCCCGTCCCCATCCCGCCCATCAGCTCTCTTCTATTACTAAACGCCTCCTTAGCTAGCGCTATTCTCTTCTGTTTGTTTTTACTACTATGCCCATTTTCCTCTAGTGTGCTACCTAAGTAATTAAACTGTTCTACTTGCTCTAGTTTGTGTCCTCCAACTTTAATCACAAGCTTCGCTTTCTTCGTCCTAGAGAATCTCATTACTTTTGTTTTCTTATGATTTATCTCAATTCCGAATACCCCGCACTACATATATAAAGCATCTACTAAAGCTTGTAGTCTTTTCGAAGATCCACTAACTAATGCCTGATCGTCCGCGAATCTAACCGATTTTATAAGATGCCCTCCCACTTTGACTCCAACCTCAACTTCTTCCCATGCCTGTCTTACCATTTTCTCAGCATAAATGTTGAAAAGCAACGGCGACAACGGACACCCTTGCCTTACCCCGCGACCTAGAGTTGCCCACCCTGATTCACCATCAGCCACCCTCATCTGCGCCCATTGCGTCATATATAAGTTTCGAATTCGCCTCCTGTCTTGCCGATCTATCCCCATTTTCTCTAGTATCTCCATTAGTTTATTCCAATTTACTCCGTCGAAAGCCTTTTCAAAATCAATAAAGCATGCGAAAACGTCCTGTTTATACACTATGTTTCTCTCTATAAGTGTTCTCATCACCGATATCACATCCCGAGTTGACCTTCCCTTCCTGAACCCAAACTGGTCATCGCCTAAGCAGTTTTTGGACTTACTATCCAACCTTCTAGGTATACTAAATTCATTTTACAAGGCTACAAGTGCTTCATGCTTTAAAGCTTGTGGAAGACTTCGTCACAAAACTTTTCGCTAAGAACTTGAAACAAACCACAATTGACTCATTATTTTGCAGGTAATTGCTATTTTCGCCTCATACTTAAACGTGTAATAAAGCTTGTCTCTGAAAACATTCATATTTGCTAGATTCCGCAATATTTCATCTTTTCAAACGGGTGAATGGAAATTCAGTACGCATATTTTATTGTAATATTGTTTTTCATTACTCACATGAGTTAGGTATTTCGATAAATTTGTTTGTACGTGAGTCGACGGAATGGACGATGGTCCTGGTTGACGCCCTCAAGAGGCCAAAAAAGCAATAGGATGTTCCATTGATTAGCAAACTCATGAGGAGGTTTTTATCAATTAGATGCATAATCAGGTTTTTTATCTGGACAGAACTAATGCAATCGTAATGGCCTCTTTACAATATATGTGTTGCCACGAGAGTATATTCATGACCATTAGCGCGAGCGCGTTCGAATAAGACTTGAGGCTTTTTATGAACATGTATTCGGACATTCGGGAAAGATGACGTGTTTACGAGATGGATTTTTGACGGATGATTTTTTTCTATGCATTTACACGAGTGCATGCTCAGGATAAACAGCTTTATGATTTCTTTTAATTTTCACCATGACTTAATTTTTGGAAGCATCCAGATTTCGCGGAAGTAATATATAATGTGCCATGAAATACGATGTTACATTTAACCCTTCAGCTGCGGAGAACGTACTTATACGTGTGTACGACCAACTGCGGGGAAAACATACTTGTACGTTCGACCCTTTCTTCTTACCTGCTCCCTTCTTATCTTTATGGCCCAAACTCTTTCTTCCTTGGGGGGGACAATTGGCAATCCTCATTTCCTACCCGAATGATTCCCTCGGAGGGACTCCCTCCCTCGCTCGTTAGCGGTCGAATTCCATTGCCATGAGCTACTAACTTTTCTTCCTACTATCCTCTAAAGGCGCTCTGGTAGTCTTACCAGAGCGCAATGCGGGTAAAAATCAACGAATTTCCTTGGTGTTTGGTATCAAATTAAACAGTAAATTATGAACCAACTTCATATGACATTTATTTTGTAGATTTTCGCCGTTTAAAAAATTTGGCCAAATTAACTGATGTTCCACCAGTCCGTCCCTTATTGGGTGGGGCCCTTTCCACGGAACCTTGGGAAAAGGGTCGGGAGGAGATTGAAAGGGTCTTCTACCTGCTCTGCCCCTCGCGGCGGAAAAGAGGGTCTGGCCTCCTTCGAAAGTTTCCCGCACACAGTGGAAGACTTGCGATCTAGCTGCCGCAGCTGAAGGGTTAACCACAAAAAATATAGGGAAAGTGCGCTATTAGAGGAGAAAAGATTCCTCTGTGTTTGAGTTCGATGAGGGAGAAAGACTTCGGCGTAGGATGGCATAACCCAACACTGCCGCAGCTGTGACTCTCGGAACTTGTTCCGGCACCTTTTTCGGAAAATAGATGATCGGGTTACAATTAGGTATAGTCTATTATCTCATTTTTTCAGAGTCGCTCACAAAGGGATATTTTGTTTATCCGCCGCCCCCCCCCCCATTCGAATTCAAACTTCTCTACTGCCACTTGGAAATGAATACCGTGAGAATACCGACGGATTTTATTAAAGAAGCAGGATTTTCACTCTGCTCTAAATTATGGATAAGGTGCTTCACACTGTGAGTCAACGTATTCCTAAAACCTTGTCAATGGCTCTTAACTAGGAGCTCCAAGTAAAAAAAAATAACAACTATCAATGTCGGTTTCCTAATTTCCACCGACGCTGTGTATGTTTATTATACTTTCGCGACATTGTCACGCACACCAATTTATCGTGAGCGTAGCCCGAACCTTTATCGTCCGTGCGGTTCCGTAAGGGACCACCAAATGTACTTGCGAATGGGCGAGCAGTCTCTCTAGGGGACCACTGAGACATTCTTTGATTCAATTATTATTATTATCACTTTCGTCCCTGAGATAGAGTAGATATTTTTCTCAGATACTTGGGATGACCCTCCTGTTAAGGTCAAAGCAACGAATCACTCTTGCCAATTGATATACTCCCTTCATCGGATTCGAAATTAGAGTCTTGATTTCATTCTCTCTTCTGTATCTCGAAACATAAACAGTCCCGATGGCCTCATATGCTTCACCCTACCCACTTAAGTGGGACGTAAACACTACTGGGTGTCGCCGGTCTAATCATGTAGTCGGCTCTTTTCCTCGCCACATAAAGAAAGATAACGATGAAACTCCTCTCAGTGATTTTCATTCCTTAATTTCATGCTTTGAGTCTTTCCAAGTACATACCATTGAAAGTTGTGCTGTTCCAAAGAAGAGTGAATTTTGTAATGTTATTTTATACTAAAGTGCGTTCCACATTTAGTTGACAGTAAGGGCTCTTATGAAGATTCGTTTCCCTTGTTTGTCCCCATATGGCTGGAAATGTGCTGTTGCCAACATCAGCAGAAAAATTAATATTGCACTATGCACTCCTATTTATTATCATCTCTTTTAATGTAAAGGGACACGCTGCATTTACCGGTCGCAATAGTTTTTCCATAAAGTTTGTAATAAAAGTTATAAAAAGTATTTTCATTAATTTACGCAACAAACACGGCTCTTTTGACTTTGTCTTCTTCACTCAATTGTGGGCAAACCATTCTTCATACTGGATTAAAACATACGCAAAACGTTCCTTATTCTTTTTATTTCAATAAAGGTGACATCAATTAGAAGTTAATTGACCTGAAATGTTGTTATACTGATGTACATATCTTTAAGACAAAAAAGTTTGGTTTTTGTAAGGTAAAAAGTAATCGCCTGCTAACTTATGTTCCTTAAGTTTTAGGTCCCTTTATCCCGCGTATGAAATTTGAAGAAATCTATTAATTTGTTTTTAGTCCAAAAATCATTTACTTATCTCAATTGTTAAGTAAGCTACAACGTTTTGATATTAAGAAAATTATTACGGCGCCACGGCACCGCCGAGGCGCGCTGCTTGCTGTCTTACTAACTTCCACAGTGCAGACGGAAGATTCTTCGGTGGAAAACGGAATTTATATCTTTATATACATGCATACTAAAATGCATGTAATTCTTCGTTAGATATTTTTTAAGGAGAGTACTCATACGTTGTATTATAAATATTTATATTTCAAGACAATGGCATACGGAAGCCTACCCCATGCACCTTTTGACGGCGTTGAAATAAGACGCGAATTTCGCCTTTACGAGTCTTACCGCAGGAAACAAGAAAGAAATTATTCCATAGTCCGTACGAGGGGTATTCCTCTTCGGTGTAAGGGAAAGGGCACTCTAGGTATTTCCAGAAGTTCCGTTAACAGGGTGCCATAAAACATCTGGACGGGAAGCAACCCCAACGGAAGGGGCCAGAAGGGACTAGGAAAAGAAGACGCTCAGTGTCTTGTTGGATTTTTTTGAGTGAACTAGTGGTGTGTCGTCTGCTGTGTTTATTAGAGCTGTGGAGTGTTTTACATCAATCTCTGCTGTTAGAGGTGCCCTATCACCATGTCCGATGCGAAGAGGAGGAGAAAAGGGGAGAAGCTGAGAAGCCGTGAAAGAGAGCTGGTGTTCAACGTCTTCTCATACTTCAACAAATCCCTCAATATAACTGAAGCCTGCCGTGAGACTTCGAAGGCAACTGGCTTCTCACAGTCCACATTTACAGAGTGAGAAAGGAAGCGTCCCGTGATCTATTGGTGACACCTTCAAAGACTAAAAAAGTTAGACAGCCTTACAAGAATTCGAGAGCGTTGATTTACGACGATTTTGTGAGATCTGGAGTTCGAAGGAAAGTGCATGAATTTTTCATGAAAAATATTCCTCCGACTTTAAAATCTGTTTTAAGCTCAGTCAACATGGACAAAGATCTTCAAAATTTCAAGAGGACTACATTATATCGCCTTCTTGTAGACATAGGTTTCGTGTACGAACGCAGGGGAAAAAGAAGCATTTTAATTGAAAGGGATGGTATTATTCGTTGGTGACATAATTATTTAAGGCAGCTAAAAAAATATCGTCGTGAACGAAGGGTCATTGGTTTCACAGATGAAACTTGGATCAATGTCGGACAAACAGTGAGCATGACTTGGCGCGACAAAAAATAGAAACTCCTCGTCGGGCTTTCCTTTCTGGACTTACAACCGGGCTGAAGGCCCCCACCTCCCGAGGTGAACGCTTTGCAATTATACATGCAGGGATGGAGAAAGGGTTCATAGAGGGAGCAGCTCGTGATTTTTCATGCAAGAATAACACCATGGATGAGCATGACGAAGTTGATGGAGAGTGTTATGAGAGCTGGTTTAGGCACTCACATCTCTCAAACATACCCGAAGGCACAATTATAGTTGTAGATAATGCATCATACCATTCGAGGAAGTTGGAATCCTTACCTACCACAAGCGGGAGGAAAAATTCCATTAAAGAGTGGTTGGTTAGCAAAGGAATTAGCTTTGATGAGGACAGCTTGAAAAGAGATCTTTTATTTGTGGTGAATCAAGTACGGGAAAAATATGAAAAATTTATGATAGATGAACTAGCGAAGAGTTATGGCTGTAGATTTCTAAGACTACCACCATATCATTACAAATTGAATCCTATTGAAATAATTTGGGCTCAAGTAAAACATTACGTTGGGATGAAGAACACCACTTTTAAGAAGAAAGAGGTAGAAAAACTTATCGCAGAAAGCTTCGATGCCATCACTCCCGAAAATTGGAAAAACTATATCGAGCACGTGAAGAAAGTGGAAGAAGACACGTGGCATGCAGACAATTGGCAAGATGACATCGAAGAGTTAATTATTCGTCTGACATCGTCTTCATCCTCTCCGTCGACATTGCCCTCAACGGAAGACGAGCCAGAGCCACAGCCGAGCACATCACGCTACATGGAGGGAGTGGAATGTCTGTCAGACTCATGAACAGGAAGGTATGGAGGCATTTTGTATTGATAATATGTAGTTAGTATTTTTTGTTTCGGCTGATTACAGTGCTATTATACAATCTGCTTCAGACAAGAATTATTTATGGAGACTTGAAAGCGTAGTGTTTATCATCATTACTGTGTATGCGATACAGAAGTTCATTGAAAAAGTCAAACTCATGAAGAGGACCGCTCTTTAAAAAACTCGAGTATAATTCCTAGTGCATGCGTGTATTGGCATCGCGTCACAATATTTTCCTTCAACTTTGCCAGAAAGTTTCTCACTTGATCGGTCTCAGAATTTTAAATATAAAAAACAGAAGTAAGTCTAAATACCTACCTTTGCTGGTTTAAAATAAGGGGAAAATAATTCTTCGGCGATAGTGGATCATTTTTCTAACATTTTTACGCATACTTATACTATCATTTAGTTGTAGGCGATGTTTTTCATCTCCTAGCATAAGTTGAAAGTGTTTTGGTAAAATAAAAAAAAAGCAAATTCGAACAGGTAATTGAGGAAATGCGATAAATTTTCAGGCAGGACGTTGTTGCTCCAAAATTAATCGTTGGAATACCGGAGAAGGGAAAAAGGAAGCAGTGGCAATTAATTGTTCTTTCAAGGATTTCGCCTGGCGTCTTCCCCTTCAATAGGCTCCATTGAATGCTTGGGAGCTGGATATGGTTTCGACGAAAGGGATAGCTTCTGTGTCAAGTCACCCGCGATGTCCTTCCCTTTGGTTTCCGCCTGTGGGGCCCTGTGGGCTCCATTGCGCGAGGAGTGGGAGGGACCCACTTAAAGAAAAATGTATGTGTACTCCTGTCCAAAACCACCTCAGAGCCGAAAAATTTCTAAGCCCTGAGTTGAAGTCGATGTGACAACGCCGAACCACGCCCCCTTAGGCGGGAAAGCAATAAACGCTCGGGATGGAGAAGAAACCTCCTTCAGAACGTACTTGACGAGAGGGAACACCCCTCGGCGAAAAATTTTGACCTGTAAGAGATTTTTTTCTGGGGTGGGGTGAGGGTGGGTTGGGTCTATTGTGTCGGTCCGATCCCGTCTGCGTCGGAGGGGGAGGCATGGAGAGAAAGGTCGGTCGGAAGACGAAGTCGTAAAATCGTCCTTGCTTTCGGAAGCTAGAGGAATGAAAGAACTCAATATCCATTTCATGTCTTCATTGGCGCACAGGAAACAATCGTTCATATTGATTGGCCTTCCTCTCATTAGGCCGCAGAAAGTCTAAAAGCGTCGCAATAAGAGGTTGAATCGGGTCAAGCCAAATGTAGAAATCATTTTTTACGCTTACATTTCTGATAGCAACAAGTCGTTGTCTAACAAACGATAGAGGTCCCATCATATATGCATTAATCGCAGGTTGTCATCGCTCGGAGGGTTTGAATTGTGTTGAAATGGATACATAATCATTATATTACACTTAAAGAGTTTTGATTTGAGTTTAATATTTTATACGACACATCTTTGACGTCTGAAACGATAAAAGCATGTTAACCACACAGTGTGGCCCTCAAGGAAATCGCTTGACAGTATTTCTTTGTCGTACTAGACCAAGTTTTTGTAAATTGGAATAAAGTAGCTTAAAATAGATACAATTATGAATTCACATTAATTTATTTATCATTCAAGTTCTAATTGGCAATTGAATTTGTCTTGCCGAGCCCCTGAATTGCTTCACGCCTGCTTATACGCTTTGGGCAGGGAATTGAGAGGATATTGGTTGTATCCTTCAAGTCATGTTCAATATTTTATCCCCCTTCGATGAATTTCATCGCGTACCCTTTGCTGATTAAACATAGAATGAACATACACCACCACCGGTGGTGGGAAGCCCGCGCTGGTTGTAATCGCACATTCACCATTTTAACCGTGTGAACTGTGAACACACCAAAACGAAAGGAAGCCTCTTCGCCACATTCGCTCGTCTTCCCAGCGAGGCCTGCATAAGAATTGCAAGGGAAGGAGGCAGCGACATTGTTTTCAGATCGGAGTGGGGGAGAAGGAGGGGTCTAGTGGTCGGTTGGGCTCTTTCACCCAAGGTTCGTGACGGCGAGGGTTCCCTCGGTGGACCGAGGTTGGGGGTTCTCAGTATTGCCTCTGGCGTACCGAAGTGGAATTCTTAGATAAGCAGAGATGGGAAAATATGTTATACACCCCAATAATGGTCTTCTAAGTTCATCATTACCATCTGCATTGCGTGGAGTCTTTGCCGCGTCCTTACTATTTTCCGAGGGAAACATGACACTTCGAATTTAGTGTTGACATACTATGAGTCACGGTAAAGTCCTAATTAGATGATTTTTATGGATATATACGTAAAAAAAATAGAATATAAAATTTACAGCTTTTTCTTTGGGTTCCCTGCATCAATGGTAAGTTAACATAGGGCGGCATAAGCACAGTCTACCGAAGTTCCCAGCAGAGAACGTAAAACGTTGGGGCCGAGTAATTTTTATAATAGTGTCCCCTAAAAACTCAAGCAGCATTGCATAAACGAACCGTGAGAGTTTTATTCAGTTGAAAAATTGGACTCAATAAGGTTTACGCCAATGCTCAACTTATAGGAATTCTCAGCGGAAATGTTTTCCACCTTTCCGCTGAGATCCTTTCAGAGATGTCAGCCAGATCAACGTTATCCATATTCAGATCGCTTTTTTTGGTGGTTTGACGGAGATCTTTCAGATATAGAATGCAATACGTATTACTCACGCTCATAATTACTTTTTAACGTTTTAGAATACGATGAGAAAATTATCACAGAAAGATATACAACGATGGAGACCAGAGATAGCCAACATGGAGCGGTATTCTATCACCTTGAATGGATATATCCTCTCAGCACCTTCAAGCTGTTGCGAATGAGGCATCTTGAGACATGTGGATCATTTTGAATTTGTCAAGGGAGAAACTAATTAATGAAAAGTGATGTTGAAATGTAAATATTATCAGAAAACGTCAAAGATAATGGCATATTGGAGGAGAGTCCGCGGTTAACCAAGTTCTTAGTCAGCACCACGGGTACCATCCCCCCCAACGCTGATGGCGCATTCCCCCCCAAAACCAACAACTCCCCTGCCCCCCCCCCCCGCCGGTATGTAGCTACTTACCAGGTTACAGGTTATAATTTGATAGCCTGTCCAAGTTAGGGTGGAGTAACGCGGAGGAGCACGGAGCGTTCGGGAAGTTTTTCAATTAATTGCTTCACAAAATCGTTTTTATTACTTTTTTGGCCATCAAATCTTAAATCATCATACATGTTGTCGACCACTGTGATATCCATATTTGTAGTTAGTTTTTGAGGGTTTGGCTAAAGTTATTTATGACCAAACCCTCAAAAACTAACTCTAAAAAATAAATAAAATATTAAGCAAACTATTGCGCTTAAATAGGGGAACTAATTAAAACTTAATACAATGCTACAAAAACCATAAGAATGAGAGAGTTTATTTTTTACGATAGCATGCTTAAAAAAGAAATAAATAGTGAAAATGAGAATCGCTTAGTTCTTATATTTTAATTAAGTTATTGAAGGCTTCTTTCATATTTCGAACAAAGAAAAAAATATGGGAAATATATTGAATATTGCGCTCCTAAAACTACACAGCTGAATCCTGTATCTAATAAAATAGGCGGTCAACTTACTGCAAAGACACTATTATGATACTTTATACCACACCTTACAGCTATATACAGCTCTCGCGAAAGCTTATTGCGTTTGGATGCGCGGCGTTTGTGTTGTCCGCGTCATACAAATTCCATTTTTGAAATGCACTCATGCATGGCACAAATGCCATGTCTTCGCTTTCCCCTACGTCCCTTTTCCCTACCCCTTCCACCAAACTTTACCCCTCCACGACGTCATCTTCTGCGTATCTGAACGCCATAAGCATTCGCGAGAGTTGTATGATTGAAATGTGCAAAAAAATGACATCAAAATTAACCAAACATTTTAAATTAAGATTGTCTTTAATTAAATGGAACCCATTTACATCATAATTCATAGTTCTTATTCACAAAGTATACTGGTAAAAAGACTGGTAATAATAATAAAATAATACAGATAAAACCAGTACTGGTGAGTAGAGGAAAAATGAGGAAGCTGGCGCGTCACGTGACATTGCATCATCCCACGCGCGCTCTGTCAACGGCGCAATACCCCCACCCACTACCCCGCCGCTATATTGCGCGCACGTGTCGAGGTCGGTGCGAGACGCCGCCGGCCTAGCATACGATCGGAGTGCAACACTTCCGCATTCCTTTCACTTTGCGATATCCATATCAACGTGCAGCTGGCTGATGCAATCCAAATGACGACCTTCCACACCACACGTGCGGTTTATTACGAAACAGTCAGGCTGCAACCCCGTTGCCATCCGGAAACTCGTGCGATTATGGAGCATTGCAGCGTGATGTCCCCCCACCCCAAAGCACGAGCGGTAATTACACATTACAACGTGACCAGGCTTGCGTAAACACTCAGACGCAATACCCCCCCCCTCCTCCTTTTCGAGGATATAAATCCGCGACTGAATCGGACCGGACTCATTCTCTTGCTTCAAGGAGCCAGAATAGCTATCTTCACGAAAAGAAGTCGACACCAAGTGGGAGGACTCCCTCAGAGAGAGAGTAAACACTCAGACGCAATACGCCCCTCCCTCCTCCTTTTTTGAGGATATAATCCGCGATTGTATCGGACCGGACTCATTCTCTTGCATCAAGGAGCCAGCATACCTATCTTCACGAAAAGAAGTCGACACCAAGTGGGAGGACCCCTCAGAGAGAGAGTAAACACTGAGACGCAATACCCCCCTCTCTCCACCTTTTCGAGGATATAATCCAAGACTGAATCGGACCGGACTCATTCTCTTGCTTCAAGGAGCCAGCATACCTATCTTCACGAAAAGAAGTCGACACCAAGTGGGAGGACCCCCTCAGAGAGAGAGAGTAAACACTGAGACGCGATACCCCCCTCTCTCCACCTTTTCGAGGATATAATCCAAGACTGAATCGGCCCGGACTCATTCTCTTGCTTCAAGGAGCCAGCATACCTATCTTCACGAAAAGAAGTCGACACCAAGTGGGAGGACCCCCTCAGAGAGAGAGAGTAAACACTGAGACGCGATACCCCCCTCTCTCCACCTTTTCGAGGATATAATCCAAGACTGAATCGGCTCGGACCCATTCTCTTGCTTCAAGGAGCCAGCATAGCTATCTTCACGAAAAGAAATTGACACCAAGTGGGATGACCCCCTCAGAGAGTTTTTTGGTGAGTACAATCCGGAATTCCATCTCCGGGCTTTTGGCTATTATATATTTTTAAAGTCCATGGTAATTAAAACTTATTAAAACCTATTATATATCTGAGGGGGGGGGGTCAGGGGGGGGGGGTCATTTTCGTCCGGACACCCCCTATATACCCCTTGGGGGGTCGATCAGGGTCGGGGGTACTCACTACTACGTAGTGAGTATTTTTCCCAAGTTTCAGACCGATTGGACCAACGGTTTTGGCCCTATGGCCAAAAAACCCGAAATTTTCGGGAATTTTTCTTAATAACTCCTTTATTTGAAGAGATAAAAATATAGTTTAAATTAGAAAGTTGATCAGTGAGTAACTGGTTACCCATTACGTATAAAATTGGACCAATTGGACCAACGGTTTTGGCCCTATGGCCGAAAAACCCGAAATTTTCGGGAATTTTTCTTAATAACTCCTTTATTTGAAGAGATAAAAATATAGTTTAAATTAGAAAGTTGATCAGTGAGTGACTGGTTACCCATTACGTATAAAATTTATCACCTCACACCAAGGGTGTGACCCCTACACTCTGGGGTAAGGCATGTGGACTTAGCCAATTTTCCTCAACTAGTGATCTAAATTAATCCTTTAATATCTTCCTAAGTTGAAGAGATAAAAATATGTTTAATTTTAATTATCCCTCGAAGGCAGTCATCAAATTTTCTCAGA
Organism: Ceriagrion tenellum; assembly: GCA_963169105.1. Classification (NCBI taxonomy): domain Eukaryota; kingdom Metazoa; phylum Arthropoda; class Insecta; order Odonata; family Coenagrionidae; genus Ceriagrion; species Ceriagrion tenellum. The sequence goes on from OY720639.1 coordinate 32,402,498, forward strand.
CCCTTAATAGTTCAGGGTCAGGATATAGTTGTACCCTTATTTGAAGAGATAGCGTTTTGGTGCAGGTTACAAAAATAAGCTACATTGGTAGTTGAATGCAATCCGACAATTGAAAAAAATCTTTTTGTATCCCATTCCGGAAACTTCCTCGAGTTATATTTGCATAATTCTATTAATTTCATTCCGATAGGTGTAACTAGCCGAAAGAGATAGAAGTTATCCGCAAAGCTTCCAAAACTCTTTTAGATACGCACTTAAATTATTTTTTCTACAGGTAACGTTTATAACCCAATAAAATTTATGCATATATTTCATTTCGTTACGAACTTTCAGTGAGAACACTTGTATTCTCCATCTATTCAATCGAAATCACTATTTAAATAACGTTCACCCAATAATTTCATCAATTTCATTTTTCTCTCCTCTTCATACAGGATTCTGAATCTTCAAAAAATGTCATCTTTCATATCCACCATCCTTAACAATTTTAATGCAGGGTGTTATGTGACCCCACAGGAGCTAGAACAGGCGTTTGCGGATATCAATGAACGTGTTATATTTAATGACGAAGTAGTATATGATATTCAAACATACAACCACTTAAAGGATGCGGTGGATAGGGCAAAGGGAAGAAAATTTTGCACTTTTTGTGAAATTTACTATAAGATTGATGAGGCTTTGCCACATGAGAATACGAACGAGCACAGACAGAATGTAACTATTCAAAGAGGTAGAGGATTCAATGAAATTGAGTCAGCTATTCGTTCCAGACTGAAAACATTCTGGATAACTCCGGAAGAGGATAAGGATACAGATGTTATTTCCTTTCTCGGTGATATCAAGGCACAGGCAATCGAAAAATTACTGGACTCTGTGATTCAAAACAATTCCATCAAATTTAATCTTGTCCTAATTTGCAAATTTCATAAGGGTGAGAGAGAGGAACTGACTGCTTCTTTTAAAACGAACAATCGGCGTCTCTTTTTAGCTGATAAAATTAGAGAAGTCGTTGACGAAACCTTTTCAAAATTGTTGAAGGAAAAATCCGAGTTCCAAAGCAAAGGGTCGGGGTGGAGTTTAGCTAGGGTGATTGGATTAGAATTAAGAATAAACAAGTACGAACCATTTCGAGGTTCTACATATATAGATTTGCCAGGGAAGATAAAAAATACCAAAGCAGTTATTAACGTGCAAAACGAAGACCAGTATTGTTTCAAGTATGCGATTTGGGCAAAAAACATCGATAAAGACCCCCAACGAGTTTTTAAATACAATACTCGAGCTTTTCATGCTGGTTACAATTGGGACTGCATAGAGTACCCTGTGGATATAAAAGATATCTCCAAATTCGAACGTGCCAACAATATTTCGATAAATATCTTTGGATTGGATGAAAAAAATAACATCTATCCTTTGAAAATTGTAGACGTCGAGCTTCCGGACCACAGAGACTTGCTATACATAACAAACGAGAATACTGCCCACTATTGTTGGGTCAAGAACTTCAATAGACTGCTTAGAACACAAATAACGAGGCATAAAAATCGACTATTCATTTGCAAACGCTGCCTCACTCATTACCATGATGAAACGAAACTTGAAGAACATAAACTCTTATGTCGAGGTACGGGTGAGCCTACCAAAATTGTTATGCCTAATGAAGAAGAAGAAATTTTAAAGTTTAATCACATCAATCATTCTTTTAGAGTACCATATGTAATTTATGCAGACTTTGAATGCCTCCTTGAGAATGTAAGAACTTGCGAGCCTAATCCTCACACCTCTTTTACCCACAAGATACAAAAGCATACACCATTTAGCTTTTGCTACATGAGGATCACACCAGACGGATGTCAGGAACCACAATTGTATCGAGGACCAAACGCAGCACGAGTATTCATTCAACGCATCAAAGATGAGGCTGATAAGATACACGCGTTGTATAAGAATAACGTTCCGATGAATCCTCTCACCCCTGAAGAAGAAAGGAGGTTTAATGAGAGCACCACATGTCACATTTGTGAAAAAGAGTTGAACGAGGACACAGTACGAGATCATGATCATTTAACAGGAAAATATAGAGGTCCAGCGCACTCGTTTTGCAATTTGCAGTACAAAATGCCAAATTTCCTCCCCGTTTTCATCCATAATCTTTCCTCGTATGATAGTCATTTCATCGTACGTGAGCTAGACTATGATGAGAGACAAATATTCGTAATCCCCAATTCCGAAGAAAAGTACATATCATTCGCAAAGGCTATCGAGAACAATTTCAGCTTTAAATTCATTGATACGTACCGTTTCATGTCCGCTTCACTGGCTTCACTGGTTGCAAATTTAACTGAGTTTAAATACACTAATACGATATTCTGTGAAAACACAAATTTAGTCGCTCGTAAGGGAGTGTACCCTTACGATTACACCGATTCATGGGATAGATTAGAAGAAAAACAATTACCTAAAAAAGAAAATTTTTTTAGTAGACTCACCAACGAAGACGTATCGAACGAAGATTATTCACACGCGTCTAAGGTATGGAATACATTTAAATGTCAAACACTAGGTGATTACAGTGATGTTTATTTGAAAAGCGATGTGACTCTTTTAGCTGATGTTTTCGAAAACTTCCGAGATGTATGCTATGAGGCGTACAAACTTGATCCCGCGTGGTACTACACTGCCCCAGGTTTGACTTTTGATGCTATGCTGAAACATACCAAAGTGGAGCTCGAACTCTTAACCGACTACGATATGATGTTAATGATAGAAAATGGCATTCGAGGTGGAATTTCACAATGCTGCAAGCGCTACTGTGAAGCGAACAATAAATACATGGATAATTACGATTTAGATTTAGACACCACCTACTTAACATATCTAGATGCAAACAACTTGTATGGTTGGGCTTTATCAAGACCATTGCCATACGCAAATTTTAGATGGCTCTCCATTGACGAAATTGAACATTTTGATGCGACAGAAATTTCCGATGAAAATGATCGGGGATATATTCTAGAGGTAGATCTCGAGTACCCGCAGTACCTACACGATTCGCATTCCGATTTACCCCTATGTCCAGAGAACAAAATTCCACCCAGTGGAAAACATAAAAAGTTGATTACAACGCTCGAGGACCGGGCTAAATATATCATTCACTACGTCAACCTAAAGCAAGCTCTTTCACTAGGCATGAATCTCAAAAAAGTTCATAGAATAATAGAATTTAGTCAATCACCTTGGTTAAAGTCATACATTGATTTGAACACTGACCGAAGGATGAGAGCAGTTAATGACTTTGAGAAGGACTTTTATAAGCTCATGAATAATGCTGTATTTGGTAAGACAATGGAGAATGTGCGCAAAATGATAAATATGCAATTAGTGACAAACAAAAAGCAATTACAAAAATTAATTAACAAATCAACTTTTTTAGACCGAACGATTTTTGACGAGTCTCTGGTGGCCGTTCACATGCGGAAGGCTACTATTAAAATGAACAAACCAATATACATTGGATTCTGTGTTCTCGATTTGAGTAAGACGCTAATGTACGATTTTCACTACAAGAAAATGTTAACGAAATATGGAAAGCGATTGAAACTGGCGTACACCGATACCGATTCCCTAATATATGAAATTACCACCGCTGATGCATACAGGGATATTATGGAAGATCTAGACGCATTCGATACCTCAAACTATACAAAAGACCACCCATGTTATTCAGATAAGAACAAAAAAGTAATAGGTAAATTCAAAGACGAATGCGATGGGCGAGTAATGACTCATTTCATCGGACTGCGAAGTAAACTCTATTCATACAAGGTTCTCGGTTCTAAAGAAAAAAAGAAAGCGAAAGGGATAACTAGAGCAGTAATAGAAAAAGATTTAAAATTTGATGACTACGTGCGATGCCTTCGCGAAAATTCAACAGAATTTAGAAAAATGAGAGTCATACGAAGTAATAAACACGAGATTTACACCATGGAAATGAACAAGGTAACGCTCAATTCCACTGATGATAAACGATACATTTGCGAGGATGGAATTAACACGCTTGCTTGGGGTCATTATAAAATTCCACGAAAGAGGACACACGATGAGGCATTCGATGATGATACTTGAGAAATGTTAAATAATTCATCTCAAATCAAAATTTCCAGTCTCAACCATGACGTTAGTCTGGAAACATCCGTTTACCTGCATCTGCGCCGGCCCATCAGGATGTGGAAAGACGACCTTTGTAACGAAGTTCATTGAAAATTTACATTGTATGATAGATCACGACATACATGAAATAGTATGGTGTTGCAGCCCAGGAAGCGAGCCAGATATAGAACATGAACTACTGAGCATGCATCACGAAATACCGTCTTTTGAGGAATTTGGAGGTGCTCCAATCTTGTGCGTTATCGATGATTTGATGAGTGAAGGGGCTTATAGTAAAGACGTGTGCAAACTGTTCACGAGAGGGAGTCATCATTTTAACATATCCGTGTTTTTAATCACGCAGAATATTTTTTATCAGAGCGCACAATCAAGGAACATTTCGCTGAATGCAAAGTACATAGTATCGTTCAAAAATCCGCGAGATCAATTACAATTCGGTCATTTGGCTAGACAAGTTTACCCGGAAAAATCGCACGAGTTGGAAAGGGTATATAAGGAATCGACTGAAGATCCATTCGGTTATTTGGTCCTGGATCTGGGTCAGGACACGGACGAAAGGTTCCGTTTTAGAACGAAAATATTTCCCACGGATGAATTCACCATAGTCTACATGCCTGTACGTAATGAACAGGTTGAAGAGTAACAAACATTTGCTCCATGCGTTAAAGTGTGCACGGCCTAAATTACGCTCTGCGATACTGAAATCTTCTGACAACGGATTAATTAAAGCAATCTGTGACTGCTGTTTGAATACCATAAACGGGAATCATAAGATAGATAAAAGGTTAAAACGAAAACTAGCCAAACATCGTAATACGTTGAGAAAGTTGGCAACGCGGGGAACGAGTGTTAAGAGTAAACGCGCCCTTCTCGTACAAAAAGGTGGTTTCTTACCAATGTTACTCGGATCAATTTTAAGCGGTGTCATAGGCAGTCTATTAGGGAAATGAGTTTGCGTAAAATGCTCGTAGTAAGCCCGGAAGTTTTCGAGCGAGGGCATATGAAGGCAAGGTTGAGCGCATTAGATAAGGAAATGAAAGGTGTGTTGGCCAAGAAAGGACTCAAGGACGTAGACAAGTGGCATTCATATAAAAGAATACTCGATAAATATATGAGCACGCTTTCCGACATCAACTCTCCCATACATGTCCCGATAGTAAAACCTTTGACTCAGAACATACCACATACAAGGTCGGGTGAGGAGGACGAGAGGATTCACGCATTGATGAAATCATTAGCTGAAGTGAAAAAGGTAAACGCCGATTTAGATTCGACATGGGAGCGCATAAACGAAAGACTAGGAGCGATGGAAAGTCTGTCACGAACACCCAACGTAAAAAAGACGCGAAAAAGAAAGCGGTTGGTGGAAGGAAAAACGTCACCAAAGTTGCCGTCCCCTCTACAATTACCAAGAAGAAGCAAGCGCAAAATAAAAAAGAAATCGTTCGGGCCAGAGTGGGTGACGACGTAATCGATAGAGTTTACAACGATCCTGCTCATCCTGCGAGTTTTTCCACACTCGATAAATTACACAAAGCGACTAGGATTCCGAGAAACACATTACGCGAATGGCTAGATTCTCAGGAGGCGTATACTCTCCATAGACAGGCGAGGAAAAGATTTCCCCGAAATCGCTACGACATGACCTACATTGACGAGTGCTGGCAATGTGATTTGAATGATTTACAAAGTTTGAAGAAGTTCAACAGAGGATATTGTTACATTTTGACTGTGATAGACTTGTTTTCCAGGTACGCCTGGGCTAGAGCTATACGGAGTAAACGAGCGGATGAAATAGTCAACGCTTTCAAGGATATATTTCGCGAGAGAAAGCCGTTGAAAATTCAGACCGATAAGGGAAGTGAATTTGTCAACGCCAAATTTAGAGATTTTCTCTCACGTCGTGGAGTGAAATTTTACACCACAAATAATCCGGACATAAAAGCCAGCCTCGTGGAACGATTCAATCGCACTCTAAAAACTAAAATGTACAAGTATTTTACAAAATACGACACTTACAATTATATCGATGTGCTTCCAAAACTCGTGAGTAGTTATAACAATAGCGTCCATTCGAGTATAGGCATCGCACCCTCCAAGGTGAATGCAAAGAATGCGTTTGCGATCGCCAGCCGGAGAAAAAATGTTGTGAAAAAGTATACAAAATTTAAAATTGGCGATCACGTGAGGATTAGCAAAGAGCGGATTCCGTTCGCTAAAGGTTACACTGCTAATTACACCAGAGAAATATTTAGAGTGGTAGACATAGATAGTACTAGAGAAATACCAACTTACAAGTTGCAGGATATGAATGGGGAGAATATAAGCGGAAGTTTTTACACGCAAGAGTTAGTTAAGGTGAACGTTTCCGCAGAGACGGAATACAGGATCGAGAAGATTTTGAGGCGTAGAGGACGCGCTCCCAATCTCGAATATTTCGTAAAGTGGGAAGGATACCCGAAATCATTTAACTCTTGGGTTGCGGCTTCTTCCGTGCGTAAATTATGAGCGAGTTTTACTTGACATTACCAAGCGATAGCTCTCGCGAATTCTTTCCCCAAAACACAATAGCTCATTATCGAACAAAACTGTGTCATCGTATCGATTTAGAAAATGATGAGTGGCATGTAGGTTTGGCGGAGATTTCGATGCCGTCAATCGATTTAGAAGATATAGTTCCAGCTCATCCTCCAACCCATTTAGTTGAATTAGAAGAGGGAGCTTCAACTCGCAAAGATGAAGTTAGTGTAGTAGAGAAGATAGATCCTGCTCATCCTCCAAGCCATTTAATTGGAGGAGAAGAGGAAGCTTTAACTCGCAAAGATAACAGGACCCGAGCAGAGGAGGGGATAGTTCGAGGGGACGAAGGTGAACCCGGGGATGGTCGAGTCAAAATTGCGATAGAAAAAGGTATTTTCTTCGAGATCCCACAAGGAACGTACGGAAGCGTATGTTTTGCTTTTGCTTCGACATTTACTGCTACCCCCCGCAGTATAAGGGATAAAATAGTAAACAATATCATGCGTTCTGTAGATGAATTAGCAATACTAGATGGTCAGGTAGGTGTAAACGAACGACATTTACCAAACTCAGTCTTAATAAGAGCAAAGGATGTCACATATTCACTACCATCAGGAGTCTATGACTCATTCGGAGAATTAATTAAAATATCTTTAGATGGTTTTTCTAGCGCAGGAAAAAAAAAGATAAGAGAGGAATGGAAATTATTATCGTTTTTCCTGATTCGACTGACGGATGAAGTTGATGATGCAAATGTGCAAAATATATTCAGCAATGCTAAAGCAACTTTCTCAAAATCGAGTCGTAAACGAGGGAGGAGAAGTATAACTCCTGCCCCGAAAAACATTTACGTGTACACCGACATTATTAAGCCTCAGGTTGTGGGTGATTCCTTGAGCCGCTGTTTACGTATAGTCAATACTAGAGTTGGAGGATATCAAGTATTCAATCCGATTTTCTATTACCCCGTCGAAAAGAACAGCATTGAAAGCGTAGAGATTTTAATGACTGATAAACTCGGTGAGCATATTCCATTTCATAGTGTGATACAATCTTCAATAGTGGTGTTACATTTTATAAAAAAGAAGTAATTTCGATTAGTTTGTCATTAAGCAACGAGATGGCTCCGGTAGCGGATCGCTATTATGCATACTATGCAAGACAGGTGGGAGGAGAGGTGGGACCAATATATCGAGCGTCATATCGCGTGCAAAAAGGGAGGGGTATTGGGAGTTTTCTCGCAGGTCTGTGGCGTTTTGCAAAACCTTTATTATTTAGTGGGCTGAAAAGTGTGGGCAAGGAGGTCGCGAGTGCGGGAGCTGCTGCCCTCGGAGATCTTGGCACCAAACCGGTAAAAGAGATATTACGCAGCAGAATAAACGAGGCAGGACAGCATTTAAAGCGTAAGGCCGAGGAAAAGTTAAAAGGCATGAAAGGGGATGGGTTGAGGATAGTAAAACGTCCTCGGTTGATTGAAATAAAACCGCGAGGTGGTAAGAAAAAAGAGCATTCAACGAGAGGGCGAAGAGCGAAGAAGGTCGAGCCGAGAGATATTTTTTCATAATGGCTGAGCATATGCTGAGTTCGTTGGATTTATTCCAACCTAATCCACCCATACAGACAAACATCCTATCTAAACGCTTGGTGCCTTACAAACCCATATCTTCGTTGGACAATCGATCGATTATTGAATTTTTAATCAAAGATTCTGGCGACTCATACAGAGATTTAAATAGTATTTACCTCAAGCTCAAAGTGAAGATTTGCAAGAAAAATTTAAGTGATTATACCGATGCGGATACTAATCAACCGGGTGTAGTGAACAATATTCTACACTCACTATTCGAGCAATGTGACGTTTATTTCAATGGGACTCTTGTCACACCTTCAGAGGATAATTATCACTATAGAAGTTATTTGGAAAACATTCTAAACTATGGATCTGACGCTAGTAGAACGCACTTGCGTAATGTCGGTTGGGAATTGGACACGGGGGATGATGTTAACAAGACCGATAGCAACAATGCCGGGTACATGAAACGAAAATCGTGGTTCAAGAATAGTGCAGAAGTGGAGTTGTATGGTAAATTACATGTGGACGTATTTAATCAAACACAGCTGCTTTTCAATGGCGTAGACATTAATATTAGATTAATGCTCTCTAAACCTGCTTTCTATCTAATGGGTGCCGACGATGGGATTTTGCGAATACTCGACGCAACGCTATATGTGCTGCATCATGATATTAATCCTTCGATATTAGTAGCGCATAGTAAAATGTTAGAACAAGACAAAGCTAAATATCACTACAAGCGAACAGAATTGAAAACGTTCACTGTACCCTCAGGCGGTCGAACTTTAAGTATTGACAACGCAATCAATGGACGAATACCTAACACACTAATATTTGCAATGGTTGACAATGACTCGTACGCTGGCGATTTTAATAAGAATCCATTTGCACTATCTCACTACTCACTCGAGAATTTTTCGCTCTTTGTGAATGGAGTTCAGATTCCTTCCGAGGGACTGGAATGTAATTTCAGCAGCAAAAACTATTGGGCACGAGCGTATGATACGATTTTCTCCGGCAGTGGAATAAAGCATTACGATAAGGGAAATCAAATCACTTACGATATGTTTGGACATGGTTATTTTATGTTAGTATTCGATCTCACACCGGACGATTCAGGTAACGAGGACTATGTAAGTTTAAGGGATACAGGTGTGGTGAGAATAGAGGCGAGATTTGAAAACGAATTGGCTAAAACCGTGACGTGCTTGGTCTTTGCTGAATATGATGCTACACTAGAAATTGATAAAAACAGGAAGATCATCACAAATTTTTAGTCATGGATAGCGTTCAAATCGATAGACTTTTACGTAATAGATTGAGTGAATTATTTCGCGGAGTATATCCTTCCGACAAGTTACCACACTCACCTAAAAATGGCATATTTGTAGTAAATTTAGATCCGGCTAGTTTTCCAGGTTCTCATTGGGTAGCTATTTACATATATAATCAATTTGCTGAATACTTCGACTCGTACGGATTAAGCCCCTTTGTTCCTAAAATTTTGGATTTTTTAAAGCCTTTCAACTGCACTCACAATCGCATTCAGATACAAAGCTTTCATTCCGACATTTGTGGGGAATATTGTTGCTTGTATGCAGTTAGTAAATCTTTAGGGAAAAGTTTAAACAAATTCCTCACTCAATTCAATCACACTAACCCACACCTCAACGACTGCCGCACCCTGGAGCTGTTCCGACTAACCTTTGGTGGGATGAGGAGTGATACGAGGTGTCATCCCCGAGCCCAGCGTTGCTGTTCCAGAATAAATACAGTGCACGGGGAGAGAAGGTGATTATTAGAGAAGAATCACTCGCAGAATGCAGATCGTCGCATCAGTTAGCTTTTCGAAGGAGGGAGTGACGGAACTTGCAGCCGTCGACGTCGATTCCAACCGCCTTTTTTGGGGAAGTTTTAAGAAACATGGGAAACTCGTTGCCGGGGGAAAGAAGCTTCGGTTTCAAGACCCCCTGCACTGCGATGAGACTTCCTTCAACAGTGGATTCCTCTCTTACGCCGAGCTTGCCCCCACTTTGGAGACCATCATTGAGGGAGCAACCGCCCTCTTCGCATTTAGCGAGGATGAGTGTGAATTTCTTTCCAATCTCACGCAGCGTACTTTCATCTCTCTTCAAAAGGAATTAAATTGCCCCCCTCCCGAAAAATGCAGCTTTATTGCATTTTCCTGCCTCAATCCCTGTCACAAATTACGCAATAGCACGTGCGCACTGAGAGACGCTCATTCATTGGCACAATGGTTTCAATATAACCGTCTCAAGACCGAAGTTGATCCATGCCCGGATGATTGTTCCCCCACCCCTCCTCCAACATCGTCCTCTTAAGCTGTATAAATTCTCACCGTACATCAGTCGTCATGCTACCGTCGGAGGAAGCAGTCCTGCAGTCTCCACCCGTCAAGAGGAAGAGACCAGCTGTACACCATTCCAGTCCCGCTGCATCTCCACTCTTTAATAATCTGCTACTTCAATCGGTGTATTATTTAAACAGTGCAAAGTCGAAGAGTGTGTGTGTTGGTTACGATCCTGGTAGAGACTTTGAGTCCGTGGTGCAATTTAATCAAGTTGGAAAAAAGAGTGTAATTGTTTCGCAAGCTGATTGGTCTAATATTCTAAACTCGGAAAAGACTGTGGATTTGTTTTTTTATAAAGGTGAAAGAGAACAATTAACTTCATCCTGCTTAGCCTATGCAAATTACTTTGGGAAGAGACATTTGGTTATTAAGAACATAAGCCCGTTTAACTTGAACGGTGACGAATGGGTGGCATTGGTGAAGCTCTCCAAGTTGATTAATCTGTTTCTTCGAAGACTTTCGAGCAGTCGTGATAAAGTAAGACAATTTCTTGCCACCAAATTGACAAAAAGTATCACAGATTGTGATTTTGAAAGACTTGAATTGGAGATGGTACTCATAACGTATGATTTGCCTGGTAATCAAGAAGTATAACTTGGTTATGCTCTGATCTTTCCAGTGCGTGTGAGTGAAAGGCTTTTTGACCTCTGGCACGAAGTAAAATTCTGTAAGTCAAAAGGTCTTTGATGTGTGTTCAACCCCTGGCATTGGGCGTAAAAACCTTGCAAGTTGGACATACATCGCGATGAGTGCCATTATCGAATTTCAAGGGTTTACCGCTAACGATAATAGTTACATAGTCAAGGAATTGGCTATTATCTCTGTTCAAAACAGATGCTGTAATACGTGGCTCTTTAAATCACCGGAGAGATTGCTGTATGCAAAAGAGGCGAGTTGGCTGAGAAATAATTATCACGGTTTGACTGAATATTTTGGAGAGATAGATTATTCCGATTTGGAGAGCATAATTTATAATTATACAAAGCAATATAAATATCTATTCACCAAGGGAGCACAAAAGGCATCTTTCTTAACTAGTCTCCTTCCCAGAGGTATTTGCGTGGCTAATCTAGAATTGTATGGTTGTCCCTCGCTTAAGAAATTGACAACGAATGAGGGATGTTTAATCGAAGCTCATATGAATGGTAATTTGCAGTGTGCGAGAAAAAACTGTCACAAGTTGGCAAATTGGTGCCAACAAAGTAAAATTTGTTAACCATTAAAAATATTTTTGCAATGGATGGATTAGATTTTTTTGTAAGTAGTGTTTTTCTGTTATGTAATATTTCCATGTTTTCTTTGTTCATTTATTATACCGTTCAATTAAATGGATATAATTGTATTGAGAGTTATTTACTCGAGAATGGTTACTTGAACAAAAGTAGTGCAAGTATGGAGGTACAATTATATGCGATCAGAAGTGCAGTGCGTTTATTGCAAGAACAATATAATATTAGTGGAGATGGTGAATTGAACTATGAGACGAAATATTTTGTCAACAATATAACCAACACCTCCATGTGTGGTTGATGTATTTATAATATTGTAAATATTATTATTGTGAACAATAAATATTTTTTGTAAACCTAAATTTTCTCTTTTATTTCTATGATACCTTTTTTTGCATTAGAGGTAAGGTAATAAATGAAAAAGAGCAAATCAATTTTTTAAATGTTTTTTTATTTAAAACAAAGTAATGTCATCAGGTACAACATTGAGTACAAAAGTGTATGATTTTATAAATTCTCCTTTTTCCTCGTTTGTTTGCCCATAGTTTATTCTTGACTTTTGTCCCGTAGTAAATGTCACTGGGCGCACACAATCTGGTTCGTCACAGGCCAATCCTGAGGGTCTTTTTTTCGATGCACTATCAACGCCATCGCGTTCAACCACTTGCAATCCTTTTGGTAAAGGTAGCGTGAAATCACAATCACAAGCTATGGCATTATCACGATGAATTTCGTACACATTGCATACGATAGATGATTCTTGATTCATGGCTTTCTCCAACATTTCACCTGAGAGTTTCAACTGTTTCACTGTGGACACGTTGAACCGCTCGACAACTTTAGTAGATGGATTCCGGAAGCCTGAAAAGATAATACTTTGCCCCACGAGAGCAATCATCTTATCCATGTGTTTCACTTCAATGTAGTATCTGTTATCGAACTTCATGTGAAGGATGAGATCGTTTTGGTCGTTGTTCTCCAGCACCGATGAGGGGAGACACACTTCGTAGACATTTCGTACGTTTTTATTTACTTTTCTGACGCGGGGCTGATGCACTCCACCCAGCTCTACAGTTGTAGATATAAGTATGTCTCGCATCCTTACACCACGGTTAATTGAAGCGGTCTGATGAGAAAAATTTGTCGCGATTCTCTTTATAATGGCTCCACCGTTGGCTCAATCTCCTCCACGATGATTCGTAGAGAAATCTCGGAGGCGTGGCTAACTTTTCTATCCACGTCGGTATTTGATGACTCCATTCTAATAAGTATCATCGATGTCTTCTAATAGCAATATGGGAAAGACTAGCTCGTGTACCTCGTTCTCTCTCCCGTCGTGGATGAGAGGCCTGGATATAATAGGAGACAAAACATGTCCCATCCCATGTCCCATAGTTGCATATATGACTAAAAGATGTACTCGTTTGTTCTTTTATACCCCCAGCCATGAACGTGTTAGAACATGTCTAAGCATTATGATCTTTGGGTTGATACGTGCTTTGGGGTGGGGGGACATCACGCTGCAATGCTCCATAATCGCACGAGTTTCCGGATGGCAACGGGGTTGCAGCCTGACTGTTTCGTAATAAACCGCACGTGTGGTGTGGAAGGTCGTCATTTGGATTGCATCAGCCAGCTGCACGCTGATATGGATATCGCAAAGTGAAAGGAATGCGGAAGTGTTGCACTCCGATCGTATGCTAGGCCGGCGGCGTCTCGCACCGACCTCGACACGTGCGCGCAATATAGCGGCGGGGTAGTGGGTGGGGGTATTGCGCCGTTGACAGAGCGCGCGTGGGATGATGCAATGTCACGTGACGCGCCAGCTTCCTCATTTTTCCTCTACTCTGGTGGTGGTGGTACCACTTTGATTACCCTACCCTTGATGTCCTTTATAAAGTATTAGTTTTTTTCTTTGCTCACTTGACAAAGCAAATTTTTCTATAACATCACTGTTATGAATGGATTTTAAAAATGTCTTTTTCGTAAGAATGGACAAGCATGTCGGAGAGCCAGACATCTCCCTTGCTGCTTCTCAGCCTATTTTTTACAATTCTTAATCTGCTCATGACCCTCTCTGCTGAGCAACTTTTTGCTGGCAATGCCAGAAGTATCTTATAACATCGCTAGGTAAGAAAATCCAAAAATAAACACCTATAAGGCCCAAAGAATCCTTTCTTGACCTATTTTTCCAGAAATCCTTGTTCTGCCATATTAGGATCTGTACTTGGACCATCAGGCTTGTCGTCACAAGAATCTTGGGTGTCACATTCGTCATTATTTTGGCTCAGACTCTCGTCACTCAAGCTCAGCACATCTGGTAAATCAATGCTCGGTTAGCTAACTTGGAACAGTTGACTAAATATAACTTCTTCACAAGTTCTTCACTATCGATTCCGTAATACTCACACCATTCACTGACGAGGATCGGTCTTAAAGTGCTATTCATCATTTTAACAACATTGTGTCAACCTTCATGGGAAAAGTAATTTGTATGACAATATTCAGAGAACTTTCTGGAAACCGACCCCGTAGCTGAATACTTAGGGAATCAAGGATTTGAAAGTATACTTCTGATCGTTTTTTCGCTTATGTCACTTCTGATCTTAATTAGAATGTGTGTACGTATATATTGTAACCTTTTCCTTCGTACTCCCCGGAAAGCGGGTGCGCTCCCGAAGGGAAAGGGGTGGGGCGGGGAGTGCTGGACGTCAATATTACTAAATATTTATGATAAACTAATATGGTTGAACAATTAAAAAACTGAAAATAGCGTTATTCTATTTAATACTCTGCTACTCTGCCTAATTTCAACCCATACCTTAAAACAATCTTACTAAAAAATAAGAAAATATTTTTGAATTAAAAGTTTCGTATGTAGAGGAAAAGGTACTTATCGAAGGGAAGGAGGGTACGCGGGTTTGAGACAAATGCAAACGATTGGGAGACTAACAAACTAAGGGGAAGTGGGGGTAAACAATCACCGCAAAAGTAATGTGCAGTGTACGCACGATCCGTAAGTCTAAGCCTTTTGACTGTACTGTAATGTGGCCCGTTGGCAGATGTTGGGAGGAGGGGCGGGAATGAGACTGGAGGGATGCTGAGTCAGTTATGCTACTGGGTTGCGTTCGGGGATCTTTTGGTTGCCTCGACGACGACACGGCGCGGCAGCCAAGGAAGAGTATAGAGAGATGCCACCGAAATAAAAGCTTTCGACTGGCTGAATGATTCTCTATAACTGCACGATGTTTTACTATAATACACTTAACGCTTAATATTCATTCATCGTTATAACCTTTCGATACCAATAAAAATTACTGTAAACGGGTAAAAATATTAAATTTAGTGCATTTCTTTATGCATTTTAAAAATCCCCCAAAACTTTTTTCTATGGCCCAACTTGCGCCATTCATCCCCCCTGTAGGCGGCCCTGGGCCTGGGTACTCTAGGGTCAGCTTGCATGCAGGAATGGGCAGGGGGCTTAAGAAGGGTCGGAAGTGGAGGGGAATCCGGTAGGCTCGTGAATCCTCGAAAGGAGGAAAATACGGCAACCAGATTGGAAATGGAAGGATGGAGTTGGGGATGGTTCGTTTGTTAGGATTGTGGTAAGGTAAGGGGAAACTAGGTTTTAGGAGTGTTGTGTATTATCTGCTTATTGTCTCCATGGAAAATAGAAATTACTCTACAGAATATGGTAAAAAATGAGTGCTCTTTTTTTTACTTTAGCGGCTTCAAAAGGCGCTGACCTGGGCAAACTGCCCCCCTTGCCCTACCTCTGGACGGCCCTGCGTATGCGACTTCAGAGGGAAACGAATCATTCTTATTAAAAGGGATGATTTTATACAATTGCGATACAATTTATGTAGACAGCTAAAAAATATCGTGAAAAAAAGTTTTTGCGCTCACAGACAAGATATGGATCGATGTTAGGCTATTTGTAGACATGAATTGGAGTAACAAAGAAATAAGAAACGCTCCTCAGTCTTTTTTCAGCGCGTCAAGGAAGTAGAAATATACAGAAAATTTGCAGGATCATTAAGCTCATCGAGGAGAATGATTGCCTCTATTGATGCCAGAAAATAATCCACAAAATATTGTAAGCAACGACTCACTATTTTTTAATATTCGTTACTCGAGGCCCCAAAGACACTACCCCATGAAGTGTTCCGCTAAAAAATTACAGTGAAACGGTAAGAGTAGGCCCTGCTTTTCACCTTTGGGTCAGTTGTTCCCAAAGAATTCTCCTTCAGAATTGAATTTTCCTCAAATTCCTGGGACATTCTCTGAATAAACACTTCCATCAATAAAAATTTCCATTAAAAATAATTAATATCTTTCTCGGGCTTCGCACCGGGTAATGTTTTCATATCCGCCGACGTTTCGGAAAACGACTTGTTTTACATTTTCAAGGCACGTGTTATTTCCGCCGTGACCACTATAACTCGTTTTCCGAAACGTCGGCGGATTATGAAAACATTAACCGGTGCGAGGCCCGAGAAAGATATTTAAATATAATACACCAGGAAAATCTTAAGTCATTTAAAACTAATAAAATTTTCCATTCATATTCTAACAAATAGTATGTCTTTTCTCTTCATAATTCCATTTCTATCAATCTTTTTTCGTACCCGATTCCCGAGTCGGAGATGCGTGCTGACGATGTGCGACGAAATCCAAAGGACGTAAACCAGAACAAGATATTCACGACCACTTAAATTCAATTAATTACCAGTGGTTGATTCTTACTTTCATTTTCACTCCTTCACTCATAAAAATATATTTAAATGGTCTATTATGAGGAGATTAATGTATGTTTAAACTGTAAACATATAAAAATAATGATTACGCGCTGTGGGATTGAATTTTCGAAATTAATAATCGCCGAATTTCCACAGAGAAAAAATCATCCGCCTTGACCGGGATTCGAACCCGGATCCCTCGATTTCCGGCCGAGTGCTTTAGCCAGTTAAGCTACCGAGGCGTCCTCTTTCCCTGTGGATTTCGGCCGGAAATCGAGGGATCCGGGTTCGAATCCCGGTCAAGGCGGATGATTTTTTCTCTGTGGAAATTCGCACATTTGTGCATTGCGGGTGACTCCGTAAAAGTGAAACTCCGTGGCTAGTCCCGGATAGCTTGAAATTTGTTAATAATCGCCATTTACGACGCGTAACATAGAATCAAACATATCGGAACGACGAGACTCGAGGGCCTCCATTATTTCTTTTTAAATTTGACATTTGGCGCGGTGTTATGAGTTGTGGCCTACACCATCAGATGCCGAATGTGAAGCGTTGGTTTAGCAACACTGTTCTCCATAAGGCCTGTGTTGTCAACTAAATGTGGAACGCACTATACCTATGCATATATTGACTCAGAACCTAATGGAAAGGAAATCGAGATATTTCTTCAGAGTGATTCAGAGGCATTGATCAACGCATTAGTCGAGTAGTGGTAAGTCAGTGGATGAGTGCCCCTGGGTTAGTGGTCCCCTCGGCGAATGAATCGAAGGCAGTCGCCACACGGGGAAAAATTTCGGGAGGGGGGGAAGGGTCTGAAGCCACTCAAGCCCCCTCCCCCCCTGGCTACTTGCCAGCAACCTTGTGAAGCTTGAACCAGTCGCGTTTCTTCATAGGCGGTTTCCCACGATGTCAGCGACAAAACCATTTCCCATTCGGCCAACTTTTTCGTTCTCACGGTTTTCACAGCTTATCTTGCTTGTAACCAGACCCTTGTCGACACCTGATACTTTTTCTCGGGTTCTCCTTGGGTGACTGATGGTGGTAAATCATACCTTGAGGCTTCCAGATTACCCTTCACCTTCGCCACTGTCGTTAACCTTACTCTCCAGTCTTCTACTTATAATAGTAAGGATTCGTTTGGCTGCATGATATATTTAGCTTATAGTTCTATAGTCCTCCGGAGTTATTGCCTTCATTATCATAATTAGTGTTGTCTAGATGAAGTCTGTTCTGGCCCGTACCCTTAAGAAACTCTACAGGTATGTTATATATTCTCATCACATTATTCCTTTTCATATTACATGGAGTTCTTTCAATTTTACTATCAAGGATACCTCGTCTGATGTCATCCCCTTCTATAATCAACCTGCAGGGCTTGATTTCCTTACCATATAGCTCTTCAACATATCCCATCTCTCCTGGATCCCTTTTGGTTCTCTAAGATCAACTTTCCTGTTTACCTGTAATTACTGCAATCCCCCTTCCCTTGCTACCACCCACCAATTGCTTTTCTTTTCAACAAAGAGCACCTGACCTCTTTTTCACATTTATCAAGAAAGTTGATCTCATCTCCACCGTACTACTTCTGCTTTCTTTGCTTCTCCAAGGAGCCCGTTGTTGAATAACCTGTATTTTCTTTTGCCGAGCTCCAAATTTATGCTCTTCCATGTCCTTCTCTGCTGCATCCCCATTATCATTCCAAGTGACCCACTGTTTTCTAATTTTAGTCACCCTTACTACAACCATTATTGCACTTGCTGCTGAGACAGAGATTAGCCCATCCATAGCCAGACCGAGTTAGATATTATTTCCCAATCCTTCACTGTAACAATTTTTATACAAAGTTTCAAGAATGATATTTGTTTTGATGAATATTTGGAGCTTGATCGAAAGAGAGAAAAAGAATTCTCTTTCGATTCCAGTCTATGAGAAATAGAAGCAGTCTAATAAGAACCACACACACAAGTTATGCAGATAATACTTAAGGGGTTTAATATGCGTATTGATATGACAAAGATTGTTCTATTCTTCACTCACAGACTTTTATTAGTATTCCACACACACTACACTATGACAAGATTTCTTACATACATAATAACCAAAGCTGACTTGATTACAAAAGTACTAATAATAATGTAAATACATGTACACCATTGTAAATACATTTGGCATCTACTAGCACGAATAAAATAAAAGAATTTGTATAAAATTTGTTTTGAAAAAATTAACACTTTAACAATAAAGTATTACTCAAGCTATGGCTACTCTTAGATGCCATAAAAAGTTATAAGAATTTAAATAAATCTTAAAACAGAATTCAAACATAAAATCTAAAAATCCTATGTTTCATCCAACATAGGAATAAACATGTAGAACTCACTGGTGTTTACTGGGAAAAGTGTACATAATTATAAAAATTTGAACTGATAAATTTAACAATTAGTGGTATACTTTTGTTAAATAATGAGATTTTGCTGCATATACCTATGCATTTTAACAAACAAATTAAAATATTAAAATATCAAGAAATATCATTAAAGGTATGACATTGTGCCCATTTCCATTGATATTTGTAGAATACAAATTAAATGAAAAGTTAAACAATTGGAGTATTATACTCTTACTCAATGAGAAAAATGTTAACTTCTCGAGATAACTATCACAACATGAAATGAATACAGGGAATAACCTCTTCTCCAATCCAAGGGCACAAAATGCAACACGTAGTTAAGTTTAGAAATTTATGAAAGACTAAGCTCAAATGTTCTTCATATTTACATAAGGAAGATTGGGTATCCTATCTCTTACACTCTTTGCCATCAACAATTACAATATAATAAGTGGTATGAGAAGTTCATTAAGAACAGCAGCTTCACAAAACTGTAAACCATTCGTGCATCACTTATTTGTACAGACTGGTGTAAAAAAATTTTGTACTATGTATTTAGGTTAAAAATTAAAATCATATCACCAACGACTGTGCATAAACTTCAATTACAATACCATCATATTATAGCAACCAGCTTGTACGCAGCTCCTCCTATTGTGATGACTACTTATTACATGCACCATGTACTTGAAATCTTCAGCAATAAAAAAAAACTTCTTGAAATCATCTGAAAACCCCACCACACCTTACAAAACACTCTCTGCCTCACTCTAAATAGTTGTGGTAAGTTGGTCTGAAAGGTAAAGGGGAAATACTGTCACATAAAAATTTATCCATAAGAATAGTTTAGATTAAAGCATATAAAAGCAGGAATTGCACTTAAACATTGATTGACATTCAACAGTTGGGCTACTTTGAGGATTACAGGCTATATTCAAACACCCATTTAAATATGGGTATTTCCCAAGACCACTGGGCGACTTTCTGATGTTATAACACAAGGAAAACAACTTTTACAACAGAATTATTAGCTGAATGATAGCCTGAGTACCAGATACAAGATTATAACACTGATCTTATAATAGGACCTAGAGATAATTATAAGTAGAGCGATTTAATTACTTAGGTAGTACACTAGAGGAAAACGGACATAGTAGCAAAGACATACGAAAGAGAATAGAGCTAGCTAAGGAGGCGTTTAGTAAAAGAAGGGAGCTGATGATGGTGATCTTGGGTAAGGATGTGAAGAAAAGGGTGGTGAAGAGCTTGATATAGAGGTAGCGTTGTATTGGACAGAAGGATGGACCCTCAGAAAGGAGGACGAAAATAGGCTTCAGGCATTCAAGATGTGGGTGTGGAGAAGGATGTAGAAGGTTAGGTGGATGGTAAGGAAGACAAACGAGGAAGTGCTTGAGATGGTGGGGGAGGAAAGAAAACTTCTGAATGAAATATCCGGGTTAGGCAGGGTAGATGGCTTTAGGGTGTTGGATGGGTTGTTGAAGGGTGATGGATCGCTCAAGAATGTGATAGAGGGAAGGATGTTTGGTAAGTGGGAAAAGGGAAGAATGAGAATAGGTTTCATGGACAGGATGAAGAAGGGTTAATCGTATGCTGAGGCAAAAAAGGATATACTGGAGGGGGATGGGCCCTGGAATGTGTAGAGGACCGGGAGGAGATTCTCTGACATTCAGCAAAACCTACCTTAACCGGTAGAATACTTAAAAAAATTGAGAATGATGACATGACCAATTCCTAACTGGAGGACCACTGATTTATGTCCCATTGCATGAAGCTTTTTCTTCATATCTGATGGCCTTTTCCACTTGGAATAATCCATCTACTAGTCATTGTAATTGTTGCATTTGATAGCAGTTTTTAAATTTTCGAACCTATCGAGTACTAGGAAATGTGTTCTTTATAATGAAACAACTGATCAACCCTTCCCACGGACATTATACTGCTACATCTCTATTTCAATAGAGAAGATAAAGTGGTGATGTTGATGTAGAAGTTAAAGACTTCGAAAGGGAGTGACTTCAACATATTCATGGAACACACTTTTTCAAACAGGTAACCATTTCGTCCATTCTAAAAAGTGTGCTCCCGACACCCATTCAAATCGCTTTCTTTAAAAATAAAGCCACATTTTTTTGTTTTCAAGTTTAAGTAATAAAAATATTCTGTAATACTTTTTACTAAATTACTTCAGTCAATTGCGATGAGTAGCCCTAGTGTCAGCAAAAAAGTAACCAATATGGCCCTTGGGGAATTCTCAGTTAGACAAGCTTGTACTGAAGAATCATGCATAGACAAACATTAAACATCCACATGCATAAAAAAACATGAACACTCAATCTGAACATTGGAAAGTTCGAAAGTCCTCAGAATAACCAAAAATTTTTTGAAGTGACGCTACCAGCTAAGAGTAAACAATGATTTAAGCATACAAAAAAGTTTCATGTTCCCTGGGAGTCAAAATTTGTTACAAGGAATAGTACACCATTACAAGATGTACCAACACAGAAGAAATATCACATAATTCAACATAAGAGAGCATAATATGAAATTTTACCAATTTCTATGAAATACAGTAGAGTACTTAAGGTATAGACTATTCACCTACCGGTTTTGTGTTTGAGGTCGTCGACTATACCTCAAGCTAGCTGATTTCATATTAAGGGTAAGTCGGTCAGTCACCACAGGATTTGCTCTGAGTTCACGACTGGTAGAATTCTTGGCCTAAAAGATCAACCAATACATATAAGAGGCATTAGAAATAAGCAATGCTCTTTCAAGCCAGTTCAAATTTATTTATAAAATAAAACAAAACCAACATGCCAAACTTAATAATATCATTGCTACATTTAAAATATTGCAATCTTTTATGTGCCACAAGCAATTACTAACACTGAGAACCAAGGACAACAATACCATTTTATAAACTTAATGGTTGAAGGCGTAACTTTGTGGAAAATTTTTGCAGACTTGACGAAAAAGTTTCTTGGTAAATTCCACACTTAAAAGTTTATTTCCGACTTAGGTTTCAATTGCACAGCAATCATTTTTAAAGACCTTGAAAGTGTGGAATTTACTAAGAAATTTTTCATCATGTCAACACCATTTTAGCTAATTACAGAATCCTAACCTATGATCAACGTGAAGTTTTAACCACACTCATCATGATCTTTACAATAAAATGGAGAGTATATGACCCTTAAGGGGCCACTTGGCCTAAAATTGGTTTCATCAGTAGTTAACAGTCCTCAACTGATGTGAGACAAAGCAGCACCCTTTCTTTATACAAGAAAAAAGCATTTCATTCATAATTATTCTAAACATCACATTTAACAAATGATGTGGTACGAAGTCACTCACACAGGTGCATATACACCAGGATTGATCGCTATGGAAAAATCATTTCAGTGTAACTGGCTAACACACCTGAAGGCAATTGGGAGATCCGGGTTCGTATCCTGGTCAAGTCAAATGATTTTTTCATAGCGAATTTCAACCCTGGTGCATAATTATTCTACTGGTAAAAGGTGATAGTAGTTGAAAGCCAAGAGAATCTCCCCCTCAGTTTTCCACAATTTCAGGCTACTATCTATCTCTAGTATTTCCTTTTTCACCCCACTATACGATCTATCCTTCTTCATCCCGTCCATGAAACATATTCTCTTTCCTCCCTTTCCTCGGTTTCCAAAAATCCTCTATCACACTCTTGAGCAATCCATCTTATTATTCATTATTACATTCTCCAGACACCTACTCTGCCTCCAATGGATCTCATTTAACAGCATCCTTGCTCACCATACTAAGCACTTCCATGCTTGTCTTCTTTTCTGTCCACCTCACCTTCTCCACACCCACATCTCAAATACCTGGAGCCTATTCTTGTCCTCCTTTCTGAGGGTCCACATCTCTGACCCATACAACACTATGCTCCATATCAAGCTCTTTATCAGCCTCTACCTCACATCCTAACCCAAGGTTGCCATGATCAGCTCCCTTCTCTTACTAATCACCTCCTTAGCTAATACTACTCTCCTCCTAATGTCTTTGCAACTGCGACCATCTTCTTCTAGCATACTGCTTAAGTAATTAAAAAACTCCACTAGCTCAAGTTCATGCACTCTTGAGTTTTACGACCACCCTCACTTTCTTTGTCTTCCAGAATCTCATTAGATTTCTATGATTTATCTTCACGTCTAATTTCTTGCATTCTTAAGCATCTACTTCTAAACATCTTAAGCATTCTTAAGCCTCTACTAAAACCAGTGATCCCTTCGAAGATAGACTAACCAATGCCTGATTGACCATGGATCTAACAATTATATCAACTTCCCCCCTGCTTTGACTTCAAAAATTAAGTTCTTCCCATGCCTGTCTTATCACTTCCTCAGAATAAATGGTTAAAAGCTAAGGTGAAAACAGGCAGCCAAGCCTTAACGGCAACCTATAGTTGCCTAATCTGATTTACCAACAGCTACCCTCACCTGTGTCCTTTGGACCATACATAGGCTTCAGATTGGTCTCCAGTCTTGCCAATTTATTGCCATTTTCCCGAGTATCTCCATTAGTTTTTTCCAATTCAATCTATCAAACCCCTTATCAACATCAACAAAGCAAATGAAAACCTCCAGGTTACATTCTATGTCCCTTTCAATAAATGTTCTCAACACCACATTTGCATCCCGAGTTAACCTTCCCAAACGGAACCAAAACTGGCCATTGACCAAGCAGTAATTGCCTTACTCTCCAACCTTTAATTAATTATTCTATGTAAAACTTTGGCTACAAGTGAAATCAAACATTGTTCTATAGTCCTTGCATTCTGATGCTTCCTTTTTCTTCAGGATAGGAATCAGGACTGTTTTCACCAAGTTTTCTGGCCATAATCCTTCCTCGAGGATCCTATGAATAATCTTGAAAAACATTGCCTACCTTTATTTCCTAAATACTTTTACAACTGCGAAGGTATGTTTTCTAAACTTACAGCTTTTTGGCCTTCATTTCTCTTTCAATGCATTCTTCATTTCACTGTCAAGTATAATTGGCTTGACATCACCCTCATCCTCTATATCAAGATTAGTTGGTATACTATTGCTATCATATAGCTCCTCCACGTATTCCCACCACCTATGTTGAATACCTTCATCCTGTTCTCTCCTTAATCCTAGGTACTGTTTGAAATTTACAAGCTTTGAGCGACTAATTACCTTCTCCACCTTGTCCATGAATTTAACTATGAGATCCGGACAGTTCAGATTTTCTTCCGGCTCCCAGGTATCATCTTTCGAAGAAAACCCCTTCCATCTAATCAAAAATTCTCGAGCTCCACCCTTCTTAAATCTCACCTCTATCACCTTCTCCACCTGAAAAAAAATAAAAACAACAAACTTCACTAAGTTATGTCATTCAAGTATGCATTGCATTTATCCAATTGTTAGTTGATGGTCAATGAAATCATATCTGACAGAGCCATGCATTATCTTTCAAATAAAGATTAATACATGTTCCTAGATTGCAGTACCTCTCCTTGCACTAATTGACAAAAGGCTTAATGGTAATCAGTGCTCTTTTTAATGTGTAAACTAAGTGGATGGTATAATTTTCTTAAATGCATTTTATATTGAGAATCACCAGAGTTATTGACAATGTCTTCCAGAGTCTGGTGCACGAGCTAGGCTTTCCAAGGCCCACATTTTGATGAGCCACTTATCTCACTAAGAGCAAAACTCACTCTGTGAAATGAGTGACTCCTTGAAATGCACCTGGTGTACCATTGAGCAACAAAAAAGATATATGCACATATGCTCATTTGACAGGCCACCAGATTCCAAAATCAACGTTTTGTACAAATTAGAAACTTAAATAACATCATTTACCTCGAAAGATAACCAAAGCGTGATAATTACTGGTGGAGATTTCATCCTCCCAGAAATATATGTTGCTCAATGCTCAAATACAAAGAAAATAATGCGCACTACTCTACGACACTTCCAAGAAAAAAATCCTCGGGGAATTACTAGATGAAAACCCCAAGTCATTCTGGCGCTATGTGAGAGAGCTACAGGGCAAATGTTCAACAGTAGAGTCTTTACTGGACACAAACGGCAAAGTGGTCAGCAACAGTATCGACTAAACCAATTTATTAAACCACCACTTTGAAAATTTATTCACTATGGATGACACAAAACACAATTTAGACATTCCTGACGGTAATGAGCTGACGGCTGACATAACAATTCAACGTGATGGAATAATTAAATAACTGTGTTCAATTAAAAGTAACAAGTCCCCAGGTCCAGAAGGAATACCTGCACACGTGCTCAAGAAGTTAGCGTCACAGATTGCACTATTCTTAGAAATTATATTTCACAATTCATTATCCAAAGGCAAGGTGCCCCAACACTGGAAAATGGCCAACATCACTCCGATATTGAAAAAAGGAAATATAAGTGACCCAGTACCCCAGTAACAAAAAAATTTCACTTCATTGAAAACTGCTACGAATGTACATATAGTATCCCACCACTTTTCGAAGGATTAAGGTGGGAGCCCCTAGTGACTCGGAGGCTACACACTAGGCTTAGGTTGCTTGATCTATTATATTGATAAATTGAGAATGATTACTGATAAATTCAGAACTGATATTTTTCAGAGCGACACACAGAATATTGTCATCACTCCTCACTGCATCTCTAGGTCTAACAGATGCAATAAAATAACAGTGACACACTGCCCCTAGTCACTCGAGAGGCTACACACTAGGCTTAGGTTGCTTGAGAAATTCAGAACTGATATTTTTCAGAGCGACACAGAGAATATTGTCATCACTCCTCACTGCATCTCTAGGTCTAACAGGTGCGATAAAATTACAGTGACACACTGCCGAACAGATAGGTACAAAAACTCGTGCTTTCTGCGAACAATAAGCGACCACAATAAAAATTGAGCTTCACTAAATATATAATATAAGTCACCATGTCATCTCCCAAAAACTTACTTCTTTACACGACTGATGACCTAACACCCCCTGCCACACACCCATGCGGCGGCTCGCAGGGTATTATGTAGATGAAGAAATGTGGGCCACGGAGAACATAACTTGGCACCAGTAAAAAAGACTTATTCCAGATCATCAACCACGTAAGATAGACAATATACAGGATTTCCTGAATAATAGATTTCATTGCTATTTCGGATACATATGAATTGTTTCAGCAACCAGTCATTACATATGTAACAAGAGCTGAAAAAACTGAAGATATCAATTGAAGCATGTTTGGATTATGATAAACTAAAACACATTTTAAGTTTTTAAATGAACCATCTTTACAGCATGACGAAATTATTACTGGAATTCCAAGAGGAGAAATGCAAGAACAATTGCAGAGATGATACTCAGTTTCGGCCCAAGTTTAAGTAACAACAGATAGTGAGGATTTCCTTTGAATAAAAGAATACAAAGACATGAAAAGGCTTTAGAAAGGTATTTCCTCAGTAGATGAAAAAATTCACATTCGAGTGGAAAATGCTTTGCGCAACACCATATTTAACTATTTTATCAATTAAATGAAGATTCAAAGGTTACTTTGTCAATACATTAATAAGATGAAATAGAAAGAAAACTTCATGAGCTACAGCCGCCAAAACAGCTTAAAATGCACCAGTGGTTTCAGGAGGATGGTGCATTATCATAATGACCACAGATTTAGGCCATTTTTGAGTGAAAACAAGGCACAGATGCACTTCATCTTCAATTTGCAGATGAAACTAAAAACTGAGAGTGACCTCATATTCCTCGGTGTCCCCATCCACAGTTATTGGTTTGGGCACACTCCTTTTTTCCTTCTGTTTTCTTAAGAAATCCTGCAAGATTTCAGGGCAGCTTAATTTATTCTCACTGATCCAGCTATCTTCTTCACTTGAGAATCCCTTCCAATGCACCTTATACCGCCTCTTATTTTTTACAGTTCTCACTGCCAAAATTGAATCCACCTGGAAAAAAATTGAAACGATTATTAGTCACCATAAGTTAATAGGATACAGAGGAAAAATTTCATCTGTATTACTGCATGGTATTGCATGCGCATTTTGAAAGTCCCTCAATGACAATCTTTTGCACCTATGTTGTATTATACTGGGTCCGGCACAGAGGACGGACGGTTTTTAAAAAATCACAATATCGGTAATTGATACTCAAAAACAAATTTATAGACGGATTCGGATTTAAAATGAAGTAGCATTTGTCACAATTAAGTGTGGAAAATCACATCAGTCATGTGGTGACCGTTTTTGACGATGCATTGCTGGAGGCGTTCTTGAAAGTTCGCTTAGACTCTCTCCAACATCGTGCTCTGAACTTCGACTTCCACGCGAATTGCCTCCTTCAAATCGTCCAGAGTTCGGGGCTTGTGCTCGTATACACGAGCCTTGAGGTGTCCCCATAGGAAAAAATCGCAGATGGATAAATCTGGGGACCGAGGAGGCCAATGAACATCACCAAACCTGGAAATAAGGCGACCACGGAAGAGAGGGCGAATAACGTTCACCGTTGCTCTGGCTGTGTGGGCGGTCGCACATCCTGTTGGAACCACACACGTCGGAATGGAACACGTCGTCGTCGTAATTAAGGTGAAAAGAAGTTGGTGATCATTTCGACATAGCGCTCCGAGTTCACGATAACAGCAATACCATGACCGTCTTCGAAGAAGTAAGGGCCGATGATGCAAGTTTGCGATACAGCGCACCAAACCGTCACTTTTGGGGCGTGCAGCGGTCTTTCATGTAACTGTCGCGGATTTTCATTAGTCCAATAACGGCAATTCTGCTGGTTAACCATGCCATTAAGATGAAAGTGAGCTTCATCACTCATGAACAAAATGAGGTTCTCATTTTGCTCGATAAGTGCTTCCATCTCACGTGCGGAGTTCATTCGTTGTGCGTAATCTCCAGGCTGTAACTGCTGCACAATGGCCAATTTGTAGGGGTGAAAGTGGAGTTCCATATGCAAAATACGCCTTACCGAACGATCACTGAGGCGAAGTTCAGCAGCATGTTGCCGAGCAGATCGAGCGTGACTGCGAAGGAAGACTTGTCGTACGCGTTCCACATTTCCAGGGGTTCGAACCGTTCGTGGAGCTCCTGGTGGGGGTTTGTTTATCAGTACACCACGTGTGCGAAGTGCTTGAACCCAACGAAGGATGGTGTTTCGAGAAGGAACACCTCGATTCCGATGAATATTGAAGTGGCGACGAAACTCACGCTGTACAGCCGTGACAGACTCATTATTTCGCACAAAACTGTCGTACGCGAAAACGCGGTACTCAACAGTCCACGGCTCCATAATGTCGACTGGTAAAAGTGCTAGACTAGAACTTTTTCTAGGAACGCACGAGGCGAACGGCACTCTCCCCACCACTCTCGCCCGTATGGGCCCGAGTGTGCCCGAGTGCGCCCGACACAGCCAGAGCAACAATGAACGTTATTCGCCCTCTTTTCCGTGGTCGCCTTATTTCCAGGTTTGGTGATTTTCATTGGCCTCCTCGGTCCCCAGATTTATCCATCTGCGATTTTTTCTATGGGGACACCTCAAGGCTCGTGTATACGAGCACAAACCCCGAACTCTGGACGATTTGAAGGAGGCAATTCGCGTGGAAGTCGAAGTTCAGAGAACGATGTTGGAGAGAGTCTACGCGAACTTTAAAGAACGCCTCCAGCAATGCATCGTCAAAAACGGTCACCACATGACTGATGTGATTTTCCACACTTAATTGTGACAAATGCTATTTCATTGTAAACCCGAATCCGTCAATAAATTTGTTTTTGAGTAAAAATTACCGATATTGTGATTTTTTAAAAACCGTCCGTCCTTTGTGCCGGACCCTGCACATTCCTTCAGAATTTTATGTCTTATTTGCAAAAAGACAGAAAAGGGGAGTAGGGGGGGGGGTGGGGGGGGGGGGGGGTGAGGGTAAATTGGGTCTATTGTGTCGGTCCTATCCCACCAGTTGAAAAATTGGACTGGATAAGGTTTATGCCAATGCTATACTTATGGGAATTCTCAGCGGAAATGTTTTCCACGTTTCCGCTGCGATCCTGTTAGAGATGTCAGCCTGATCAACGTTATCCATATTCAAAGCGCTTTTGGTGGTCTGACGGAGGTCTTTCAAATATCAAAATAAAATGCAACACGTAATCCTAAATGTGATGTAAACAATATAACCAACCCAACGATTGTGATAAGTTAAGGAGTTGATATTTGAAAGCTGCCCAGGGAAATCATTTTGATCGAGTCCCTACCTCTTGACCAAAGGTATTTTTTTTAAATTATGAAGCAGAAAGTTGCAGTATAACATACGCCGATTAGATGAAGTTGTACCACGTGTTAACATTGTGTAGCGAAAAGATTTCTCTCTTTTCGGCATGCAGCGTATTTAATGCCAAGTAATTTCTAATGGAAAACAAAAATTGAGTCTTTGCTGAATTCTATGGTTATGCGGATGGAAGTCTGTTCAAAAGCATTCTCACAGTAGAATAATTAGGTATAGAGTTATAGAGAATAAAATACTGTTTCTAAGAGGGAGCTGTAAAACTATTTGCGGGAAAAATATCACGTTAAAATTCAAAGATGCATAGTTCCATTGTTCCAAACATGGTGGAGAAAACATTTATGAAACCGGCTACCATAAAATAATTTATTTTTGAATACAAAAATCAAATCTTAGTCCAGGCAATCGATTTTTCATTTTGAGAATTTAGTCAATTCGAATCGTCAATTGCATTTTCAGATTCCATTAATGCCAGTAACTGTGTAGCATGCCAGTTTAAATAAACATGTAAATGCACTTCGTAACTTCCATTACACATGACGAAGACTTAAGTTGGGAGGTGGTAAGTGTTTTTGGACAGGAGTATACATGACGTCAAAAGAGCTGGAGAATCCCCCTCAAAAGCTATAGCGCAGAACCCTATTTCCCCCTAAAATAATCTTGTTCCTTCTGGCTTCATTTTTTTTTTAATTGAATACCTAATAAATAAATTGAAATAATAGTATCATTAAAAGGTAATATTTAATACGAAATAGAAGGATTATAAGTTAGAGACAAAATCTTCATTTTTATCCTAAAAAGCCTGTTGTTTATCTTCATGTGCATAATATTTTTTTTATTTCTTTCTTTCAAGAAAAACTTTTTCCAAATCTTACCCCTCCCCTGCTCCAAAAATAATATTTTGAATGCCACAGATTACATTAGTCACTCTCATCATTCAGATTTTTAAATTTCATTTTATTTATTTTTCTGCCTTCATTATTAAGACAGTTTTTTTAAATTCCCCCACCACCCAAAATTTCAATGGTGCAACTTGCACCATAAATCCCCGCATAGGCACCCCTGTACAGAAGAGAGACATCCTTGGAGAACATATCCAAACAGGAAGTATGGATTTACAGGAAAAGAAGGAAAAACTATATTTATAACTAAAGGGTGTCCAAAAACTTCTGCAACATAACATACATACATACATACCAATCACACCATTCCCTTCCGGGGTAGGCACAGTCACAAAGTTTCACTCAAAAATACATAATTGTAAACCTAACTGTGCTTCGACAACATAGCACATATTGTAAATAAAAGGTGTGTTTAAATTGTATTGTGTAATTTAATAAGTAATCCCAATGGAACAGACTTTTCGGTCACCCTGTAGACTCACAACTTGGAGAGAAAATTAAGTCCAAGGCATTATTAGTTCTGTTCACAGCTCCCATGTTGCAATTTCCACTACCTTAGGTGTTCTTCTCGTTTCTCTGAATTACGTAGGACACAATGGCAGCATTCAGGACCTTACCGAGTTATTCTGTGTTATTTGGGGAGGATGTGATTAACCCCTCACTGATATCCACCCAGACACGCAGGCTTCCCATCCTCATTCAATGGATCCCCACTAAGTTAACACGTACCGACACCAAAAAAATTTTTACCTTACATCTGCATTCCAGCATTTACACTACAGTTGAACCCACACCCAGAAACATGAGCTCTTTGTTTTACTCTGCAGTACTTAAATCAGTGTCCACTAAAGTCAAAATATGAAATTCAAGCATAATCCCAGTTTTTCAAGGCTAAATTTATTTTTAAAAATTCCAGGTTATAATATAATAGAACACTGTTTTTATATGAGCCAAAGTGATGTTTTTCGAGATTTATGTAGAATAAGGATTTTTCAGCCTAAACCCACATGTAAGAACAAAGAACCCCAAAACAAGAATTAAGTAATTAAATAGTTATAAATAATAAAATAAGAAATGAGTGTTTAAATAAAACAATCAAATATGTAGTTCTATTGGAAATAAGTTTTATACTGGTTTTAAGATGATTAAACCAGAAGCAGGCTTACTCTTAAGTTTTTCTACTTTGCTTTCTCTACTAAGTTTCTGCCTTTGATTTATTTATTCACACCAACGGTAAATCCATTACATCAAGTACAGTTATCAAGTAACAGATACATATATTCAAGTCATCGTTGTTGATTTTCTCTATAAATAAGAAATATGGTGTGACTTTGCAAAATTCCATTCTCCTGTGAATTCCTCATGAAAAAACAGCTAAGTCAATAATTATTATAAATGTGCGGTTTTGTACAGGAAGGATAGGGTTACAAAAACACCGAATATTACGAGGATCTTACGAATAGGGTTGCCACGACACGAGAAAAACCTCAAATTCTGTCACATAGTCACCCTAGTTTACGGTATCTACAAATATTATTAAGAGCAGGCTAATGCTGAAGCCAGGTTTCTCTACAACCTTCCTCCCTTCCTGCCCCCTAAGGCACAATTGACCTTAGTTGTCAGTCACCTCCCTAAAAATAAGGATTTTTTGTCTTGAAATGATTACAGTAGAGCCTTCCGATGGGTTCGACATGCGATGGATTCGACTTACGATCTCAGCTGATTTTGCACGCGCTTTTTAAAATTTCAAATTTCTCCGATTTTGTTTTAAATATCGATAGTGTTTTAAATATTGGTTCAGTGATATTTTAAATAATTTCAATCCAGGATATTTCATTTGCATTGGCTCTGATGCGTACACTGAATGAATTGGCATTGATGCTCTTTAAACCAATTCCTCATCTGGAAATAATGCCGATTCAACATACAATGGAATTCGCTTTACGATCAGTCTTCCAAAACAGATTAATATCGTAAAGCAAGGAATTACTGTATTTTTTAAATTCCTGTTCACCAGAAATTCACGAATAATCCACGGAGATTTCACAGTGTGGAAAATTGACGAATAATTCCAGATTTTCCCGGTCAGTGGACACCCTGTTAAACAGTAGTTATACTTGCACTTTGACAAATCTTGTCTTGGGGGCAACTATATGCTATGCTAAACACCACGACTTTATTCCCCAGACAATAGTCAGTAAAATCTTAACTCATTCATACCATATCATGAGTTACTAAATATCTTACATCAACTTTGACGATACTGGGATTGGCAACAGAAATACCTTAATGGAGTCACCTGTAAGTGCACAGAGGTGCAAAATTCCTCTAAGGTAACATCATTTGATTTGACAGGGACTTGAACCTGGATACCTTGGTATCACAGATTGCTTTAGCCAGTTATGCTACCAAGGCCTCTGTATGTGTTGACTTTTAGTGAACTTCAAAGAAATAAGTTATTCAAGAATGCCAGACATACAGCATTGAGAAGCAGTCCAAATACTTATTTTAAGGCCCACAAAAACCCAACAGAAAAGAATGTCTCAGTAGCTTAACTGGCTAAAGTACTGAGTATGTGTTATATTGAGGGATCCAGGTTAATGTCCCCATCAAAGCATATGATTTTTCCTCGGTCGAATTTTGATATAAGATATTTACTCATGTGAGAAAATTTCCAATACCCACAACCCTTTAAGCAAGACTGTAAGAAGAGCCTAACCTGCCTCCCTTCCAAAACACTTAATCACGCTTAAACCCACATAAGACAGCAGCATTATTTTTATGACAATGCTTCAGGTCAACTATCCTCTAGGCTTACCTCATACTCTCTCCCTGACTTGGCACGAGGCTTTTGTGGTTTAACAGGCGCTTCTATGACAGGCTGGCTTGCAGCCTGGCTCCTTTTTGGTTTTGGAGTCGCTTCAACAGTCTCCTCCGGTTCTACCATTGTAGTTTTAAATGCCTCAATCAACACTGGATCCAGGCTTTCAGCAGATTCCCAAGTGTCTTCATTTGCTGAATAATTCCTCCAACGCACCTTGTATTGCACCTTTTTCCGGCTGATTCGTGAATCAACCACCTTCTCTGGCTGTTAAGAAGAAGTTTTAGAAATTTTAAAATTATTATTACAAAGAAATTACCATTAAGATATAATTAGTTTTGATTACCTTAAAACCGCAACCCGACCAAACATGCAGTGCAATTTAAACAGAATATAAGATAAAATGGTCAGCTTCAGCAATTAGCAGCTGCTGCACAGCACAGGGCACAATGGCAGTGTCTGATCATAGAACTACCACAGTTTCCGAGTACTGAAATCACAGGTGACCCTAACTGATCTGCATACATTTATATAATCAGCATGGAGATAGCCATTTACCGAATCACTTACCATCTATTGTCCAAAAATACATAGTTTTGTTAGCCACTGTAGTATAATCTAGCCTAAGTATTATTTCAATACACCAATTTTTTCTCGAGAAAGAAAAGAGCTATGCCCACAGTATGCGAAAGACAGGTATCTCACTGTTCTCGGAACTAAACATCAACACCTTCCTGCTCTCAATGCACTCAACTATTACCGTTTTGTACAAAAATAATGCTGAGCATATCTCAAAAATTGTTTCAGGGTATGCTAATTAAACATGAACAAGAAATATTAATCTGAAGGATTATCACATATCTTTTTTGCCGAAACGGATGATGAAAGATTAATTCAAATATATTTTTAATTACTAATGAATGTCTTCCACCGAAAAATAGGTAAATATTCCCAACAAACATATTTCTATTACGCATTAGGCTTCATTGATGCATTACTAGTATATACACTTCAACCAAGAAACCCTAACGTAGGTAAGTATGTAAGTCTGCGCTGAAATTATTTTCGCCGGGTTAATGTTTTACACCTCTCGCGCAGGAAATGATACGGTCAAATATATTTTAACTATAAATAAAAACTGATTTGGGAACATGCAGGTAATAATTAACTGAACACACTTTGCTGTCCTCGATGACACAGAAAACGGGCGGTAAGGTTACTACGTTGCGTAGGAATGAACCAACATTTTGGAGGGAATTAAAATTTACTGTTGCCAGTAAAGTCAGAGGGAAGTCAGTTTAATGCGAGAAATAGTATTAAAAAGGCTCCTAGTGAGTGACCAAGAAAATTCGTACACCTGATTATACTCTGTCGGAT
This sequence comes from Ceriagrion tenellum, assembly GCA_963169105.1. Taxonomy (NCBI): domain Eukaryota; kingdom Metazoa; phylum Arthropoda; class Insecta; order Odonata; family Coenagrionidae; genus Ceriagrion; species Ceriagrion tenellum. Next base: position 32,436,926 of record OY720639.1, read on the forward strand.
ATCAATGAAAATAAAAAGAGAAACCAGTGACATAAAAGAACAGGATGCCATTCTTAGAACCGCATAGTAAACAAACAGCCAAAACATAACACGCACACGTGATAAGCACATCTACAGTAGTTTCATTAGTTGGAATGAGAGTAAGCGGATCTTTCAATCACAATGAAAACAAACCAGAAGGCGGCGGTACAGATGGGCGGAGGACAAAGTATTTTCATTGAACAGATAGGTGATGAAAAAGGTCATAAGCATGAGTTTTACCTCTCTGCACAAGGGTTCATCATCTTCGCGCTTGATTCTTTTGCTCGGGACAGCCGTAATTACTGTTTCAGAGTTATTCCTACTCTTCCTAGTCTTGGATACTCTCGGCGCAATCTCGGACACAGCTGCAGTCGTTTCGCTTGCATCTCCATTTTCTTGTTTTACTTCCGAATTCGTTTCAGAAGTTTTCTTCTTATTCTTCGTCAGTCGTCTCATCTTCGTTAAGACACAATTCACACAACCCTTTCACTTAAGGCCAAGAATCTAAATCGAAGTAAATACGAACAGCAACAACACCTATAATCAAAATATCAAGGCAAACAAAGCGAAACACAGCGTAAGGACGCCGACGCAATGGTTGCTAGTAACGCCACCTTACTGACGCTACCACAATCAAGTTTCACCCTGTGGGTCAGCCACTCCCGCCCTTTACTGACGCGCTGCAGTATGAAGTCGTTTCGCGAATTTCTGTTAAGGTTGCAAGATCCATCCATGACTAATTTAAAAGAAATTAATTCTTTTAAGCTACGAAGAGTTTCATGAAATCAATTGAAAGAGGAACATCATTGACGTTCGGAATAAAACTGTAAATTAGAAAGTTTGACGGAATTTTGTAATCCGATGAGCGTAGGTGCGTTTGGATGGATAATCTGCCAAGCCAATACAGCCGCAGGCTCCTTGATTGGAACAATGTATTATTTTTCAGCTCGTCCCACATTATTCAGACCATGAAGCCTCGAGGCTTATTTTGATTTCAGCCAATTGTGCACGGAGTCGTCATTTGGGCAGGAAGAAATAAAATACGCTACAGGAGCTCACAATCTACAATGTAAAGCCCACTCGGGCGTGTAGCGAATCAATTTCCAGGTTGCTCCAGGCCAATTTTCTTGTATCTCGATTAAGGAAAAGTTGAAAAGGCGCTAAATTACGCTGGATAAGTATGCACTACCTATTACTTAAGAATAATGAAAAAAAAATATTTCTGATAAATATCATCCTTGACTGGTGGGACCTCCTTTCGCTCTCGCATACTCTATGCATTCGCGTGTCTTGTTAATGTTAGCTGGCATTTACCGCAACCAGAAATAAGATTCGGAAGATCTCTAAACAATTGTGACGGTTAGTAGTCCTACTTTAGCGGAAAGTTGTCAATTCAGGCATGGGTGTACTCCGGATTAATGCCAGGGGGCAGGACACACTTTCGCAGCTATAGATTACTGTCAGGAGGGCCAAAATATTGTCCTGTCTAGCTCCGTTTTGCAGAGTTAATGTGACAATAGACCCCCCTTGAATCCCCAAGGCTACACCCATGAATTCAGGGTACTTACAGACTACGCAACCTGAATACATCACCGGCACTACATACCGGAGGCCTATCCGGATTATCGAGGGTCTGATGGATCATAATAATGGCTCAATTTTGGCAAAAAAGACTGACTGGTGGCAATCAGTATTAGCATTAGACCATAGTCTAGAGCTACTGGGATTAGTCACTGCCTGATGTTCACAACATTGGAATGATACTCCCATTAGAGGAAATGAAAAAAATACTGTTCGAGAGACGTTGGTAGTTAGCATTGAATGAAAATTTGTACAACTCAAAGCACGCCTTCCGTTTCATCTCTTACTTTCGAACCATACCCCATGTCTCAACGAGGGATTCCTTTCCGCTGACTTGCAACCTCCTTTGTATTCCTGCGTCTCTTGAAAACCCCTTCATCATCGCCCTCATTTTCTTCAAATCTCATCATCCAGCTCATAAATCATTACCCTCTCCAAGTATAACAATGTTAACTGGTTCATTTCTCATACACCGTTACACGTTACGCACCGTTACATCGTCGCATGCGCCCTTCGAGTAAACTTTAAAGGGTTGAGTGTACGTGTTTAGAGTGAAAGCCAACTTAGGTTTATCCATGCAGTGAGCATGACTTATGTTCAAGAGAGTCATATCGAGTGATGAGAAAGAAAATTTTAGGATTTTATATTCAACGACGATTGTGAATTATGTCTCTCCGATTGGAAAATAACTTATGCAACATTGACGTGGTGGAAGGAAATGTACAGTTATATCTTTGTAACCGCCATGACGCCAGCATTGCAATTTATAAATAGCTGTTTGTAAAATACGCTGGACTTTTCAATAACGATTTTTATTTCTATTCCTTTCCCCGCCCACTAAACGCCAAAGAATTTGATTAGTTGGAGAGTAGAAGAGGGGAGGGGATGCGCGGCGTTACCTTTGTAACACATTGTATATAAATGTCTGCGACTGGAGAAGTGGAAGTCATTATTAAGTTGGGATTTTAATTTAACCCGGGAGAGCTCTCCAAGGCTAAATTGCCGCCCCAACCAACCCGACCTTGCCAACGTGAAAACAATATTGGGCCGACTTTGGCCCGATATTTGATGCTACTACAGGGATATAACGTTAGAAGACATGCACTCCGCATGTCATCCATGTGGGGAGAATTTTACATAAGTCTTTTCTTCGGCTAATTTGGCATTAGTAAGAATAAAAAACCAAACACTTGTTTGCCAAGAAATTAATTTTTTTTAATCCTTTCTTAAAGAGATAACGTCGTGCATGTTTGAAAAAGAAATAACAAATTTAGTACTTATAATTTCCCTTTTCCGACCTCATTAAAACTGAAAAATATGCCGGTTAAAAGTAGTAATAAAATTTAGATAATTTATTCCAATTAATGCAGTTTAAACATTTGAAAAATCAGAAAATGGACCCAAAATAATTTTTAAACTCATTAGGAGTTGACATTGACCAATAAGGCCAGTGTTGAAGCAGGAAATCAGCGCAGAGGGCGACTACCGATTACAGGTTATAATTTATAGCTACCAATTCCTTTGTGGAACGTGGTAGGGCGCGCGGGGTGTCAGCAGCACCCAGAACAATTTAAATTGCTCCAATCTCAAAGCCAAATGAAATTCTGATAGACGATTATACGAAGGTGATTCGAAAGTATGAAAATGTGCAATATTGTAGAGCCGATGATTTATTTACATTGTATCAAAAAAGAACCTTAGGGTGTCAGTTACAGCCCGCGCGCCCTTTCCTGGGATAATTAATAATGGAGTATCTTTTACCGGAATTCAATAGGTACAATAGTATAGTTATATACATTGCATAATAGTGTGATGACACACGCTTGGCTGATCGTTTTTCCTACTCCGACTGGAAAAAGTAAACGGCACTGTGAATCCTCCGCGCTTTCATTTCACTGAAACATTTTCCACGTTACATTAGGCACTTTTGAAACGCAAAGATATTATGGCTAGCAATAAGTAATAGGCTGTTTACTTGAGTGAAAGGTACAAATTTAATTGGATTGCGGGTACAACGGTATAACTCTCATCATCGGTTTCGAAATTAGCGGAGTTTAAAAACTTTTTCAACAGCTCGAGGACAACTCAATATATAAAAATATGTCTCTTCATTTTTTTTTAATGTTTGGCTAACTTATATGAAATTCGCTACTCTTTGTGAATAGTGTTAAGAGAACGGCGATGAATTGGGCCATCGGGTTTTGAGCGCTGAAAAGTGTCTTTTTTCAATTAAAATAGCTTGAAAGTACCGATAGCGATAGGAAAAAATCGACTCTCAGAAACTAGAAATATTCATTCTATCACATGGTTTTTATTTAGCATTCTAAAGTCGATGGTCTCGATTTATTTAGTGTACAGAAGCTCTAGAACTTTGCACATGACATGGCTTGTAGTAATGGTACGGGTGAATAATCCCTTTTCCGAACACACTTGGCTCCTAAGGCACTTCTATTTCCCTGGCCAGCGCAAACAGGAAATATTTAAAGAGCCAGATTTTAATCCAGCAGTGAAGGGCGACTCTTGGACATGTAAATCCGGCGTTCAAATGTTGATCCGCCTTTGCGGAAGGCAGTTGAATTCTGAATAAGTATGTTCCCTAAGCCTGGATGAATATAGGACATGCCGGGTGATACTGGGAGACATAAAATTGGTTACATCATGATGAGGCAAAGTTTAGAAATTGTGTCAAAAACTCGCGAAGCTATGTAGTGAGGGCTTCTAGGAAACTCACTACCTATCGTGGGCTTATGGGAAACCTACTACCGCTCAACTCTCCCAAGGATGACTATACCTTGGCAAGAAAGGCAATGTCCGCCTTACTCCCCTCCCCCCTTTTTGGACGTCCACTCATCAGAAAGAGCAACGACCGCGCTATCTTCACTTGTGTCACCGGCAACCTTTGACCCTCAGGAATGCCTTATAGTGCGAGATGATCCCTCAGGGAGACTTCCTTCCCCGGTTCCCCCAGTTATCTTCACCTTCCAGTACAGTGGATCGACAATCCAACAAATCTCTCGTGGGTCGACCTTTGCCCATCTCTCCCTCCTCTCCGAGGCAGCGGGTCGCACCTTAGACCACCCTCAGGGACGCCCTCGCGCCCAGTGCCGCTTCCTTCGTCCCGAATCCCCCTCGAGCCTCCGCCGTACCCATCTTCGAATCCCGTCCACGGAACTTCTGAATTCCGTAAGTGTCTACCGCCCTAACTCCCCGGTGTCTAGCCTCGCTTGCAATCATTCAAGGGCTCAAGAAAGATGTGTAAAGCAAACCACGAGGGGTACGCAACTTCAAAAACAAGTGTACACCCTGTACACCGCATTTCCATATCAGCCATTTCTATCGATTTCTATCACACTCTTCAGCAACCTATTTTAACATCCTCCAGCCACCTACTCTGCCGGTCTCGAATTTCATTCAGAAGTTTCCTTTCCTCGCCCACCATCTCAAGCACTTCTCCTTAGTCCTCCTTTCCGCCCACCCCACCTTCTCCATCCTTCTCCACTCACACATCTCAAATGGCTGCAGCCTATTCCCGTCCTCCTTTCTGAGGGTCCACGTTTCTACCCCAAGTGAAGTTAACAAATTTCTTTTATTGCTTCCATAATGTTTAATTTCTCACGCGGCAAAATGATTGCTTGTAATAAGAAATTCAAGCAAACGATGTAATACTTTCCTGGCGAATATTATGTGTGAAATTCTCTCGGGATTCACACCGGATTAACTTTTTGGCTGCCTCCAACGTTTCGATGGATAACACTTCCATCGTCAGCAGGGTAATGATGCCCGGGCCGCCTGTGTTCTCCCTTATATAGGTTCTTGGACGGTTACGTCTGACTGACCATTGTTGTTACTTCTTTCCGTTATTATTTTTGTAATTAACGAATTCACCTTTTATTTAGCGAGTACCCCGAGTCATACATCTCCTGCGTTCTTTTAAGCGCGTTTCAATTAGGTTGTATCATCCTGATAAATCCGCCGTGGCGGAGCATAGCCTAAAGGACCTCATCTCCTTTAGGGATGCGAAAGTCATATGCAAGGCCAATGGTTATTGGGAAAGGGTATTTGAGGAAGCCATAGAAATACATCTTCAGCCAAATAAATAAAATCGTGACTCGCGGTACTCGATAAATCAAGGGTGGGAACAGTTAATTTCAAAAATAATAACGGAAAGACGTAACAGCAACGTTTAGTCAGACGTAAACTTCCAAGACCCTATATAAGGGAGAACACAAACGGCCCGGGAATCACTACCCTGATGACGATGGAAGTGTTATCCATCGAAACGTTGGCCAAAGCCAAAAATTTAACCCGGTGTGGATCACGAGAGAATTTCACACAAAGAAATTCAAGTCTGGAGAGAAGATCAAAATTCCACACTGGGAGACGACCAGATTGGGAGCGCAAGTCGGGATGCGGTCGCGGTGATGAGAACACTCATAAAAACATAGAGTATCATCAGGATGATTTTGACTTCTTTGTGGATTTCGTAAAGGCGGAGGACCGATTACATTGGTAAATATATATGCTGATTCCCGGGATAATGGGAATAGATTGGCGAGGTAGGAGACACATCCGAAACTTAAACATGCCCCAGAAGTCAAAGGTGAGGGTGCTGACGATGGATCGGGTTGGGCGTCTATAGGTCGTGGGGTAAGGCAAGAGTGCCCATTCCCACCTTTGCTTTTTAGCACTTTTTTAATGGTAGGAAAGACATGAGAATAGCTAGAGGAATCGAAATAGGAGGCCTGATAATAAAGTCTGTCGGATTCGCGGACGACCAATGCGTTAGTTAGGATCTTCGAAGGCACCGCAGGCTTCAGGGAATGCAAACTAAATATCTATGCGGTGATGCGGAATGGGGTGCTGAGGATGTTGAGTGTCGTTATTGAGTGAGACAGAAACGTGGACTCTGTGACAGGTGGACGAGAATAAGAGAGAGAAAAAGAGAGAAAATAAGAGAGAAGAGAGAGAGAGCAAAGTTCGGGGCCGTTTTCGCTGACGAAGAGCGGGTGCGAGTTTCAGAGTGCAGGCACAGAGTATCAGCAGTGCAGCACTCTGTGGTGCAGGTACGAGGCATGGGTACGAGGTTTGGAATGCGGTTGCGGGTACTGTGGAGATGGGCAGGGTCGATCATTTTAGTGATTCAATCATTTTGATTCGAGCCACTTAAGAGATTCGATCAACTGATTCAATCATTTGATTGATTATGACTCGTAAGTCAGATTGATTAGATGAATCACGAGACTCACGTGAATCGAAAGACTCAAATGAACCAAGGTTGAAGAGACTCCAACACTCGAATGATACTAATTGATGCCATCAATCTATTTGAACAACTTGCATAATTAATGGCAAATAATTTATATCGCACTTAGAAATTTGGGAAGGCTGTTTGATTTCCATATTCCACAAATTTTGGATCCGCATTCAATTGGAGATTTCCAAGTACTATAGTCACGAGAATATTTAGAGAGGCAAAACTGATATAGACTCTGAATTCAAGAAGAATAACTTTAAAGTATGCATATGAAAATTAAATTACTAGCTCAGACTACACAAATTAATATGCATGAATGTATTCTGATCTGCTGTATTGAATTCCATTCAATTAGGAGCTTTCAACTGAGCTGGTAATTAAAATTCTTATCAAGTTTACCGACTGAAATTATGCGCTGATGTTGTAACAAGGGTTCAATTTCATCATTTTTTAAATGAGCGCCTTGTCTCAAATTATGCTATACAAACATAAACTCGCTGACAAAATGTTAATGGCTCTATGTCCATGAAATTATCCCTCTGAAAGTTCATGACTAGACTAAACGGATAACGTACATATGAAACAAATATGTTTTTCTACGTAATATCATGATATCACACGGTAGGAGGAAACACAAAATGATTGAATGATCGAATCATTTTCCCGAAATGAATAATGAATCATTTGATTCACTTGGTGATTCAATCATTTTGAACGAATCGATCGTGAACGACCCATCACTACTGGTAGGAATGGCCGTTTTCGGTATAAGAGTGGCCGTGTGGTAGAAGGATGCAGATGTGTGCGGGGTTAATGGTCGGACAGGAGACATGATGTGGGTCCGAAACTTGGACGCGCACCTGAAACGCGGAACTCTGGTGTGAGACTAAAAGGCATGTACCAAAGATTATATACAAGAGAATACATATACGAATATGCTCAGGTGTGTTTTGTGCGTACGTAGGTATGTACGAAACGGGGCGAAACTCTGTTGTGATACTAACGGCGACCTAAAGAGGCTCTGTATGAAATGAAAGTCAATTCGAAAAGGCACGATGTATCACGTGAGAAATAACTCCATTTTTAGTTTGGAACCATACCCAAATAGACTCTGCATTACTTTCCATCATTGATCCTTCTTGCCGGAAGCATGAGGAAGCCACAGCGCTCGGTCTGAAATATGATTTGAGGAATCGGGTGAACCACTACCACAGTGTGGCAGCAGGCCTCGTTCAGTCTACCATCGTACGTACTCTGGACCGTGCGACGATAGGCTGAATTGGTAATGTGAATGCACTTCCGTGCCATGGTAATCCATATTTCGTTATCTTGTCCCTTTACAGTGGTATCGCGAGCAGAAACCGAAAATAATGAACAGCGATGATGAAAAAAACAGTTATTAAGGTGAAGCAGATGATGTTACTTAAATGAATGAGCATGGAAATGTGCAAGAAGTATTCAAGCCTGCCGCGAATACGGCGTTGAATTAAAATGAAATTACCACGAGAAGAAATTGGCCTGGACCGGGAATCGAACCACGGACCTTTTACTTTCCGCGTCAATGCGCAGACCAATACGCTGCCATGAGGGTTAGGAATTCCACATTTGAAAATAAACACTTGTAGAGTTTCCACACTTTTGTTTTCGTCGCCGACCACGGTCGAAAATAAAAGTGTGGACATTGTACAAGTGTTTATTTAAAAAAATTGGAAATCAATAGGCTCCACAAAGTTTGTACCAATACACTCTCTTAAGGCCACTTACAGGTACATTTCATTGTACAAACGAATGTATCGTAGACTGTGCAAGAAACTGTATTGAAATAGAGAAGCTTCTATTTCCCGTTAAGGCATGCAGACAATCATACAATGTTCCGCTTTACACGGTACAGTTTTCCTTTTGCAAGAGTTCATACATTCGTTTGTACAATTAAATATACCGTGTAAAGCGGCCTTTATGTTCGCGTTGCTAGTATTAGGAAGCCTGGGTGCTGTCCGTCGAAGAAATAATACTTGTGTTATTAGCTTGTGACTAGTTATTCGGGTCGGTTAAGTGGATTCCTTCCCCGTTCCCTTTCTAGGAGCCCCAACCATTCCCCGAGAGATAAATGGGAATATGTGTTGTCTCCCTCAAAATTGCCCTAATTGGTCACATGGGGTTAAGTAAACCCCCACCATATTTTATATTAAATTATAATAATAAAACGTATTTTGCATTATATTTTTGTGTTATGATGATTATTACTCCTTTCATTTTAATTATTCGTGCTAAATAAAACCAGTTTATTTTTTTGACATTTTTCAATCTTCGGAATAAACATACTTTTTTTGAGGGAAGAGCGTTGAAAAAAGTTTTTATTAAAATACAATGTTTCCGGAATAGATGCTCATAGTGTTTTTCTTACAATCAATTCTGTAAAAAAGAACAATTTTTTCTGCAAAAACACGATTTTTCATAACCATAATTTTGGCGATTAGTTTTACGATGTAGGTACTTAACAATAAATTTTGCTTGGAAAGCTGTGACACATTTTTCTGCGATCCTTAAACGATACCTAAATAATTGTTTTCATATTTTTAGAACTTATTATTGAAGCAGGATATCACTTTTTCGGTGCTGGGGTGAATTCAACCCAGTGTGACCGTTATGCAATCTAATGAAGTGTGACCAATCAGGGAAGAGTTGCTCTTAAGTCGTTTCCGCCATAAGCAAAATCCAGGAGTGAGCGTAAAAAAACGGCGTCAAATTGATTAGTCGCCGATAGAAAACAATTTGATCATTTCAATGACTAGGGAACTATCTCGCTCAGAGTACGTTAAGTTCGTCGAAAGGAACGGGTAACTCCGGGAGCCTCAGCCCGTAATAGCAGCGATAACATCGCGGACGTTTGGAGGAAAACACATCAATGCAGACATCGGACGAGCAGAGGAGATTGACCAACACCGTCTCGGAAGTGTGACCTTTCACTTTACTTGACGTCAGTACCTTCCTATTTCCCAACCCCATCCATTGTCACCTGGGCGAAAACATTCTGGTCTCGGATAAGGACAAGTTACGCGACACCTGTGGCTACTATCCCAAATTACGTAACCATTTCTCCTATTAGAGGGCACTGATGACCTGCCGTACAAATTGAACCAATTGCATAGATGGCTCAACTAACCCATAATACTCTCTCAGGACTCCCATTGGGAAACAGAGGGAGTCCCTCTGCTTACGTACATGAAGAGAAATCAAGCGAATGCGAGTATGAATAAAAGTAGACAGAAACAACATGTTTCTATCTGAAAGAAACGGGAATTTGACCACCAATATCCAGGTCACAACGTGGGTAGCGTATTGGCCCGGAAAGCCAAAGGTCCGTGGTTTGATTCTCGGTTCAGGTCAATTTTTCCTCATAGCAATTTCACTGGATAGAAATGTGTCATTAGCTAGAAAAAAATTCCAAAGCTTTAAAACGCCACAGGAAAACGGTATTCCTGATTTCATATTAGAAGTGACATCAGGCGTCACTTTACGAAAATTTGTTATTGCTAGAGGTCACCTTCGGGGTCCGCAGATGGTCAATTAAGGGAACGGCACTTCGGAAAAAGGCGTTTATTTCTGGCAACCATACACAATCAGTACCTGAACAACCTCATCTAATACCTTATCGCATTCTCAAGACTGCCGCTCATCCGCTCCTTCTTCCTCGTGACCCAGAAACCATGGCTTGGCGTTCCCATTTGCCCACCTTGTGTCAATCTCATTGGTCACATGGTGACCAACAGCCGCCTCGTAAGATCACATATAAGCAGCAGGTGCCCACGGACTCCATATTGCCAAAGGCGACTCCAAGACCCCTATCTAAATGAAGCCCAGTGACCTCAGCAATATTAAGAAACCAGATAACAACCTCCGACGATGAGCACCCACACTATGGCCCGAGAAACCCACTAAGCTCATTCCAGTAATCTCAACGACCTCATATCATTCCTCCGTAGGGGAACAAATTAACAGATAAATCCAAGGGAATGGCTCTCGCCATTTCCTCTCAGTTCACTCAGAAAATTCACTCACTAAAATTCACTTACTAGTAGAAGCGAACATTTTGAAGTAAGCAGTGCATGAATCAAGGAGTATAGAGTTCTCTATACTCTTTGGCATGAATCATAAGCTGCCAGGGTACTGTGAGTCACAAGGCACACTGTGGCAACTTCGTGGCTCAGAGAAACTTTCTCTCTTCAGATCTGCATCTGCCAAGCGAAGGAGACGGACGGTCTCCTTCGCTTGGCAGAGAGCCAGCAATATCTAGCGCTCAAAATAAAAATAAATAACAGACGAAATTAGCTACAATAATTATATTTCCTCTACATGATCTAAGTACCCGTATTACTTACATTATGGAGCACACAACAGTCTCAATCAATTTTCAATTGAGCCATTAGTTTCGAAGTTAGCAGAGGTTTGCATTGTCTGCAATAACTTAGTCAATAGTTTTAGAGATATAAACAATTTGTTTCCTGCAAACAGTTAGGAATAGATTTGGCTTTGTTGCATCTGAATTTCAAGTTATTGGACGAAAACTACGGGAATCCCAAGCGCTCAAAGTTGGACAACTGGATTTTACGCGCAAAAAACGGGTACTTTTTGAGCAAAAATTACGCACAGGAAATACTAACGGGCAGGGAAATTTTGAAAGTACGTTATATATCGTAGAAATGAACAAGCTCTCTTATGAATTTTACAGCATTGAAATCGGTTTCCTCGTTTGGACGATAGAGCATCTCAAACTCAGGCATTTTGCTTTTTTTACTGACAGAGCATTATATTCATGATGAACATTTAAACTTTTTCTTTTTGCACCTTTTTTTATCATTCACCGACCAGGTTTCAACACTATCATGTGTCATTATCAAGGTGATACATGACAAGTAAGCGAGTTCTTATACACCAATATACACCTATTGGATATGGGGGGTTGAAAGGGCGGGGTGGGGGAATGCAGGAGGTCAAATGAAGGAAACAGGTTGGGAGGGGGGTTGAGTCATGCGTCTTAAGCCGGGTAGAACTTACTTCACAAAATAAACAAACAAAGGGCCACAGCAGAACAGCACAACCGAAGAGTCAAGATAATTAAACGAAACACGTCAGCAGAGCCCTAAATGGATTGTCAAATAACAATAGAATCACAAGATGAAAGCGCCAAACATTAAAAAACTTATAAATACAAAGCCACAATTTCAAAAGAGGTGAATGCGAAATTAGGAGAGCCCTAAATGGATTGGAAAATAAGAAGAGAATTAATTCATAAAATGAAAGCTCAAAAAATAAAAAAAGATAATAAATAAAAAGTCTCAATTTCACAAGAGGTGAATGCGAAATAAATGCGTGATCATTACAAAGAGTAAACTCGGCAGAACAATTTAAAATTTTATACTGCTAAATAAATCTAATTTCAATCCCTATTCCATAAAATGTAAAAACTTAGGCTCAAAGTCACTGCTGTGCCGTTCTTCTATTAGGTACTGAGCAAACCTGGATGTTATCTCATTATTTAAAAGTTTTATTGTTCATCATGGACATTCCTTATCTCGTTCTCTTGCTCTTTACTTGTTCGTCGCGATGGCCTGGTGAGGGGGGTGAGGGCAACGCGGTACCGCTGTGTCCCAATAAGACTACGGTCGAACGTACGTTGGTCCGTACTATGGTAGTCTGAACGAGGCATAAGAGGAAAAAACATTCAATTGTGGCTGAACATGAGCAGCCGAGGTTCCACATTCTGGAGGAATTGAGAAAACCAAGTAGAAGGAAGACAGTGCTGTCGGGTGACGGTGGACGGGGAGGAAACATCTACATCTACGAGATACCGTACAAGCCACCACTAGGGTGTGTGGCACAGGTTGATTCTACACCGGGCATGCAGCACTCATCCCAGTTGAAATCAGAACCGCGCACGTTCCCCCGGATGCCAGGTGCAGGCCAAGAGGAATCAGGACATCAGTGCGTAGTCAGACCAGAAACTAGGAGAGTGATACGTGGAAGAGCATGCTATCATGCAGTACACTACTCAATATACAACTACTGGTTAGTATTATTAATGCGACAGATAAATTGCGCTTCAAGGAACTAAATCATGCAAGAGCATATCATGCCGGTGATCGCATGCAAGGTTAGTAGCTAATAATCATGTTAAGATATTTGGCACTTCTGAAAACTGTATTGAACCTATTCAGTATCCTAGAACTGATCTATCACAGCTATTATGCTACCTTATTGCACGTGGAAAAAATGAAATTTTAAATCTATCGGTTCTGCAGTCTATTTCCATAATCTTATTCCTGTGATCGTTTCTACCATAATAATTTGGCTCGAGCAAAATATGTTGAACGTCTGGCAAAAAATAGTCTACATCAAATTTTCGTAAAAGATTTAATCTATATTTTTCCCTTCGATCAGATAGAAGTACCCACCCTAATCCCCCCAACAATTTAGTAACACTACCAACACTACTATGTTTATCATAAAGGTCGAGGGCAACTCGAGGAAATAAGGAGGTCTCGAGGGCAACTCGAGGAGGTCTCATCCGACAGACGGAGTACTGCATTTGAAATGCCCTCCACGAGACACTCAAGTAGGGATCGGGGTTTCTCTGAAAAATATCCTCCTCAGCAGGGATCTGAACCTTGGCCGTCCGTATGGTTAGCCAGTACTCTAGCCACCACACCAACCCGATCCCCAACATCTCTTTTTCGACAAGATTATGTTAAACGCGGATAAGGTACCTTGGTGCCAAAATCGGGCGAGGACCCAAGGTTCGGCCACCTGGCATAGATTCCAGATGCGAAAAACAATGTGTATTTGGGTTTAATTAAAAACAGCACTTAAGTGCAGACGAGCTTCTACGCGCAGATATTAAATCTACGGCAGCCCCAGCTGGTGTTTATGGAAAGAACTTTGCATCGCGCGAGTGTTCCGATAAGTTTTGGTGATTTCTTAATACTCATTAAGGCTCGAACTAATTCATGAAAAGAGTAAAACGTACACAATCCCTCATTTTCTCATGTAAATTATGTAAGCACAAGTATGATAGTATAGCTATCGAACCTCCTCACCTGTCTATGACGAGGCCTCGTCTGCCTCGATGGAACACTATCGATATCATCCAACTCCAATTAATAAGGTCCAAGTCCATTGAAGTCGATGCGTTACTTTAGTGATAAGAGGACGTAAACACGGTGCATTTAAATGAAAGGTGCAATTAAATTCTCTTTCCAGCGGTCAGTGTGGACGCGGCATAACTCAGAAGCGTGGATTGGTAGTATTAACACATAGAGGCACACGTGCGTAAAACCTGGGAGCAGAAATAGATTATGACACCGGTGCGAACGCAGGATTGTGTATTTATCAGAATTGAAAATGTTTCAGTATACTTTAGCAACAGGTAGTATGTATCCGATGTGACTGCACTCTTCTTAAATTGACCTTAATTGGTAAATAATTAAGTGAAGAAATTTTTCCTCTAAGCATTTTGTTTTTTCATTAGTGCAGTTTTACTGAAAATCAAGGATATGCATTGTTCACATTTCTACCTGTTTTTTCTATCCTGTCAAAAGTGTATTTAAGGACCATAAAATTAAACAGGTTTAAATTGAAAGGTTTTATTAGAAAATAAGTAAATGTGTGAAATGTGACACCTATCTTTGACTCAAACACAGTTCCATGCAAGATCACTGTCTTTCTAGACCTGACTTGGTACGAACGTTTTCGTTCAACGTTTCGTTTTCAAAAATATATGTCAATATCGCAGTCTTATTTACATAAAAAATAATATGAAAGAGCGTAATCAAGGTAAAGCTCATAATGAGTTGGAAGGTGATTTCAGGAGGACGTAAACTTTAAATAGTATTAAATATGTGGCACAGAAGAACAGAGTTTAATTTCCATAGTGAAATATACTCTGAACGATTAAATTACTTCTCAATGCTACCCGATTTAACTTTCGGATTCAAGTTAAAATTAATAATCTAAACTTGATCATAATAAAGAAAATTTAAATATCTACCTCTAAATCTTTCCTTATTTACTAAATAATGCACTCACAAATTTTGCGTAGGATCAATTGGTCTTTTCTAATTTACCGCCAGCGACACTCACTCTTTCTAATACTTGTGATTACCACGATTACCACCATAGCGTGACGATCGTCAACAACAAACAAGTGAGTCGAGAATTCAGCTTGGTGGATGGCGCTAAACCGGATAACGTGGCTACTGTTGCTAGTGAACAAAGATCACAAAGATTATAATACAGACCAATACAGACTACTGAGTGCAATGCAGACTTCGCCCTTCGAAGAAATTGTCATGGATTTACCATCACCGTGATGTCTACTGTGAGCCATGTCAATTGAGGCTATATTTTAACCAGAATTAAGGCGTTGTAAGAATTTTATTTGCTGGACAAGAGTGTTCCTGACTGTTCTTGTACTGATTTGTACGTCGAGGTTTTCGCCCATGGCAGAAGTCTGGTGTGTTTTATGTTTTCATTTCGACTTTACTCGTCGATGGGGTAAATGTCCGCTTCCGTCACACACCTTTCAAAAACTTTTTTCGACCCTTTCCACCTAGCGTATCGCAGCGAAATTTCTGTGACAAAAATTAGAAAGATGCCGGTATCTAGTGATAATTTTATTTTGGGGGAATAATTAATATACGATAAATAGGAAATTTTCAGACACTTGGGTGACGTATTTCCCGGCCGCCATCGCACTGTTTCCACTTTTGACCGCAGCGTAGCGCGACAGTCGCTGAGTTGCCTTTCCAAACTAATTTCTCCCGTTCCATGTTATTGCTAACCGCGCTGTGTCGTCGCTTGAAAGGTGGAAACACGATATTGAACTTTTGTTTCACTCCTGCTTTAGCCTATCTTCACAATTCATTCCATTGCCATTATTATGCCTTTATATACACTTCCCTACCTTATTCGTGCGTTTTAAATGCTAGAGTCATGAAAAGACTTGTTAATTCTAGAAAAAAATCTTCCTAGTGACGGTTGGTGATATGAATGGTAGAAATAGGTGGTGTAGGCATGTAGAAACGTACATATTCTGGATAAAAGTCTCGCGGGAGATTTTTTTCTGGAAAATATAAGTTTATACATGCTTCCACGCAATATTTTTACCGTTGAAATCACCATCCATCACGAGAGAGATTTTTTTCTAGGAAATATACGTCTCTACATGTCTCCAGGTCCTACATTTCCCCTTCTAATCACCAACCGTCTCGAGGGAGATTTTTTTCTAGAATATATACGTCTCTACATGGCTCCAGGTCCTACATTTTCCCTTCTAAACAACTATCTCGAGGGAGATTTTTTTCTAGAAAACATATGTTTCTACATGAAGTAAATCACCCTTGGGACGGTTGGTGATGATAAGGGGAACGTAGGACCTGGAGCCATGTAGGGACGTATATTTTCTAGAAAAAACCTCCCTCGAGACCGTTGGTGATTAGAAGGGGAAATGTAGGACTTGGAGCCTTGTAGAGACGTTTATTTTTTAGAATAAATCTCCCTCGAGAGGTTGGTGATTAGAAAGGTGGAAATAGGAGGTGTAGGCATGTAGAGACGCATATTTTCTAGAAAAAAATCTTCCTCGAGACGGTTGGTGATTAGAAGGGTGGAAATAGGAGGTGTAGGCATGTAGAGACGTATATTTTCTAGAAAAAAATCTCCCTCGAGACGGTTAGTGATTAGAAGGGTAAATGTAGGGCCAGGAGCTATGTAAATAAGTATTTTTTTCTAAAAAAATCTCTCTGGAGACGCTTGGAGAATGGGAGAAAGCGGCTTAGAGGACGTGGCGAAATGACAAAGAAAGAGATAGAAAACCCGAAAGAGCGGAATGAAAAATTGCTGAAAAAGGCGTAAAGCGGGTGAAGGAGAAGTTGGAAATGGAGAAAAGCGACTTCAAAAGTGACAAAAATGGCATTAACAACTTCGAATATACTGTTTCACTCCACAGGGTCCGTAACCTTGTCGGTTGGGTATATAAAAGGCATATTGTAGTGACGTTATCGTAGCTGGTACTCGTAAAAACACGAATTTCTTCATCCAGGAACACTCCAAAAAGCGCTATTCGTCACTTTCAACCCTCCATAAATCACGAAAACCGTCTCTAAATTGTCATTAATGCCCTTGTTCAGTACCAAATATACCCACTAAGGGCCTGTGTACTGTCCCACCCCTGTTTCACTCCATAGCCTAACCGTAATCTTGTTGGCTGGGGTAATAAAGCATATATTGTAGAGGTGAAGTTAGAGATTTCCCTCCGTCGGAGCTTTGTCGAAACTGAGAGAATGGCGTCGAATAAGTCGGAAAAATGACGAAAATTGGTCATTTTCTAACGTGAATATCTCAAAAACCTGAGACTTAACAACTTTCCTGTAACTTTGGTTTCGTACTATGATTCTTCAAGAACTAAACTTTGTCACAGTTATTATCCTTAATATCACCAATTTCCGGGAATAAGTGTTTGAAAGGTGTGTGACGGAAGCGGACATTTACCGTCGATGGTTGTGTTTCTGGGTAAATATGGTAGTGGTGGGCCGATGTAGCGCTGTAGGGTGTCAGGAACGCCGGTAATTACAGTTAATGCATCGGCCACACACTACCCTATCTACCGTGCTCCTGTCTAGTATACCATTGTTGACCAACAACGGGCACTGTCGTCCTTCACTAAGGCCCTCTTCTCTTAATGCTTATTATGATATCCTTCGTGTTTGGCTCTTTTAAGGCCGCTTTACACGGTGAATGAGTTGTTTTGCGAGAGGAACCCTATGTGGGAGTGTTAGCGTATTATTATTTTAGTTGCCTCTTCATGGCAGTAATTTTTCGCAGGTTCCCTGGGCTGGTGATTATACTAAAGTGATGATGGAGGTCGAAAATGTTGTACATGTGAAAAATCTCAGGATATGCAGGCTATGTCTGACAGAGAGTGCGAGCCTGAATAATATTTTCCATGACGACTCAAATCTAGGAATCGTTGTGTGGAAGACCTTGGAGGATCTTATTCATATTAAAGTTGGTTTACTCTTGTGCTTTTTTAATGTTGGCATTTTTAACACAATAATAACACGCATGTTTCGCGGAATAATCCATAACAATGGTGAAAGTATATTGTGGGGTTAGGGTGCCTTAGTGGGTAAATGCTTTCATAATATATCCTTTGTGGTAAATGTTTTCCCTGGAAAAGAATGTAACTTGCCCTTATTCATTCGCCTTGTTTCCATCCCTCTACTTGCGTTTCTGTTTTCAACTTCATATTTTTTTTTAAATATGTGAAACATTCCGTGAGTAAAGACGAACAATTATTTGTTTGTGCTAGTTGACTAAACTTTTATTTAACAACCATGGTTTCATTGGAACACCGTAATTTTCAATGCAACAAAACAGCTTGCTCGTAGAAGAAGAGGGGGAGGTGGAATAAGTACCAGAAAAATCATTTCTGTGAGAGTGGAGTGGTGCTGTGGATGACTCAAGGTTTTTTGTATGACCATGAAAACAGGTATAAGATACCTACCTACCATATTGTTTTCTATTGGGCTACGCACAGTTGAAAAAGAATGGTTCTCAGTGTGAAGCATGTGTAGCCTACTGCTTTATTAAACTTCCTCCATACTGCCCAATCCTTGCATACACTTATTTTCCTTACACTACATTCAAATGTTGCTTCATGTAAGTTTTTTTATTAGGAATCACAATATTCTTTCTCTATATAAATCTTCCACGTCAGTTTCCCATGACTGTCTTGTTCTCTCTTCTTCGTCTCTCACTATTCAGTTCTACATTATTGAACCTAATAAAATTCATTTAAATGTTTTGGAGACAGTTTTGTTTTTAATGAGTACTGAAAGAAAAGTAAGTTGTCTCAGCCTCTCTTCTAACTCTCCTTTTGTCCATTTGCCTCCAACACAGATTAAAATGGCTGTCCTACATTCATTTGTGAGTTCCTGAAGAAATTTATTCCTCTTAACTAATCTTATGTGAATCTCAATTCATTATTCATTTGTTTACAATTCTTAAGTATGTTTAACTAATTGTTAGATTAACCTTATAAGTTAAGCTTTGATAATGACGTCTTTTCTGTAATTGTGCATCAATACATTACGAAAATTTTTGTAGTTTTGATGCCACATCCTAGCCTCTTCCACCATGCTCTCTACTTGTTTAATTTTCTCTATTCTGTTCTTGGATTGGTGGCTTTGTCCAGTAGCTATCCTTTTATCTCCTTTATGGTGTACTTCAATGGTCCTTCCAAAGCAAAAATTGCTCAAGCTTCTATGCTTACAGTGGGGAACAATAGGTAATGGGGATGAGAGGTGGTCTTTGTGTTTCATTTATTTGCTTTTTTACAATATTCATCAGTATCTTCATATGGCCTGGAATATTTTTGCAAATTGCCTCTGGAAACTTGGTTTGTTGTGTATCTAGGGAATCTTAATCTTCTCAGAAGTCCTTTATTTCAATGTTGTTAATAACTGATGTTCTATTCATGTATTTTGAGGGCTTAGCAGCCTTTCAGGAAAGTCTGGGGAATTTCAAAGGTCTTCACTGTAGGGGGATGGGGAATTGCCATCCAGTGAGGGATGGCTTGAGCTTGACGTTGCGTAGATAATTATCCCTCAACCCATTCATTCTGAACATCTGTGTGGTCCTCAATGAGTGAGGCCCTGGGG
The DNA here is from genome assembly GCA_963169105.1 of Ceriagrion tenellum. Classification (NCBI taxonomy): domain Eukaryota; kingdom Metazoa; phylum Arthropoda; class Insecta; order Odonata; family Coenagrionidae; genus Ceriagrion; species Ceriagrion tenellum. The sequence continues at coordinate 32,456,495 of OY720639.1, forward strand.
GCCCACAAAATTGGGCAACACAGGAAGCAGATTCACAAAATTCACCTCCTTAGAGAGACTGAATGTCCAAGAGCCTCGGCCGTGCATATTGCAACCTAGTTGCCTCTGGGAAAGTCATGTGTTGAGTAAATTTCTATTGGTTCTCCCCTTCTTCTGTTAGTCCTACCACTCTGCTCTGAAGATATTTGCAGAGAATTATAAGATAAGATACAATTTTTATTCGTCCAAGAGACACATTACACAGTGGCTACTGGTATGTGCATAGGATATGTCGATATGCAAGAAATATTACATAATTTACAAAAAGAAAATATTAAAAATTCGGCACAAAGTATTCTTTAACACTATAAAAACATATATCAACCAGATATTCTCGGACCATTTAAAAAAAAAACAGGTATCCTCATTTCTTTTTTAATGCATTCTGGTAGGTTATTGAATAATTTCACACACATAGACTTTGGACCATTAGAAGCCATAGATAAATTATTTGGCTTAACATGCAGGTTATTACCTTGTCTTGTGCCATACATGTGTATTTTACTATTCTATTCAAATTCGGAACTATTTTGTTTCACAAGCAATACACAGTGATACATATATACACACAAGGAGCAGATAATTTTAAATAGAGGACGACAATGAGCATAGTAATTTTTATAACACATCACTCTCACCATTTTTTTTGTATTTCAAGTACACTGTGAAGGTGAGTAGGCTGTCCCCACAACACAATACCATAGGAAATTCTTGAATTAAATAATCCGTGGTATAAGTTTATCAAAATATAAAATCAAGACCAGTGTCTCCAGTTACGAGTAGAGATGGACCATTCTGAGAATTACAGCGGTAATTATCATAAATTATCCTGGTAATTATCGTAAATTACCATGGTATTTTACATAATTTACAGCAGCCCCTGAAAAATACTGTAATTTTCAGTGATATTCACCTTCTATCTCAGATATTTTGCATACCAATATATTCAAAATATATGAAGTCAAGTGTATATATATTTCACACTATCTTAATAATAAATTAAAGCACGTACAACTCATTTGTGGGGCTATCATTTTAACGGTTTGAACTAAAATTTCTCATAACAACAAAAGAATGCCAAATTGTGTGTGGGCTACCATATTTGTTTTGAGGTTCTCTCCATCTCTAATGCATTCATGTAGCAATAGTCGTAGTTTTTATGTTGTCAACCCCTTGCTATTGCTTTTGGATTTCCCATTAAATCCTCTATTAGCTATAAATTATGGTGCCAGGAGTGGGGGTTAGAATTAAATATTTGTAAATTCACCATGGTTCACTTCCTGCGAAAGTCATCACACAAATGCCATACTTGTACTGTTGGTGGAGTAAACATAAAATCTTCAGATACGGTAAAATATTGTGGAATCACCTTCTGATATATCGTGGAGAATACACACACAAAACATATGAAGCACAGCATTAAAGAAATTAGGTTTTTTAAGCAAATAATAGGAAGGTCCTTGTATGAAAAAGTCAAAGAGAGATGCTACATCACTCTGGCTAGGCCAAACCTCGAATACACCGCAAGCATTTGGTACCCTGGTCTAGTAATTTAGCCAAAAAATTAATAAAATACTATGGAAAGCAGCACGCTTCATTAAAAACTGCTACGAGCATTCATATAGTGTCTCACAACTATTAGAGGGATTAAGGTGGGAGCCCCTAGAGACTCAAAGGCTATACTCTAGGCTTAGGCTGCTTGATAAATTCAGAACTGATAATTTTTGGAGGGACACAAAGAATATTATCATGAAGCCTCACTACATCTCTAGGTCCAACAGAAGTGAGAAATGAAAGGAGATACATTGCGGAACAGATAGGTACAAAAACTTGTTCTTTCTGTGGACAATTAGCTACCACAATGAAAAGTGAGCTCCACTAAATACACTCACATAATACATGTCACCATTTCACCTCAAAAAACCTTACATCTTTACACGGCCAGTGACCTAACACCCCAAGCCACACTGCCCATGTGACGGCTCATAGGGTATTATGTAGATGTAGAAGTATAATTGCAGAAAGTTTAAACTTACCAGAAAATTACAGTTATTTTTGAAAATTACCATAATTTACCTCAGTAATTTACCTCAAATTGTAATTACAGTCATTTATCCATCTCTAGTAACAAGCCTTTGCACACATACTCTTGTGCAGCTGATCTCTTTTGTTATGTGTATTTTGTATTTTATCAATGTCTGTTCTCCTTACTTGAGTCATTCAAAACACTCCCCCACTCCATTGGGGATTATTTTTTTTGCTCATAATTATATTTTCCCCCCTATTTTACCCTCTGCACCCCCTCCCCACTCCCTTACTTGAGTCACTCATAACACTCCCTCCATTGGGGATTATTTTTATTCTCCAAGTCATATCTTCTCCCTTATGTACCCTTATTGCCCGCCTTCCCACTCCCTTTACAGAGACATATAAATGTGTATTGCAGCATATTATTTTACTCCCTTGAAAATGACAGTTTTGTGGTAAAACCATGGCATGTATGTGACAGTGAAGTATGATTATGTTCTTTTGATGAGCGTTTCTTTTTCTGTAATGGAATGATTTCACAAAGTTAAATCTGATACAATTTTTTGTTTGTAGCGTGTACCCTATGTATTTTATTCATATTTTTTGCTCAATATATTTTCACCTGGGTGAGTGTTAAAATTGAGAATTTTATGTCTGTTCAGTTGCTCTTCCCATTAACCAAGCTTAACAAATTGGTTTAAAAAATTAACTACTAACTGTGTGCTGTGATTACTTCACTAATGGTTCAGTCTCTGTCTTCATTAAGGATAACTTTTAGTTTTCCTTTTAAATATAAACTGTGTCCATTTGTTACCATCATACTATATGTTTGATGACTAATATGTTTATTAAACCAAGTAATTGGTGTAAAACTTAACAATCATACTCTGGCTTTAGCTGTATTAATTTTGCTTTTGTTGAGGAATACAATGCTTACTAAACTCTGCATGATTAACTGTGTGCCTTTTTAAGTATTCTTGTCTTACATTCTATAATCGTACTGGATTTGTACTCCTATAGTGAATCAGTTGGGTTGTTGTGATGGGTGTTGGTGGACTGGAACTCTCCTAAACCCTTTCAGTGCAATCGATGTTCAGGTGGATGGCCTCAGAAGTGCCCTTTGTATTTTGGGAATTTTGTAAGCCTTATTTTTTAAATCACCATTTTTGTATTTTTCGCTATATTTTCATGATATCATCGGTTTTTAAATGTGAGTACTCCCTTCTCAATGCATATGATTAAAAATTTGTCAGTTTTAATCAGGGTGTCCACTCACCGGGAATATTGGGAATTATTCGTGAATTTTCAGCACTGGGAAATGTCCGTGGATTATTCGTGAATTTCTGGTTTGTGTCAGGAATTTTAAACTTTATTATTTCAAGTTGAGATGGGACGTTCGAATAGTCAAATTCTCAAATACCACGAATAATGAGCTATTTGCACTATTCGATATTCGAGAATTACTAATAACTAAACTTAATAACTAAACGAGAATAACTAGAGTTAATAATTTCACCCTCTCGAATGTATTACACGAATCGACTGTAATGTTTTTCAAATTTGAGGTCATCAGTTGGGACTTACATGTTACATAGCGTTTGGTCTACCGTATTTGGCTGGTACAAATTCATTAATTAATATTTCAAACAAAATTTCATCTTTCAAGTTTAGTTAGTGTAAATATATATACTCCACAATAACTTCAGGGGAATCACAAGAAAAAGCAAATGAATGAATATTCAAACACTCGCGAGGTTGGTAGGTCCTTTTTTTGATTCCCTGTTGCATGATGACACTTACCTTTTACAAATTCAATTTTGAAAATAAAATAATTTTGTGAATTCTTTATTTAACCTTTATCTACCAAGCGTGTCTCTCCGGCACAAAAATTGTGTCCCTAGACTGCGGAGCGTGTTCGATTGGCACATTGATGGACATTTAAAAAACACTGGTCATTTAAAAAATCCCGGCCAGCAAGGCTTACGACTACGGAAAAACTCATGAAGGTAAAGGTTAATTCAAGGTTTGTGATTAACGTAGTAAAATACTGATAATAATTAAATCTTTAAATCTTCTACATTCTCATAATCTTCTTTAAAAAAACACCCATGTAGTATTCAGTATTCGAGTGAGATATTCGAACTCAATATTCGAATTCGAGAAAAAAGCTTTTTGACCCATCTCTAATTTCAAGACAAAAAAAACCTTATTTTATCAATAAAATCAACAACGATGGCTTTAATACATCTGACATTTGATAACTGTACATGATGTAATGGATTTACCATTGTTATGAATGAAGAATCAAAGACGGAAACTTAGTAGAGAAAGTAAATTATAAAAACTTAGATTAAGCCTACTTCTGGTTTATCTTTTTAAAACCAACATAAAACTTATTAGTACCAATATAACTACGAATGCATTTAATTACTCTATTTTATCACTTATTTCTTATTTAATTATTTATACTTATTTAATCACTTTATTCTTATGTTGGGGTTCTTTATTCTTACATGTGGGTTTATCCTGAAAAATCCATATTCTACATAAATCTTGAGAAACATGACTTTGGCTCATATAAAAATCGTGTTCTATTATGTTATAACCCAGAATTTTTAAATAAATTTAGCCTCGAAAAACTGGAATTATGCTTGAATTTAATATTTTGACTTAAATGGACACCCTCTTAATGCAACACAATTGTTCTTGCTCTAATAATAGTTCCCTGAACAGCGATGTGTTGTCGTTAGCAATTCAAGCACATAATTCAAATGATGATATATCCTTGCATTGTACTCAAAGGGTTAAACCACTTGTGCTGTGTATTTTTGCCAGAAGTAGTTCCCACTTGCATACATACTTGGTGGTGAACCTGTTATGATGTTTTCTCCCCTTTTTGATGATCAGTACAGTCTCGAGCTTTTCAGAGTCCCTGATTTCCCGGTCTTATGTGGTTATTCCATCTCCTCTCATGCATCAATATATCTTGATTTTGAAATTTATCCGAAAACTGCTTTTTTGAGTGGTTGAATTTATCTTGTTCACCAGCAAATGTAAATCAACTTGTAATTGAATTCTATCACTGACGCGAGATCTATGAGCTAATTTTATGAATAGAATAAAATATTTTATTGGTCCAAAGAGTTTACATTGTAAATTGTAGGACAAGTCACAAAAGGAAAACAAGCATGTAAATCATGAAATTTGTACAATATGGGCGATTTACAGCAAGTACATACATGTATATTAATATTTATAAACAGTCTTCTAAGTAGTCCTTGATACTGTAATAACATTTATCTAGCAGGAAGTTTTTCAGCTGGTTTTTAAATGAACCTCTTGAAGGGGAATTTTTTAAACTGGCAGGCAAATGATTATATATTTTGATGGCAGCATGGAAAGGGCTTTTAGTATACATACCTGTGGAGTGGCTGAACATATGGATATCCACACTGTGGCGTGTTTTGTCCCCATGTATCTGGGCATTGATGGTAAAATGATTTTTGTTATCCACCAGGTATAAACATAAGTATAAAATGTATAAACAAGGAAGAGTTCAAATTCTTAACTTCTTGTAATATGGTTTACAGGATTCCCAGACTGGAATATTTGCTAAATATTGTCATGTCCCAACGGAGCATGAAAGGGGGGGGTGCGTAGTTTCAGAGTCGGGATTGGATACCGATATGAGGTGGCCTCTCAGGATTCAATAAAACATAGTCATTCTAGTGAAAAGATGTTTATTCAACTATATGGCCAAGTGCTCTTACATCTCGATGAGTCGAGTTGGCCGCAGGGCAGACAGTCTCTCGAGGGATGATCGTGGAGAGATGACTCCGAAGTGCTGATGGTGACTTGGCGATGATTTCTGGCCGAGGCGCAGTCGAACAGCGGTTCCCCGTGCGTAAGATAATGGCTACTGTTGGTTTGAAATCTGGGGTTTTTATATGATTCTAACCGGATAGAGCTTCCCCTCCTCCTCGAGTGGGCTTCGACCCTTCCCACCCGAAGTGCGTGTTACTGGTTTCGACACATTCCCCCGAATTGCGTCTCTTGCTTCGCAAACACTCTGACCCCGGGCGGATAAGATAAGTAAAAAATAAGAATAATAGCGCGTGCGGCTTTTAGAGGGCAAAAGGACGCACGTATTTTAGCATAGTGTGCTCTCTAAGCGGATGTGGGTGGAGAGTCTCGCAATAACTAGTACGTGACTGGACTGTTTAGTAGATGAGTCAGTTCTGGCGAGTAAACAGGTACTCGCATCTCATGGTACGTGACCGATGTGTCACCCCGTAACCACCCTTCACTAGGTGGTGGATGACATCGACATCCGCCCCTGAATCAATGGAGTGGGAGATTGAGAGTCGAAAGAAAATGAATCTGGGCGAACTATGTGGAAGGTATAAGTCGGGACACGACAATATTTAATAGCCCTTTTTTGCCACTGTAAGTTACCACCACCACAGCCAAGCCACAACAACTTTTATGTCACTGAAAGTATTAAATATAGACCATCAGTGGGCATATGCCATATTTAAAGAGCTCATAGTAAAGCCCAATTAATGTCTTAACCCTTTTAGTGCGGTGGGCCGATATATCGGCTCATAGGCAAAATATTGTTTAACTTTTGCACACAAATATAATTACAATTATTTTTTGTACGAAGTATAAGCGTTTTTTTATTATTACCTAATTCAATGCATATGCAATAAGAAAAACTGCATATGGATATTTTAAACAATAACTTTATAATATTTATTTTCCTAGAGTGATACATTTCATTCTAGTTACCCTCCGCATTTCTCACTAGAACCGCTGGCAGGGGTCAGCACTAAGAGGGTTAATTGGTACATATACTGACCTCTGTGGAAATTTAAAAATGAGTCATACAGCCTTGGTTTTTGTATCAATGCATCCTTTTTCTTTGAAAGATCCCTTTTAAGTATGATAAAGACAAAACTTCTTTACTCCTTAAATATAAGGCCGAAGATATTGAAGGGAGTGGATGCTAGGAAAGCATCGGAGAATGGATGATGAAAATATTAAGAATAGAAATTGTTAAAGGCTTCTATGGATGGATAAAAATGAAGGGAGATGTGAGAAGGCTAAAAGTTTCTTTTTGGCTGATAGTGCTTTCATTCAAAAGGATGGTGTGTCATTGTTATGGTGAGAAAAAGTTTGTAAAATGGAGATTCTGTACCACTCAATCTACAATGACCTCTTTCAATAAGTTGCAGGGCTGTCACCAGATTTGTTAAAATTAACTACTACTAATACCGTTTAATATCAAAACGAGAAGCTTTCACTTGGTGGAATGATGTCCTAATGAACAAGATAAAATTTGTGACTTCCACAATTTATATAAACTTACGACCAGTGAGCTTTCAATTGATAATTCCTAGAATAGCTTCTGGCCCATTTGTGGAAGCCACAAATTTTATCTTGTTCATTATGACGTCCTTCCATCAACCGTTGTAAGCCTTCCACCAAGATGAAACTGGTTGTAAGTTTTAAATTAATTGTGGAAGTTACAAATTTTATCATGTTCATTACTACTGATACATCAAACTTTTGTCTATCTACCTTTCCTTAATTTCACATTCTTCATTTAGTCATATGATATAAGGAAATCAATTATTCCTTTGGTGCACTTCTACTTTTGTGATAACTTAAGAAAAAGTATGATTCTATCTGATTTTGAATTTCATTTAAGTCTTGTTATATTTGTTGGTAGCTGGTGTATATATCTCCCATTGTATGCTGCTATTTCTCTTTTCTGCTATTCTCTTAAACATCTGTGCTGCAAAGTATTCGGTTATGACTTTAACTGCTTTCTTTTCTAATGTATGATATGTGTAGCAGGAGCAGTATTGATGGGTTATAGACTGTGATGAGAATTAACATGCTTCTTGCCATACAATGCTATGGTTATGAAAGCACTGGCAAACAATGGGATTTTTTTACCAAATGGTTCTGAAATTTTGTCATTATGAATTTCTCGCTAGAACCGCTGGCAGGAGTCAGCACTAAGAGGGTTAAAATGTAAGATTCTCATGCATCTAAGCCCCTAAGTGTTCAGGTGACTCTTTTTAAAGCAAGTAGTCGTGTGGGGTGTGGATAAAACTATAAATGAATTAGTACAGTAAAAACAGTTATTATTAATGCCTTTCATGTGTATATTTGTCATCATATTTTATCACGATATTTAAAGTTTATAAAGGAAAGCTTAAAATCCTCTTCCGATGGAACATGACAATAGTTATTTGACATGCAAAACTAATTTATTCAGTTCCTAATGAAGGAATTCCTTTTGCTTTTCTCCATTTTTGCCTGGTCCTTACATTTGTATATATGTTTGCCTTTTTGGTTTCTGGTGTTGAGCTATGTACATACTAATGTTTTCTTGGTGTTTGATTAGCATGCTCTTATGTTATATGTGGGAATAAAGGAGGAAAAGGTATTTATTCATTTTATTTTCCCATACTTAAGGAATGAATATGTTTTTCAGGGTTTATGCATTTCATTTTATCTCTTTGCTATGGAAAAATGTCTAAATATCACACACTATTATTTCTTTGGAGATTTTTATTTCTAAATTCCAATTTGGAAGTAAAAAAATGTTTTCATGTTAAATTGTATGTATCTCCTAAATTTATACCATTAAAATAAAGACCCTGAATTAAAACGTTAAATAGTAATTTTTTTAGCCTCTTTGTAAGTGCAATTGGATCGACAATTGTAAATTCCACGTACACTTCCAAAAATTTGTATTTCACCCTTAGGTATCCAGGGAAGATGGATTTCCTGAGACAATTTGTGAAAAATGTTTATGTAAGGTGATGGAATTTGATTCTTTTAAGCAAGAGTGCATAAAATCTACAATGACTCTGCTCAACATTGTTGCTAATAAGGGAGTGGTGGTGAGTTTTTTTTTGTTCATTTTTTTTCATATTCTTTATACTTTATACAATTTCACCAGGATGCTGAAATTCCTACAAATAGGATGGATATACCTGTAGCCTTTGTAATGGACATTTATAAAATATGAGCTTATGAAAGGAATCTGTAATGTTGAAATCCTTTCTGTTGCGCCAAAAATTTTTTGAGTTTATGCTTGGAATCTCTCTGAGTGACATGAAAACCACTTCACATATGGTTTTAAAGAATGTGGGATATCTGAGGTTTTGGAGTGTGGGTGCAGAGGGACATTCACAAGAATTCGGCTTAATTAAAACTAGTGTCCGAGGCAGTAGCTATGATTAGAGGGTAAGTTGGGGCCACACATCTTGAATAATGGGACCAGGGATTTATTTTGAAAGGCTTGCGAAAGCATGAATATTATGCCAAGATGGGCTTACCATACAAAATAATAGGTAGATTGGAGAATGTAGCCTTGCCACTGAAAATCAGCCACAGTGGTAGTTTCAATGAAAGTTTATGCTATTTATGAACTCATAATATCCAGAGCTGTCTAAGGATAAAAGCTTTGTTGTAAAAATTCGTTTCTTACAAAATATCGCTCAATGCTCCACCATGCACCAATCGCAACCAAGTGTATGCAATTTTGCTTCTAACTGGAATGCCTGAAAGAGCATAATGTTAAAAAGGCCCTTATTTAATAGGTTCATAGCATATTCCTGGTTGGGTCTTGGAATAAAAAAGATGGTTTTTTTTTTAATTAAAGATCAATTAAGAATAGCTGGTTTTTCTAGTCTCAAATGGATATTGAGGGAACTTCAGATTGGCACAACCAGAAAAGCAAGAGAGGGGCAGAACAAAAACCATTCAATACAGGGGCAGGTGGAGGAAAGTGATCAGTTATATATTGAAGCTATTTAAATCCATCTGGAAACGATTTACTTCAACCAAGGCACTGACAAATATGTGGAATCCATTCTTAAAATTCATTCAGAATGATGAGGAAGACGTTAATGAATGTTTTCTTACCAACCACTTCTGAGAAACTATCCTTAAGCTTAGAAGACGAGGAGCGAGTTATTTGAGACATCAGAAGAGGTGGAGCCGGTGACTTGTTGGAACACTCATGAAATCTTTTAAATGATACACTGGAAAAACATCATTCATGTTTTAGAGATGTTGAGGTGGGCCATTCATGCAAATTTCTTTTGTGTGTGGGCTGAGCTCAAGCTCAAGGCCTGACAGGCTGGGCTTAGCAGAAGCCTGTGCAAACATTAAGGCCACTACACTATCTAAATATTACAGTCAATGATCCCCAAACCATTGTGATATGTATTTGTTAAATCTTTCTTTTTGTGCTCAATTGTTGATTAATGGAATGAAGCATCCTCCTCAATTTCATTGGATATTTGAAAAACTGATTTATTTTTATTTCATATATTTATTTTTTTGTTTATGAAATATCATTGATTTTTTTATTTTGGTTTTTTATTTTCATTGTTTATTTGTAGGAAGGTCAACCCCAATTTAGCTCAAGTACTTCAAATGGAGGTATAAATTTTATCCGGGTGAGCTCCACTCCTTTTGAATACATGAATGCAGAAGACACACTTAACAATCAAGATAAAGATCCACTTGATGTAAGGTCATATGGTGAAGAGCAAAGTTTTGATCAGGAGGCTGTCAGCCTAGGAAATAAGAGAGATTTGCATGAGATAAGCAGCAGAGTTTGTGCTGGAAACACTTCTATGGTAATATCAGATGAAATGTTTGTAATATCAGATGAACCAAATTAACATTATTCCTATATACATTTAAAAACTGTCCTTATATACTAACCTCTCATCCCTATTTAGTGGAAATTACTTCTCCTAGACCATATGTATTTCATGTGCAAAGGCTCAGATAAGAGACTCAGTAATGTGGAGCACGAAAATACAAATTTTTGATTATATGAAGCCAAATTGTTGGCCCTAGCAAAAAGCCTATTCCAAATACATGGCACTATTTGAAAATATGAAATTTTTGAAATGATGAACCTCTGACTTGGTCCCAGGAAAAAATGGAATTTGTTTTTATAAATCATGGGGAAAAACTGGGTCAGCAAAACGTTCTGCAGATGTAGAATCCTTGCATATCAGCGTTTCTGGTGACGGTACATCTAATGAGTGTAATTTGCAAATGATAGAATAGCGCATTCTTCTCTTCTATATACCTGAATCATGTAGTCATTTTCAAAGGGCTTCTCCTAATATCTTCTACTAACTAGTCTCACTAGTGATGGGGATAAAGATAGTGTATGCCATTATTTCTCCTAATGTGCTGCTCTTTTGGTTTGGCTCAGCAGCATTGCCTAAATAGAAACAATTCTCTTTGGGTTAAAAGTAACCTTTGGTGCCACATAACATGTTCTCTAACATGGTTTTGGGTTAGCTTCAGTTCAACTTCTTATAAAATTATGGAAAACAAGACAGAAATACCTGTTGTGACCAAAGAGGTTAAAATAAAATTGGGGAGGCTTGAATGCTCTCTGGATAAGATAAAGCAAGAACAGCTGTGAATGGAAAGGGTTTTTGCTGAGTAGGCATGGCCTAGTGGTCATGAAGCTTCGCATTACTAGTGGACTTTCGTAAAGATTTGGCAAAAATCAAACACAACCACTAGAAACATATGCCAGAGTAGGGCGTAAAACTGTGCCAACTTTGATGGTATATTTGGCTTCAAGAATCGAGCAGAATGTCACATCCGTATCATTTCTAACCTCCTTGGTCATATCCACCGACTTTAAAAATAGTCACAAAGCCTAATGCAGTTCAGATTCTCGCAAGTGATCAAGATTGGAAAAACGACTCAATAAAATTATGGAAAATAGAACAGGGATTCTTGTCATAGCCATTGGCTCCAAAAAAAGTAAAATCAAGGAAAATAGAACAGACATTCTTGTCATAGCTATTAGCTCTAAACAACATCTCCTCCAAAAAGCCTGGTTTACTGTGCATGAACCTGTGTTAATGAAGAGAAGGAACCATTTACTCTTACCAGGATCTTTCTTCTGACCTTTTATTCCCAACCATGTATCTCATCCTATGAGATCTCTTCTTACAAAACATCTATTCACTCATCTCCTACCACCTTTCCTCTTTCACTTGACACCCTAATTATGCATCCCCATCCTTTGAGGATTATCCCTCATCCCTCTTTCTAGGCCAAGACCCTAGGCCTCTAGAGGGTATCCTCTCCCCTTTCTCATACTGTTTCATGAGCTCCCAGCCCAGGCAATCCCATCTAATGTCTACACCCTATGTTGACGAGTATTCAAGGTAGCATTGCGATTGAGGGAGAAAGTTTTCCTATCTTTTTTGCACAAAATTGTTCTATTATGAGATAATTAGCCATACTTTAGAGCAAGCAAAGGAAATATCCATTTAATGGAATGGTGAATGCTGGATCGGTATAATCTCCACGATGCCCGTTGGAGATGAAGTTTCTCTTTCACACTTCTTTGATTGGATAGAACATTCCCAATATCATTGAGTGATTAGGTAATCAAATTTAAATATTAATTCAGTACATATATGTGCTCTATGTTTAAGCTCGTCAAAGTAGATGAAAGATGGACCAATTGATGAAATGGCGTTCCAGTTGTCTCCTGACACCCACCAAGTGAAATGATGATGAAAAGATTAAGCACGTTAAGGTTAAAAATAATAAATTTATTTAGTCATCGAGTGATTTTTAAAAATTGAACTGGATTATAAGCACAAATCATCACAATGAAAAGAGAGTTGGGAATGTGTTCATGATTTGTACATCAATTTCAATGGGTGAGGTAGCATTGATAAGAATTGGTTGGCGAATTGCCATAATTGGAAGCATAAGCATATCCCGGGTGGCAGGTGAATCGTGGTCTTCGCTAACTAAAATTTATCTCCACTAACAGTCAGTGGCATATTTACTTTGGCATCACCCTCGACGGCTTCCATATTATTATTCTACTTGTCATTAAAACCATGCCATTTATATCTGAAAACATGGCATCTCCTAAACTGATGGTGATATGGAAAATATGCTGAATCACGCCCCATTTGTCCTGAAGCAACAAGGAATTGGAACGATATAATATTTCCTCCCAAGTATACTCAGCATATGAAATGGAAGATACCACAAATAATTATTTGAAAAGGATTTTTTTTGGGTATGGGCTGAGTCCCTCTCTCTTTTTACCTATGATTGCACGATGAAAAGAGGGTATCCGGAAGTGCACTTTAGCCAGTTACTGTTGTAACTACATATATTTTAGAAACAAATTTCGATCTTATACACCCGTAGTAGTTGCTCCTCTCTTTTTGACTGCAGATTAAGAAATTTCTTATATATTTTATTTTAATACACTTCAGTTTTGTGCATTTTTTAAACTGGGAGGAAATTTTGCTATCATATCCTGTCACAGTGATTGCAAACTTAGAAGCATTTTCTAAAGGAACTATGAAGTAGCAGGTATTTTTATAATTCTTATTTACAGAAATGTATTTTTTTGAATGCTGTCACAACATAATTAACTACCAGATAATAACGACCATTATAAATAACCACCAACATTTATTTCAGCACACTGACGAAGGCTGCAATAGCCAGTGCCAACAAAAAGAAGTACTTCTCACATTTTATTAAAAAGGTTTGAAAATATATGGTGCTGATTTTTGTGGCCCTGCTGATTTCATAATATTGCTTACTTAATTATCCAAAGATCATGTGTACAATAGATAACAATGATAAAGGATTCGTCAGAAATAAAAATAAAAATTACACCCAGTGTCAAAACAAACATTCAAGGCTGGCAATGGATATATGAACACCATACTCAGTAATATATATTTATTTTTCAACTTTCAAAGAATTCATTGATGCTATAGCATGACGGATTAAGTAAGTGGGTCTTCAGTCTCTAGCTAAAAGTGTTAGTATTTTCAATGTCCTTAATTTCCTTTGGCAAATGATTGTAGAGGCGTGTGCCCATTGCCCGAGGACCATACAGTGTAAGTGAGCATGTGTGGTGATCAACATGTATGTCCCGTTTGTTTCTTGTGTTATACACATGAATTTCCTGATTTTTTACCACCTGGTCCATGTTTTGTTTCATGAAAACACACTAAATCTACACTCAAGGAATGGTGAGCATATTTAACATTTGAAAGTAGGTTTTACAGGATGTTCTGGGACTTAAATTGAGCATTGTTCTTATAACTCTCTTTTGCATAACAAATATCTTTTTCCAAAGTGATGGGGAAGATCCCATAGTGTAATGCAATATGATGCTCTGCTGTAAAAGTAGCTGTAGTAAAGCATCAGTAGAACATTTGTAGAAACGGGACATTTCAAAAAGTGAATGCAGTACAGTGCCGAACACAGCTTAGGAATGAACTCTGACTCATGAGATTCCCATTTCCCTGTGTCTTGAAGAACCAAACCCAAGGTTTTAACACATGATGTTACATTCAGCTGAAAGTCATTCAGATTTAAAACAATTTATAATTGTTTTGGATCTTATTAAATAGTAGCAGCTTAGTTCTACTGGATGTTAATTTTAGTTGGTTAATACTGAACCAGTTTGCTGTATTATTTAATAATTGCTGTGCCTGAGCATTTAAAGATTCTACATTACTTAAAAATTTGTGTCATCTGCATAGGTTACATTTATCACACTCTTGTCACTCCCTAAGGTTAATAAATCATTTATAAATATAATGAATAGATTAGGACCAACTGAAGACCCTTGAGGAGTAGCTACTGTAGCTGGATTGGTATTTCATACCACAAAACTTCATCCTTGTTGATTACAATTTTTATTTCATTATCAGAGAAAATCCTTTTAGTATTGATTCTCATTTTGGTATTATTTATATTTGTTTTGTTTTTCTTGTTATTATACCTTCTTATGTTGTATTATTTTAGTTATTATGTTTAAGTAAGTTCTTGTTGGTGATAATATAACTTTTTGTTCACATGAGAAAAATTGACTTTTTGTAATGAGTTTTTAATTGAAGGAGGACTTAAATTTTAAATGATTTGATTTATAGGATAGATTCCTGGAGGCTAGAATATGTAGTCCTAGAATTCATGAGAGTGTAGATGAGTCTCAAATTCTCCATTGTCAAGTTAAGAATGATGACATCAATGTCGGCAGTTCTCTAAACTCTGGTGATGAAATGTTGCCAATTAAAATTGAACCTGATAGCCAAGTAGTACCAACAGGCTACTCAAGTGATACTTTACTTGAGTCTTTGGAAAATCCTATATCAGAAGAGCTCAGGACCAGCAATCTATATTTATCCAAAGAAGAAACGTTGGGGGTATGTAATTTCATCTTGAGGAGTAAATGGTTTAAGAAATGGATTTGAAATGTGTTATTTAGTTGGGATTTTTAGTCTGTTACACTTTTGAAGTCAAACTATTTCATTCTTTTAATTTAAGTGAAACAAATGTCATATTTCTCAATGTAGGAGCCTTCAGATACAAAATCCAGTCTTTACACATTTTGTAATGAGGATCACGGTTTGAGTTGCCCGCCAGCTTTTCTGCCTATAGCTGACCTGAATCCGGTGGGACGTGCTTTAGTGGAAGAAGACAACTCTAGTGAGAGGGAAATCAAACCAAAAAAAGTCAGTGAATTTGACCACCAGTCTTGTGCCATGCCTCAGCAAATGCTGCCAATGCCCATTCCTTTTCTTAGGGTACAAAGTATAGATACATGTTCGTCTACCTCCTCCAAGTATCCATCTCAATCCTGCTGCGACAGGACAGAGTCCTCTCAATATCCAAGTGATATCTCTGTGCAAGAAGAGCCAGAACTTGGAAATGGCTCAAATTCCATTGCCCAACATCCAGTAGATGACCATGTTTCTTCTTGTGCTCGATTTATGTCCATTCCTATCCATCTAAAATCTTGTACCAAATCCAAGGCTTCAGGTGATTTACACAGTGCTTATAAACACCTTGATACAAAGGGGTCATCTCTCCCTACGACCCCAGGTCAGTTAAACTGTACCGTGAGGAATGACCATGAAGGTAGTACCGAGTGTAGTCCTAACCCCATCAGAATTGTGAGAGAGAGACTTCAGAGAGCAGCAAAGCAACGGAATTGCTCTGAGAAGAAATCCTCATCGAGTGAAGGATTTAAACCAGATAGTGAGGTTGGCACTTTTATATGCATCAGTTGTCGCAAGGTTTACAGAAATAAGTACTTCTTGGGACAGCACATAAGAAAAGTACATCAAAAAGTTGTATCAGAAAGTCAACCTGTTGAAGGCCAGTCTGACAGAGAAAGAGAGTCATATCCACAGTCAGGAAATAGTCCTACTTCAAAGAAGCTTGCGAATCGGGCAAGACATGAGGGGAAACATAGCACCAGGGAGATGTCAAGTCAAAAATTAGTTAAATATGTCATTTCAAAGCAACCAGATGGACTATATCATTGTTTTGATTGTAAAAAGATATTTCAGTATAGACATAGGTTTAGACTCCACTTGGATGTTGTTCACAAGGGCTTGAAGAAGCAGCACAAATGTGATATTTGTGGTACTTGCGTGACAAGGAAAGATGATCTCGAGAGCCACCGCAAGCGAATGCATGGCGAATGGGTGCCCTACCCGTGCCGGATGTGCACTGCTGTGTTTGGGTCGAGGAAGAGTCTCGGAGACCATGAGAGAAGGATGCATGGTTTGAGGGCTAAGCCTGGGAGCACTATCTGGGAGTGCAATATTTGTAAGAAGTTATTCAGGAGGAATGACAATCTGAGCCGGCACATGGCTGTTCACCAAAAGCATCGGGATTTCGTGTGTGAGGAGTGTGGGATGACATTCAGGGAAGAGAGATGCATGAAGATGCACCAACGGAGGAAACACCAGTTGATAAGGCCACACCAGTGTGGACATTGCAACAAGTTATTTTTCTCCAAATTTGAGGTTCAGTCACACGTGAAAGTTCATTTGCAAGAATAGTTGATGATGAGGGTTTGAAACAGGTCAACTGAATCCTGGAAATCAAATCCTAAATAAACTGTACCATATTGTTTTGGCATTTTTACTATGTTGTTCACCAAACAATCTAAATGACATTCTAAAATTTTCCTAGTCCTTTTAAAACATTCTAGAATTTGCCTAGTCCTGTGTCTAATCTTCTCAGATCTTATGTTCTCAGTTAAAGTGCCTTCTACTTCTCTGAAGATTGTTATGGTAGATTTTAGCTCAGTGTTCTCTCGAAGCATTCAACTCACTTGCTCGCCAATGATTGATTGTTGGATCCAGGAATCAGAGACAAAATATGTCATATTTATTTCTGTATTCAGTACTCAAAATCAGCTTTGATTCTTTTATTGGATATCGTCACATCTCTTAACCCTCTTAGTGCTAACTCCTGCCAGCGCTACTAGCGAGGAATACAGAGGGTAATTTTATGAAGTGTATCATTTTAGGAACCAAAATATTATGAGGTTATTGGTACGGAGACTGTCACGGTGATTTGAAGAGTTCAGTTTATTCGGGTTTTTCCTGTGTTGATTCATATTTATGGACAACAGTTTAGCTTGCATTACAGCTAGCATAAGGCAGGGGGAATAGGGGGCCGAATCGTGTCCTCAACCTGCCCAGGTTGTCCCTGCCTGCCCAAATAAACCAAAAGTCAAAGTCAGGACCTGACGATGCTAGCTGTAACGCAAATAGGACCTAACGACGCTAGCTGTAACACAAGCAAAACTGTTGTCCATAAATATGAATCAACGCGGGAATAACCGAATAAACTGAACTCATTATGAGGTTATTGTTTAAAATATCCATACATGGTTTTTTTATTGTGTATAAATTGAATTAGGTATTAATCATAAAAGACTTAAACATTGTCTAAAAAAACAATTGTAGTTTTATAAATGTACTAAAGTTGAGCAAATTTTACATTTGAGCCAATACATCAGCCCACCACACTTGTGCAATTTCCAATTGGGATCAGGGGTAATTTTATTGTGCGTTAAACTTACTTTTGTTTTATTTGCATTGCAATAATTGGCTGCTCTGTCCATTTTATTTGAATTATTAATGCACATGACAATATCTAATGTTTGGCCATAAAATTCTGATCCATGCTGCTTTTCAACTTACCTTTACATTTGATGTAGCTGCTTTGGATTTTGTATCGTCATAAATTTTATTTTCTTTTGTAGACATTTTCCACTTTTTGGGTAGCTGACTCTTACTTTTGTTAATCTCCACAACTTTACTCTGGTCACATAATCTGCATACATGTTTTGGTGTATGTAGATACATACATGTGCTGGAAACTGATTCTTCAATGGGTGTATTAACCCTTAGCCAGAACTGCCATGGCATTGATCCTTTAACCTTCAATGAAAGCACAAAAACTGCTTCTGACCAACAAATCAGGCTGGAGTTTTATGGGTTGTGAGGTAAATTTGCTTTATTTTACTTACCTTCAAAGTTCAATCATTTCTTTCTTTTTTATTCCTCATTTTTGTATATATCTTGTGAAGAATTATTCATTGTAGAATCAATAGATGGATGTGGTTTTTGACATTTTTGAAACTAAACATCACAAAATACTATACAATTCTGCTGACAGTCACCGCTCCCTACATAAAATTTGCTAGAGTTTAAAGGAAATTGATTCAACCAACAACCAAATCAGTTTTTTATACCATGTATATTCTTAGCATAGTGAAACCCCTCTCAGTGACCAGTTTTCAGTCAGTTGTTGCTGAATTCAAGTTTTACTGTTTGTGGGCATAAAATTAATAAGCATTGAAGTTTCCTGGGAGCAACTTAATTAGATGGAAATCTCAACTCCATTTGTATAGGTTTTAACAAAATGGTCGCTTTGAGAGTTTTTCCTTTTTTTTCAAATCAGCCTCCCGTTCATTTGCATAATATGTACTGCTAGAAACTGAACCCCTGTCTAACGGCCACCCCTCTTAAAGACCATTTTTTAGCTGAACTGTTGGTGATTGCGTAATACAGTTTTCACTGTACTTAAAAGGCTGTCAGAGATGTACATAAAGAAGCTATTCTTGCATGAAAATGATGTCAATACTCAGGGTTTGAACTTCTCCTGTGAGGCATTTTTGTTCTTTCTATATTATTGAGTTACTCAATGGAGGTAGGTCAGTGATATGAAGAACCTCGCGAAAAATTTTCTAGAATAATTATAGCTGGCATTTCATTTCATTTATTTCTGTCCACAGATCATATGCATGATACAAGACACAGTCAAAGTCACAAAACAATTACAACATACATGAACAAATTACAATCCCACAGGGAAAAAAAAACAAAAAAGAAAAAAAACAACATACAATATAAATAAATAAAAAATATCTGAACTCAACTTAACCCCTATACAAATCTTTCCTCAAAAAACTCATCAACACTATAATAACATTTATTGGACAATACTTTCTTCAATTTTATATGAAATAATGAGGGAGAGAAGGAATTGATTTGAGTTGAGAGGGGAGTTTGTTATATATTTTGGAGGCTATTTTGTATGGGGCATTTAAGTTAGAGGAGTAGGAGCAATGGTCAGAATGAATATCCAGTTTATTTCGGGTGTCATGAGTATGGACTGTGGCATTGTTAGATAACTTTTCTGGGTTATTTTTTACAAACATTGCACAAGTAAGAATATAGAGTGAGGGAAAAGTATGTATGTTCAATTTGGTAAAAAGTGGCTTACCAGGTGTATCAATAGGTAATTGAAAAATTGCTTTGATTGCCCGCTTTTGCATAGAAAAAACTTTGTCTGCTTCCCGATGGTTACCCCAAAATAAGACCGCAAAAGTAATTATGGGATGAACCTTGGCATAATACAGAGATTTCAGTATAAGGATGGAGACAACTGGAGCCAACTTTCTAATCATAAATATGCCTACAGAGATTTTTTTGATTAGGGAATCAATGTGCAATGACCAGTTTAAACTATTTGCAATCTTTAATCCCAGAAATTTTGTTTTAAGAGAAGAGGTGAGGTTGGGCAAGATAATCTCTTTGCAGCTGTGTGATGGTAAGTTTGCATGAAAATGTACAAATGTAGTTTTTTCATTATTTAGAATCAATTTTTTGTTGTTACACCATTCAGTCATTTCTTTGACAGTTGTAGTGGCTGCTTCCATAAGATGTGGGATTGAGTCGGATGTTACCAGGCTAGATGTATCGTCAGCATAAAGTATTGGTTTACTTTGGGAAAGAGAGTGAGGGAGGTCATTTATGAATATAATGAAGAGAAGATGCCCCAAGATTGATCCTTGAGGCACCCCTAGGTTCACCTTCATTGGTTTGGAGTTACTAATACCAATACCATTTTGTCCAGCATGAGAATAGCTCACAACCTGGTATCTGTTACTAACAAAGGACAGTACCCAGTTTAAGGCAGGCCCATTAATGCCTAAGTTTATCAGTTTGTATTTTAAGATAGTATGGTCAATACGATCAAAAGCTTTACTTAAATCAAAGAAGATTCCCAACGAATATTGTTTTTGGTTTAATGCAAGATAAATATTATTTAGAAGATAAAAGGTTGCAGGATCCGTAGATCGGCAAGCCCTAAAGCCATGCTGGTTAGTACTAAGTGAGTTATGCAGACCAAGATATTTAAGGATTCGGTTATAAAAATGTTTTTCAAAAATCTTCGAGAAGACAGACAACTCAGAAATGGGTCTATAATTATCTGGGTTAGTAAGTGAACCCTTTTTAGGGATTGGTAACACTTTTGAGTACTTGAGATTGCTAGGAAATTTACCTTAGGAGAAAGATATATTTATTACGTCAGCAAGTGGATCTGCTATAATTTTAGAGGAGGCTTTTACTACAGAAACTGGGATCCCATCTAGACCAACTGACTGAGAATTTTGAAGATTTTTTATGGTAGATATCACTTCATAAAACATACATAAAGGCATAACTTTGGTTTAAAAAATATATCATGTTCCTGGTTGGTTCACCTGTTCTATTCAATGTGAACACTAATTCAGTTGCTACCATGCAAGATAATCACTGTAGATAGCTTATTACCAGGAATGAATTCATGTCCTTAAAACTATTCGGGAGACAATTTTGTGAACTAGGTCCAGAAATCACTGAATACCATGGGAAAAAAACATGTTAAGTTTTTCATATTAATCCCTAAAAGAGTGTGTGTTTTTTGTGTCCTTGGATCTGTGCAATATGCAGTCATGTTCTTTAGAAGCTCCTTTGTAAGTCACTTGGTGGTTTTATTTGTTGTTTAATAACTTATATTTCTCCAAAATATTTGGTATAATCAGTATCTGAATAAAAGCATATGCTTCTGATGCTGATAATACCTGATAATTGGTAATTTTATTCCTATGTTTAGTTATAATCCTGTCAATTACATGTTAACTGTGATATAAGATTCCTCATGTCTAAAGATTCTTGTTATGATGAATTGTATTTTTTACTACTATCTTCCCAGGGTACCAATTTGATTACATGACAAGATGTCATATTAAAATAGGCATGGTTTGGTTCTCGGTTCCACCAGGTCTTGAGCTTGGAACTTTTACCAAAAAGACAACACCTGACTCTAAAATCCGTGACACAATTCCATTTAAGTATAAGGTAATATAATTGAAAATTTTCTAAAAACTGGTGAAATGTCATATTTTAATGCTATGTAGTTCCCATGCAGTAATTGTATTCTCATGTAAAAATTATTGGAAGATCGATTTTAATTATTTTGTAAACAGTAAGACCCAGCCAACACAAGGTGGCAAATATTCCTCTATGTCCGCTACTATCCCTGCAGTTTAGGGATAAGTCATATAGTGGGCGGATGGGATATCTCTAAGCAAGGGATAAGATAGAGATACAATCAAAAGGATGTAGGTATATTAGGCGGATGTTTATGAGCATAGAAAGAGATAATTGCCATGCTAGGATAATTTTTTGTGTGGCAATTATCCATTAACCCCAGTCTGATAGGCTATGGCTAGCCAATGAGGCCCCCTGTCTCACTAATATATGACTACAGCACCACTAATGGCATTATAAAGAACTGTAAAATGGAATGATGAGTGGTGCCATCTATTGGTAGTACTACAAACCTAATTTATATTAAACTACTCTTGTGATGTATTTATATTCATTGCAAATTGTTAATGTTATTTTTACCAGTCATTAAGAGGGCACTTTCTTGATCTGCTATCTGCCACATAAAACCTTGACGCTCAAGGGCTTCCACGTACCAACTTCCATTCTCAAACAGCATCACACACTGCAAATTCATAACTTAAACTGAAAACACAGAATATCCAGAAACGGAACAAGTGAGCCATTTGCTCTACCACCAAAAATACATACTCAGATAAAGCAACAAAAAGAACCCTAGGAAAGGATATCAAAGAATAAACCAACCACAGGAAATTACATTTTTCCAGAAATAAGTTTATTGACGTATGATTAATTTAAAATAGGGATGGACTGATACCAGAAATTGCCAATACTGATTCCGATACCATTTCTCCTCCCCGTGATACCATTACCGATACCAATACTACTTCGATCTAGGTATAATACAAACTCAATATTCCAACACAAACATTTTAAGCTGGCTCAATCAACTAAGAAGCCAAATTACCAAAACAACCATTTTTACACAGGCAAAATGCTAAATTCACTGAAAAAGTTTGGTGAAGAAGGGTGATCGAAAGAAACGCACTCTGTCTTACATTGGCGTTCGGTACCAGAGCACTCTAGTGGTAGAATTTGACACCTCGTTTAATTGGCCAAATTGGGAGTAAAAATCTGAAAATTGAAAAAT
The DNA here is from genome assembly GCA_963169105.1 of Ceriagrion tenellum. NCBI lineage: Eukaryota > Metazoa > Arthropoda > Insecta > Odonata > Coenagrionidae > Ceriagrion > Ceriagrion tenellum. The sequence goes on from OY720639.1 coordinate 32,479,319, forward strand.
TCTGAAAAACACTGACATGGCTACCGATACCATAAGTATCGGCCGATACTTCGCATCGGTATCGATATTGGTCCATCCCTAATTTAAAACAATCACAGCAGCTGCTGCAGTAGTGGTTCCTAAATTTCTGAAAAAAACTAACATGCAATAAAGTCATCAGTTTCCAACACTGTAGTCTTGAAAATACTTTGTAAGTACAGTATTCAAATTAGAGTTGCAAGGAAGATCGCTAGATTTGGGCATTAATGGCGACTCATGTAAATTTTGCCCCTGTTCACTAAAAACAGAAAATTCATTCATACTTCTGGAGGATCCATTTAACGTGGAAATGTCATAAACAATTCTGAGAGAGGGACAGACATAGAACCTCTCTCTTGCCGAGTTTGATATGGAGGAGGAGGGCGGGACACAACAGATGCTCTCCAGCACTGTTAACACACACTCGTTATTCACTCTCAGCATTACAACCAGTTCAACTCGTGGCCAACTCTCTCTATCTCTGTCTCATCATCACTCTGCCTCGAGACGCCTCCATCTGGGGGCAGCACCTCCCAGTGGGTGGGCCCGCAATATTGTCTAACAGTCAGCCCTTCCTGACATTGGGACCATCCCCATTCCTCGTTTGCCCCAATGGGATATCATCTTCTTCTGCAGCATCACAGTTTTCATCATTTTCATCAGTCATCTTTTTCTTCAGCTCCATGGTTGTCATCTTCCTCTGCAGCTCCATGGTTGTCATCTTCTTCTGCTGCATCTGCAAGCACATTGTGGGGGGGTCTAAACCAGGTTTTCATTCAGTCGGCACTAAAGATTGAATGGAATACGTGTTGCATTCTGCTGGCCCCAGGAATGTCATTTAGGAGATACCCGTCTCTGGGGAACACTTCAGCCACCTGATTCGGCCCCTTTAACTTGGGTGCAAGCCTTCGCGAAGTTCCTGTTGATTGTGCTTCACGATCAACAAGCACTAACTCTCCCTTCCCTTATTCTCTGGGAATTTTATGACCCTCATTGTATCTTTCCTTTTGTTTTCCTTTTGACCTAGCTATCCCCACTAGAGCCGCTTCCCTATTTTTGAATAGCATCTCTCTAGTCCTTTTGGGTTCATCATCTTGCTAGGCTAACACGACTTGATTCTCTAGTGTGTTGCGTGGGCTGCAGGCTAATAGCAGCTCATGTGCACTTCTACCTGTCGTCGTGTTAACCATGGAATTCATCAAAAATATTTGTTGCAAACCTGCATCCCAGTCACTCCCATCGTCCAAAACACACTTTGTAGAGATGGCTCTAGTGATTACAGAGTTCCACCTTTCAACTTGTTCATTTGCCCTGAGCGTTGCCGTAGCATTTTTGATGTGTTTTATCAGGTTTCTTTCGCATAATTCTTCAAACTCCTTCGTTGTGAAAGTAGTCCTCGATCAGATATCAAACGTTCTGGACACCCAAATAGGCTGACAATGTCTTTGATGATTTCACTAACTGGTTTCGTTTTCGTGTTTTTCATGGCACTCAGTATGATGAATTTTGGAAAATTATCCTGATAAGCCAGGACATACTCGTTCCCTCTCTTACTTCTGGGGAATCATCCCAAATGGTCTATGTGGACAGTATGAAATGGAGTAGCCACTCATTCAATGGTATACAGCGTTCCTTATCTCTTGCCTCCTGGTCTCTCATGGTAGGGACATTCCTTACAAGCGGTAATGTATTTCTTCACTCTTCTCCTCATCTTGGGATACCAGAAATATCTCCTTAAATGTTCAAGGATTTTTTCTTCCACATAGTGTCCCATGTCATCGTGACTTCCTTTCACAATGTGCCAAACTGCATCTTTTGGAACTACCCACCGGCTTCCTCATTCTATCTCTCTCCACACCCGATTGTCTCTTAAAATGTAGTCCGCATGAACTTGTTTTTCCTCATAGGTACTCGCTGGTTTTGCGACATCTCTTATACTTTCTTCAGCTCTGGATCTTGTAACTGCAGTGTCAGAAGTCAATCTTCTTGGTTGATTCTCACTGTGGATATTTTCAGGTCAGCGGTCTCTGGCTCTTTGGCATCCTCCACTGGATTCTGGCTGAGGGCATCAATGTGGTCCATCCTTTTTCCTAACCTGTGCTCAGTCGTGAAATCGTACTCATGTAATCGCTACTGCCATCTAGCGATTCAAGGGAGAAGTTCTCTCTTGGACATCACCATCTTCAGTGCGTTAAGGTCTGTTACTACCTAGAGCTCTCTATTCAGCAAATATATCCAGAACTTTTCGACTGCTTCGACTACTGCTAATGTCTTGAGTTCGTAACTGTGGTAGGACTTCTCTGCAATGGTCGTTTGTCTGCTATAGTATGACACCCCACCAGTTTCAATGGTTCTTCTTCTTGACACTGGAAGAAAATTCCAGCCGGACCATTTTTACTGGTGTCCATGTGAACCTCATGCCTAGTGGTTAAGTCGGATAGCGCTAATGTCGGTTGTTCAACTAATCTTCCCTTCTACTCTAGGAATGCTTTGTCTCATTCCTCTCCCCACTGGAGCATTATGTCTTTCTAGGTTAATGTTGACAAAGGTCTGCTGATAACGGCAAACCCCGGCATGAATCTCCTAAAGAAGCTGGCCAATCCGACAAATTGCCTGATCTCATGTACATTTGTTGGCCTACGGAAATATTTCACTGCCTTGATCTTCCTTTCACCCGGCTTAATTCTGTCAATACTCATCTTAAACCCTAAAATGGTGGGTCGTGTACACTACCAAGCTAATCCTCCCTCGGCACCAACTTCTCAGTCTGGCTTAGTCTCCACCCCTTCCCCACCCTCTCCATATTCTCATTCCTAGAGTTACAATATTTTGTAACCCCATAATGAGGACACCATCAATGGGATTGATGTACATGCTCTTAGAACTGCCAAATGAAACAGTATTTGTTCAATTATATACTTTCAAATGGCTATATTAGTTAACTGAAACAAACAAAATGAAAAGTATAACACACATCGCAAATACCTATACTTAAGAGATCTGTTAGCCAAACTATGAACTATTTCCAACCCGTATTATACCAGTAGTGCCATCTAACAAGAGATTGTTTAAGTTTTTGTACAGAGAAAATAGCTTACCACAAAGCGCCATAAATGATGCCAGCCCCTGAATTCAGGTAAATCGAAAGCACCGTGGCTTGGAGATCACCGTCTATCGCAGGCTATAACCCTAAATCGAAAGCACCCTAATTCAATAATCGATATAAAAATATATAAAACTAGTTCGTGATACAAGATGGAAACAAAAATCAAAAGATATTACTTCCCCAAAAATAAAAAATGCGGACATTAGCAGAAATCATACAAATTTACTGGGACACTACATTAAAAGTCTAAAAATGGACATGTCCGCATAAATGAGGACATATGGTAACCCTACTCATTCCTAGCTCCCAAACCCTTTTCCAATTCACCACACTCTGAGAGGTATAAAACATGTGAGAAATTTCTCTGCGAGTTTACCACAGTGGATTCAGTTTTTGGCAGGTTATATCTGGAAATAGGTCAAATTTTGGACCATGCACTCGCTGGAAGTCATTTACTCGAAAATAAAGTACTGACAAGGGCTGCACTATGAATTTCATACTGAGTATTACAAACCCTCCCCGCTAAGAGGCCTTCACTTATAAGGGTGTATTCTCTGTCATGTATCCAACTTTATTTTATTGCTATGTTCTATTAAGGCTCTGCTTCACCAACAGAAATAAAGACTTGATCGCCGATTGTATGAGACTTGATGTTAAATATTATAGGATGGGTTGAAGTCAACTCATAAGGAAGGAAGCAGGGAATACCTTTCATATCTTCTTTTTCTCCATAAATATTTATTGTTAATATTGGAGATTATTCCCATATATATGAAAAGTTCAATTAGCCAAATAAAGGATCATGTCCTAATAGTATACGCTGCCTGAATGATTGGGAACAGTCCTCTGAAAAGGCTTCCCTTGTGAGGCATTTTCCTTCTCCACTAATGCCTCTTTATTTCCCTTCTCTCAGAGCAGCACTACTTGACTTACGGTTCTTACTGTGCTTCATAGTAATATTGTTGATGCCGTGAGATTGTCTGCAGGAGACCGAGATTGTTTTTTGAAAGAAGCCACGGATCCTCCTCATAAGCTATTTCCCTTACTGGCAAAGAAAGTAGATGCATTAATGTCAGCATTCTTAGAGAACGTTTGGGGACCACTCTGATATAAGTTAGTCTGAATTCAATCAATGTGAGGGCATCCTCACTAGTTACATCGGAGATCAATAGACAGTAGCGCCACAGGGAGTGTACTGCAATTGTGACAAGTAGTGTGAAGTCCTTGGAATATGAATCCATCACTACCAAATAAATCCAGGAAATGTATATATTTGGATGATAAACTAAAGATGATTGACAATAGTATTTTATTAAATTGAAGATTTTCATTTAAAATGGGCAAGACTTTGGCCAATTTTACTTAAGTTTCTCCAAGTTCTGTTGTTTTATTTCATGGAATTGAATTGATAACTTTCCCAGGGACTGGAACAACCTATTGTAAAATAATTACATCACATTTTATGTCAGATGCAGTAATGATTCCATAAGAATACTTGAACAATCTGTCAGTCGATTTTGGTAAGATTGGTAGACTCGCAAGTATCATGTTGCTCCTCATTTTGTTTTCATGAATGTGATATGGTGGAGATGTAGTGATGAAACAAAAAGCATATCTTACATTTAAAAATGAGAAAATAAAGCAACTGTCATAACTGAGATCCTTAACGATTACCCAAGCCAAGAACCAAACCAAAGCTGAACAAAGTAGAACTACGTAACCCAACACTACTAAAATCCAATTTTCCAGTGCCCACATATTTTTATATCATGGTTTTACTATACATTGCTTCTAAAATTTTTGTATTGAAATAATCTGAATGTATTGTTTTGTGATTATATTAAGTTTACAAAAGAAGGATACTTTGATTGTCATAAATGCCTATTTTTAGAAATTATCCATATTATGAGCAGTGGAGATGAGATGAATGTGGTATCTTTTTATGCAGGAGCATATATTTGATCAATGGTATGTGATTTTATGAAAGTGTTACAAGAACTTTTTGTTCATCATATTTTGGAATTCTATGAAATAAAGGAAGCTGCTTTTAAGTGTTTCTTTATTCATTCATAGTAAATTTCTGTGATGAGACACATTTAGGGTGACTTCCGTTTGAAAAATAATATCAATACTGCCCATAGATGATGTGGGGTTTTTCCATGACGGCTATCTTAAAACACACCATTTAAATTTTTTGCATATGACAAGAAAAAAATATAAATCATCCAATTCATCAGTTTTTTGCATTTTCATTCTTGTTGTAGAGCCAAGCCTTAATATTCCGAGTCAATGTCAACCAAGAATGTTTGTGAATGATGAGCATATGCACATCTGTACACCTGTCTGCCTAATCAATAGAAGGTCAAGTGACAAGTAAATGAAATTACAGTAGAGCATTAATGTCCAACGAAAAAATGAAGAGATGGTCGATTATCCGTAGATCATTCCAAAACAACCTCCCCTACTCTTCCTTTCTATCCCCCTCCTCTACCTCTCTACTACTGCTTTTGTTCCCACTTGCTGCCAGTGGCCAAATTCTTGTCCACAAGTTTGCTACAGTTGTTCACGCACAAGATATTCCTGTGGCAAGGTTTTTAATTTCGCAGATGATGGTGTTACAATGTAGTGAGTTTCCTGAAGCAATGTTTAATTTGTGTGTGACGTGGTTGAGCGAGCATATATTACTTCCACGGCCATTTTGTCATTGTTAAGTTTCCATTACCTGTAGATTTATATAAGATGTCTTATTCTTCCGTAAAGATGAAGCACTTCGTATATTACTTTGTATGATGATGATGATAAGAAGATGAATTACTTTGTATATTGTATATTAAATCATTAAGTCTTTTGCAGTTCCTCGAAAATTCTTCAATCATAACCTTCCTCACCCTTACAGTTTGGTTTGAAAGGAAATGACTGGGGTAGAATAATTGCAGTACCAGTTAAACTGAAAAAATTAAACAATTAATAAATATTGAGAATAAAGATTGAATCTCATTAAGATCTTTATAAAAAGTTAAAAATTATATTAAATTAACAAAAAATCGACACTTTTGCTCCTCCATGTATATTCTCCGCCCCTGGAATAATCAAGAAGATTTATTTATTTATTTGCCCAAAAGACCAGGTTATATTTGTCCCGAGGTATAAGGCACGTCATATAAACATGCATACACAATTCAATAAATATTTTAAATACATTTGGTACGTTTAAAACAATTAAATCAAAAGTAATGGATAAATTATTATTAATAAAAATTACTTTTTTGAAGTATTTTTTTAGCAAATACAGGTATGTAATGGGCATTAATGTCGCCACGACATTTGTGCATCTGACAGGCCATCTGTCAGCTCATCATGGCATCGCAACAGCATCAGATTCATCTTATCACTCAGCCGACGAGGCTTCCCTTCTTTCAAATGGAACAATGTAAACAAATGTCACTTTATCACCTTTATGTCAATGTTCCACTGGTCTTGTACGTGAGTGCCCATGTTTCCAATAAGAACGATATGGATACCAAGCAGTTTATCAATGGGGTGAGGAGAAATCCAGTTACATAGGGCATCTTTTTGAATTTTTTCTCTTTTTTTTCACAAGATTTCTAGACACAATGTAAGCCATTAGGAGACGTCTCCTCTTATACCTTGCATATTCATGTCTCTGTAGAGAGTCCCCTCTTCTCCCAAACTCAAACATACTCTAGAGGAAAAGTTGTTAGAGCAGGGAATAATAATATATTCCCTGGTAAGAGCTACGACAGCGAAAAACCTCCATGTGCAAATGGAAACCAGTGACACCACTGAGATACCACCATGGCGTTGTTTTGATACTTTTTGTTAGTGAACAACCAGCATTTATATGCAAGAAACCCTTTAATCATGGCTTGTGCTCCAACCATCCCAAGTAATTCATTCACGTGGATTGCATTGTTTTGTGGTGACTTGCTATGAGCTCAGGCACATTTTCAGTTTCAACTAGGCTCCAGCGGTGGAAGCCATCAGGGTCCACCTCTATATTGCACATGTGAACCAGCAGTTGTCTCTCGCCAGCCAGCTCGTAGACAATTCACCTGATTGACAATGCTAGTTTGCAAATTTGGATATTCCTTCACCACCTTATGGCTGTATTTTTAGCGTGTTAATAAATGTTTTGTTAACCAAATGTTCTCGGAGTTATTGCAAGGTGAATCTGAGGGTGAAATAGACGTTGTAATTGTGCCACTTGGTCCTCCAATCCTCCTTATACCATTCCCTCAATAGTCAAAATCTTCTGTTAATCAAGTCGTTGTGTGCATTCAAACTTATTGGTCTGAGAGGCCTGCATTATGCTTATCGAAATTAGAGGCAAACTTTTTGCATGTAGGAGCTTGCTCACAAGCGAGTTAACTTGAACCATGTGCAGGTAGAAACGTACCCGAGTTCATTGCAAGTCACTTTAGTTTGCTTTGGCCATTCTAATCAAAGCTATTCTCTTCCAGTCAATGTTCCGTTGACTGAAATTATGTAATAGAAATCGATTGTTGAACAACCCATATCACATTCACATTGTTCAAAAATTAGAAAATTTTAGAAATGGTGCAGGCTATTCCACAGTGTTATGGTGGTGCAGGGTGACAGCGTTTGAGGGTGGCTCAAATCGTGCTGGACCCTATCTTAGAAATTCAGAAAGATACGTGAAAACCAACAAAATTTTGGTCCTGATGGTCTTTACTATTGCATTATGTAGGAATGGAGCTTTTTCCACACGCAAAATGATGAGTTAGTTTTGAAGTATTTCAGGCCCTTGGGGCACAGGTTCCTAATACCAAAGAGTGACAAAACTTTAATATGTTAATTTGCACTCCACAACCAACCAGAATGCCAGCAATGCATTGCCATACCGATGACAACACGTGAGTGAAAACGAAAGATTTCAGGCATGCATATCGGCAAATTCACTGAACATGTGGCAACACTGTAAGCAGAGAGACGATCTTTATATGACGAATGCTAGAGTAATGCTGAGATCCCAGAAGAAGGAAATTCCCCAACCACACACCCAATGGTTACCTCATGACCACTTGACTCTTCCTTTCTAGCTGGCTCTGCATTTCTACCTTACAACTTTATTTTGTCCACAGATCATTACATAATATGATATAAGACGTCACATGCATAGATAAGGATCAATTACAAATCACTTGTCTTTCATAACTTGATCCATACTAAAGTACATTTTTCTAGATAAGAGTTGTTTCATTTCAGTTTCAAAAGGGACTTTTTTATGCTTTTTATTTCATTAGGAATTGCATTGCAGAGGCTTGGCCCCACAGAGTTAGGACTTAGCAAAGAGGTTCCAATATGAACATAGTCAATGTGTGAATGATTATAGTCCCTTGTGAAATGCTCATGTAAATCGTTATTCTTGTCTAACCGAGAAAAATTTGTATGAATGTTCATCAATACATGCAAAAGATAAATACAAGTTCCAGCCTTTTAAATAGTCTGCCAAGTCATTTGAAAAGAACTGTAGTGGTGAGGTGGGGATCAATTTCAGATTGTTGCTCTTTGCTTGTGTTAAAGGTAAATTTTGAGTATACTGCAGCTAGCCATTACATTACCTCTATGGAGTCACCTGCAATTGCACATAGGTGCAAAGTTTCACAGAGGAAAAATCATTTGCCTTGACCGAGACTTGATCCTGGCTCCCTTTATACAGTATTCGGGCTTAGTGGTTTAGCCCACACAGCCTCTGAGAATTTGTGGACCCTGATGTGGAATTGGGTGACCTTTAAAGGAATTAAATGTTCAAGGCTGCCGGCCATTCAATGCAACTAAGCAGTCCTAATTGTGACCCAAGCTCCTCAGTCCGTGAGGTTTAAGCCAGACATTGAACACCTCTCTGAATATCAAGAGATTCAGTTCATCAGATGCTACTATCAAAAGAAACGATCTCATGTGTTTAGTCCATTTATTGAATACTACTGATATTATACCATATTTGGACAGTATATGCTGATACATTTACCATTACTGTGGATGATACCCAATTCAAATATGGCAGAACTCCAATTTAATAACAATTATTGAGGTTCACATCAAACTTTTTAGTGAACAAATCTTGTCCTGGAATTTAATTTGGTTGATTTTATTTTGGTTTTGATCCTTCTAAGCTTGACTTGATTACCATGATTTTGCTGGTGTCTCATAATTTCTATGATCAGCAGAACAATAGCCATAATGCTTCCTGCAGCCAGGAGGAGGAAGGCAGGATAGGCATCTTTCATTGTAAGGCTGGAGGTTTCATTGAGCTTTTTTTTATCAATAGCCCCTTCATTGTTTTCAAAAAGCAGCGTGGCGTCACTAATTAATAAAATGAAATTCCAGTGAAAATATGGGATGGTCTTCAAAGGAGATGTCACAAGTCTTATTTGTACATAGAGTATGGCTATATTTCTTCAATCAAACAGAATGATGTAAGCCAATGGAATTTGGAATGGAATACTGTCTCAATCTTGAAAAATGAATCTGCTGCCTATCTTTAAGATTAATGTTCTTTTCACAGATATAGATGTATATCTACGTACTACCCAAGGAAAACACAACGTCAGGTTGAGTTCATTATGACCTCATGATGACCTCCGAAACGTCATGCTGAATTCGTGACCTCGAAATGACCCAAAGATGAGTTCTAGGTTCCTTTGACCTCAACTTGAGGTCGCAGTGACCAAAATTTTGCAATAACCATTTCCTGACTAATAGTAATTTTTTCATTGACATTTGGCCTCCCCATATTAAACCAAATGTGAATGTTCTCCATTTTATTCACTACTGCATCATTTTTCTGCTCTGATGAGTGTTGTGCGCATTGTAAACAGATACTTCAAGACACAAGTTTTACATTTCCCGATCCCTATGACACTACTCTAGTTTTCAGATTAGCTGTCTATCTGAAATTAAAATTCGCTGATAACTTTAAACTCCATTTCTAAATTATTATTTAATTTTTTTTTGATGATATGATGATGATGGTGTGAAATAAATAAATAAATATGATTTCGGTGATGATGCATACAAGTAGTATTTTGAATTGTAAAATAATCCCTTAGGCATATGATTGCCCTCCAGATCCAAATTTAGAGGTGGATATATATTCTACGATCCATTTTTTTGTAAAATGAGTTAGAAATGACTCAAAAATGAGGTCATTGCACATGGCCATTTTGAGGTCATGATGAATTTTAGAAGGTGACTCCAAGTGAGGTCATTTTGAGCTCATTGAGCGTTTTGTGTTCTCCTTGGGTACCCTGCGAGCCGCCGCATGGGCGTGTGGCAGGAGGTGGTAGGTCACCATCCGTGTAAAGATGTAAACATTTTGGAGGTGAAATGGTGACATGTCCTTGAGAGTGTATTTGAAGGAGCTCAGTTATTATTGTGGTCGCTTAATGTGCGCCAAAAGAACAAGTTTTTGAACCTGTTTGGCAGAGTATCTCTCTTATTTTATCACATCTGTCAGACCTAGAAATGTAGTGAGGATATAGATATAACTAACATAGAACAATGATAAAACGTAGATGAAACAATGCAAAAAAATGACATTTTTTTGCCATTTGTACCTGTCCACATAATGTGGATATTGTGTAAGCTGTATCGTTTTTATCATTAAACTAATCTATTAGTTAAAGGCAGGTTTTATTTAAAGTTGGAGAAAATCCTCCAGATTTTTTCATGTGCCGAGCCCTTTCTACGTCTAGTAGGAACATCTTTCTTCATCTCTACATGCGTCCTACACTTCTGCATCATGTCCTTGAAACCTATTCTCTTTCTTCCTCCTCCCAAGTTGCCCAAAATCCTTCCCTCCATCATGACCTTGAGCAAACAATTTCTCCTCTTTAGCTCTTTCAGCCATCCACGCTGCCTCCCTTCTAATCTCATCCAAAGCTTTCCTTTCCTCACCCACCAAAACAAGCACTGCGTATTTTTTTCATATTTGTTTTTGTCAATATAAACCTTCTCGTTCCTCCTCCTCACCTACATCTTGAATGCCTCCACCGTATTCTCTTCCTCCTTTATTGTCTACATTTCTGCCCTGTACAATGTAACACTCCAAATCAAATTCGCACTCGTCCGGCCACACCTTGAATATGCAGCGAGCATATGGGATCCGGTGGAGAAAGACCTAGTCCATGAACTTAATAAAATACAAAGGAAAGCTGCACGATTCGTCAAAAACTGCTACGGCCGAACAGAAAGCGTTACAAGGATTTTGAACGATTTAGGGTGGGAGCCGCTAGAGACTCGGAGGCTACGTGCTAGGCTTAGATTGCTTGAGCAATTGAGAATGGATATCTTTCGGAGCGACACGGAGAACATCATATTAGAACCACATTATATTTCCAGGTCCGACAGAATCGATAAATTAAGAGAGATATTTTGCCGAATGGATAGGTATGGGAATTCGTTTTTCCCCCGAACAATTAAGGACTTTAATAAATGCTAGGCGGAAAAAAATTTTTTAAAAATTTTAATTTTAATTTTTTTTTTTTTTAAACGGCTGGTGTCCTAACACCCCCCGCCACACGCCTTTCGAGGTGGCTTGCGTGGTAGTATGTAGATGTAGATGAAATCAACCTCTTCACTAGAGATGGATAAATTTACGTAAGTTTCATTTGAGGTAATTTACCATGCGAGAGTATGATTATTTTTTAAAATTACCACAATTTTCTGGTATTTTTTAAATTTTCTTCCATTAGGAGCTAATGAAGGATTTAATAGAATCTGCAATAGCAATAGCAAGGGGTTAACAGAATTTAAACAATTGCTATTGCTACATCAATGTATTAGGAATAAAAAAAAAAATTAGAACAAATACGTCAGCCCACATGTAGTTTGGCATTGTTTTGTTTATGAGAAATTTTCGTTCAAACGGTTGAAAATAGTAGCCCAACAAACATTCCACAAATTAGTTGTACAAGCCCTTATTTGTATTTAAGATTGTTTTAAATATGTATAGAATTAGCTGAAAATAATGTTTGGAATATATCGGTATGAAAAATTTCTGAGACGGAGGTGAATATTACTGAAAATTACGGTAATTATCAGAGGCTACAGTAAATTACGTAAGATGCCTCCATAATTTAAGAAAATAACCGTGGTAATTTTCAGAATGGCCCATCTCTACTCTTCACCAGCCTCTTCTTTTTATGCTTACTAAGGGATCCATCATAAACTCCCTTATATTACTGTATGCCCCATTCCCAATGCTGTTCTCCTCCTCATGTCTTTGTGACTCTTTTTGCCCATTTTCTTCTAGTAAACTATCCAAGTAATTGAATTGATTCAAATGTGGAAGATTTGACATGGTGGAATCTTGACATTGTAATTTATCAAACTTCATAACTTCCACAGTTTTATTATAAAAAGTACTTCTAGTTTCGGTAGGCCTGTAGCCAAAGCGGGCTTAAGGGCCTTCAGGGGCCTCAGCCTCCCTCGCCCCCCCACCCCACTCCCCCGATATCTTTTCCTGGTGTGGCAACTGCCTTTGATTCATTCGCCGAGGAGACCACTATCCAAGGGGCACTCATGCCCTCCTGACTCACTGTTACTCGATTCAGATGTGTTGATTTCTGCCTATGAATCACTCCGAAAAAACATCTTGATTTCCTCTCTGTTAGGTTCTGAGCCATTATATACATAGTATAAAATAATATTTCAAAATTCACTCTCCTTTTGAAAAGCACAATTTTCAGTGGTATATACTTGGTAAGACTCAGAACATGAAATTATGGAATGAAAATCACGGAGAGGAATTTCATCGTTAACTTTGTTAATGTGGTGAGGAAAGGAGCCGACCACATGATTTGACTGGCGACACCCAGTAGTGTTTACGTCCAACTAAAGTGGGTATTGTGACACGTAAGAGGCCATTGGGACTGTTTACATTCGAGATACCGAAGAGAGAGTGAAAACAAGAGCCTAATTTCGAGGGCGATGAAGGGAGTATATCAATTGGAAAGTGTGTTCGTTGCTTTGGCCTTAACAGGAGGGTCATCTCAATTACCTGAGAAAAATTCAGAATCCTGGCATTCTGATGCTTTATTCTTTTTGGAATAGGTATTAGGACCATTTTCACAAAATCTCTGGCCTTCCTTTCTCACAGTTCATGTAAATTAGTTCGAAAAAAAGGTCTTCCCTAATTATGTAAATTCTTCAGGACCTCTTAAGGTATATTATCTACTCCCACAGTTTTTCTTGGCCTCCTTCTCTTTTAATTCCCTCTCTATTTCTCTGACAATTAGCTCTGGTCAGAGGTTATGCTTAGCTATTGCTCTTTCATTCTCATTTGGTAGGTTCACAGGTCTATTATCACTGTCATCAAGCTCCTCTACATATTCTCCACATATTGTGTTTTATTATAATTACCTAATTCATTTTATGCACAATAAAATAAATTGCATATGGATATATTGAACAAACTTTATTATATGTATTTTTTTCCTGAGATGATGCATTTCATTAAATTATCCTCTGCACATCTCGCTAATACTACTGACAGGAGTCAGCACTAAGAGGGTTCACCTTAATTCTGTTCGATCTGATTCCTTGAACTTCTCTTATTGCCTCCTCCATGTATATGTTGAACAGTGGTGGTGAGAGGTTGCATCTTTTGTCCTTTGTTAATTTAATTTTAGCCTCTATTTGTCTTCCATCTCTCATTTGCATTGTGACAACTTGCTTTCTGCAGAGTTGGTAGTTCATTCTATTGTCGTTGTTATGCATCCAGGGTTTTTATAGCCACCTGAACATCTTGTTCCATCGAAAATTGTCAAAGGCTTTCTCCAAGTCCACAAACGTCTTACACAGTGCTTGTTCATATGCATCATCTTCTCTATCATTACTCTCAGGCTGAGTATTACTTCCCTGGTTACTCTGTTATTTCTAAATCCAAATTTGTTTTCCTAGAGGTTGTCTTCAAATTTTCTATTCTTAGGCCTATTATTCACGTAAGTATTTTAACGAGTGTGACACTAGACTCTGGGATCTGTGCTCCTCACATTTCTCAGTCCTTGTCGTCTTTGGTACTGTGACCGTTAAACTAATCGGCACTACAGTCATGAGTTCATGAAGTCAGGTTTAATGGTAGTGAATTACTATATTCTACATTTACTTGAGAGTGTCTTGTATGAATAGGATCGCTTATTATAGAACATAAAATTAGAAGTAGCAGATGAAAAGTGAAATTGGAAAGGAAAAGAAGAAAGATAAGGGTGTATATTTGCAGAGGTACATTATTTGGAAAAATTATGTACTTCTTTTCTTTTTTGCTTTTTTTCTGAAACCCAGGTCAATATCTTTTGATATTACAATATTTTTAAGAATTCAAATTTACCTGACTGCTTTGTGTCCTAGAGCATCTAAAAAGCTTTTGTTACCCCTGGCTTGAATCTCAATAGAGCAGTTGTGGGGTTTATTCTTGTTGGTGCAAATGCTCATCCTGTGCTTCAGTAAGATGGATGCCATATGCTCACGTGGATACTTTGGTATGTAGTGAATCCTGAAAATATGATGAATTGAATGGAGGGTTTATAGGAATAATAATAATTACTTTATTTGTCCAAAGATCTTATGTGTTTAGCACAACATAGATATAAGACACGTCATAAAGAAAATTGTTAAATTGATCGGACCTATAATTATTTACTGAACATTTCTTTTACATCATAATAAGATTTTTCAATTAGAAATTTCCATATAGTACATTTATATTCTAACAAAGACTGAATAGAATTTATACTATTTGGGAGGGAATTGAACATTTTTGAACCCATTGCCTTGGGAATTTTTGAAGTACATAATTTGATTTTTTTTACAATGAAGGAGGGTTTATTGGAATGTGCAATATGTCAATCAGTGTGTGTAAATGATGATTTTCAGCACCAGTGCTACTGGCAACCAATCTGGGGATCCTAGAGTTTTTGGGTTAGTCATGGGATACAATTGGTCTTTTTGTATGGACTAATATTGAAAGTGGAAGTGCATGTGCAATTAGCAGTGGTAGGTTGTAGTGAAAAACCTAGCACACATATCTAAAGCATGTTTGGAAAATACTCCATGTTGCTTGTGTGATATAGAAATGTGATAATGTAGTCAATTAGGGGAGGTATAAAAAAATTCAAAAAGTCTGTCATATTTAGTGACTTGACAATAAATTGAAGGCAGAAAAAGGTTGAAAAATGTCAACATTATTTGTATTTTCATGATGGGCCCAGAACAAAATGGGTTACTCTTCCCAAAGTCAAGAAATCCATAAAGTTGCTCTTCCAAGAATTGAGGAAGTTGAGAAGCCTTTTTGCAAGAATGCTGTAATGCATAACATGGTTGACCATTGGTATATTTCAGTTATTGTCTCATATATTTGATATTCTGAAACATATTGATTGGCAGGTTTGGTTCAATGAAGAGTAGAAATATAAATACAAGAGGAAAGAGTACATTGGAAATCTCTCCATCAGAATACTGAAAATAGTTTCTGTAACACCCATGAGTTATGTGTATAAACAATTAAATATGTTGTTGTGTCATTGAGTACTGCATTTGCTTTACAGTTATGTGATTTAGCACTGCAATTTAGTGAAGAAATATTGTTAAGGAAGCAGTTGAAGTGCCTTCATGCAGGTTTTTAGCATACAAGAATTACATTTGTGTAATAAGGAAAAAGGTTCAAAGTAGAAGTACCTCGTTAAATGTTGCCAAAGTAACGATTAGGTATGTGCATATATGATTTGTAATGGAAGAGTGTAATGCCTTCTTTTGGTAGTGTATGGCATATGTCATGCCTATGGTTGCGTTTTGTTGGTATGTTGAGGGAACCACCAAAAGAATTGCTAGGATTCTATCTGATTCCCTCCACTGTTAATATGTTATCTAGATTCCCTTGGTAAAGAAATATGGTGGACCACCTTTCTAAACCTTTGGACCTCCTCCTTTGCTCACTCTTTAAAAGAGCGTACTACTAAGGCAAGATCTTGCAACAAAGCCTGTTTCGCAGAGGGGAAGACCTTAAGGGACAGCTGTAATGCTTGAAGGAAATGTTGTCAGCAGTGGACACCATGCTGAGGCATGACCATAAGCTGATACTCATCATGCAAAATTCTGCAGAAACCTACAAATTAAATATGCAATATTAATTACCTGTGATTGTTCAGCACATCATTATGGTGTTGATTATGTACTGGTGGCGACAACAATGCCACAAAGGCTGCAGAGAATGCTGTGTTTATAATTACTGACAATATAAACAGACACATGAAGATTGTTCGTGCTGCTGCAGTGTCTGGATGCCGGTGAGAACCTGGAAAAGGTTAATCAAAAGTATTTCGTATCTAAATCAAGATGAAAATACTGAAAACAACCTACATGTTTAAATTCTTCATATTGTATCATGCTTTTACATTTAGTCTCAAGAAGGGCCTCTGTCACATCTATTTTAGGTTATTATTATGTTATGTTATATCATAGTACTTTTCCTACTGTCTCCAGTGAAGGATTCCATCTTTTTAGCTATCAATTCAACAAAGTAGCCTATGTGTGAAGGCTATAATTAAAGACATTTTTTCACATTAAATGAACAACATAATGGACAAATCCCTATTCAGACAGGTTATTTTTGTGGAAAACTGACCATTGTACCATAAAATTTATCTACATCTGTTTTTTAGAAATGGTTTTTCCTATAAACCTCTACACTGATTGTAAAAACTTGTTTTCCTAGATAAGTCCCATTCAACTGGGGGTGCACCGTATATGCCATAAAATATATTAGTTCTAGGTTAAAGGGTCTAGAGGCAGTAATTAGCTGATTGTTTTGGCATATTCTATTCCTCATTTCGTAAATAGTATAGCGTCTTCTGGAGATTCATTTCCAATGTAAGTCTCATCAAGGCCAGATATGAGATATTGCCAGTACCAGCAGGAAAATTAATTAAGCACTATTGTCATATGCTAGCTGCTCATCTAACTTTCACTATTTCCTCATTCTTTCCAGAACAAAGAGCTTTGGTTCAGTCTGTTCCTCTAATTATCATAGTCCTGGGGCTGGACATGCCAATAGAGATGGATAGGTATATCAGATACGAGGGGCAACACTAGCTACTAGTATCCACTTCGTCAATGGATGCTATGTATGTACGCATAAGATACGATGGCATCTGTGCTATCTGGGTAAATTTCTGTAATTTTCATTTGAGATTATTTTCCATGGTATATTACAGTAATTTTCGAAAATGAGCATAATAATAGGAATTGGAATTAATGGGAAAGTCAATAGCAATAGCAAGGGGTTAATGGCATTAAACCATCACTATTGCTATATCATTGCAACAAAAATAAAGAAAATTTAAAAACACTGATGGCAGCCCACGAGCAATTCAATTCAGCAAGTCAATAGCAACAGCAAGGGGTTAATGGCATTAAAGCATCACTATTGCTATATCAATGCAACAAAAATAAAGAAAATTTAAAAACACTGATGGCAGCCCACGAGCAATTCAATTCAGCAAGTCAATAGCAATAGCAAGGGGTTAATGGCATTAAACCATCAATATTGCGATATCAATGCAACAAAAATAAAGAAAATTTAAAAACAATGATGGCAGCCCACGAGCAATTCAGTGCTCTTTTATTTGATATGAGAAATTTTCATTCAAATTTTAGCTCCACAAATATTCCACATGTAGAAATATTCTACATATGTGTTCTACGAGCCTTTATTTATAATTAAGATTGTATTAAATATATGTAGAATTAGCTTAAATAGCTGCAGTAAATTACCTAAAAATACCTTGTTGATTTACGAAAATTACCACAGTTATTTTCGGAATGGCCCATGTGTACACACAGACTCATTCTTCTAATGCTAAGTGTCAGCAGATTGAATTCTATGAGAAGGCGGTTGAAGGAATTTACTACCTTTGATGTTAACACTAGAACTGCTGGGGTTTTTGAACCCCCTAAAACCACAGCTGGGACAAAAATGTCCCATCGGTGTTCCGACTATTCCTGTGTCTATTTATTGTCTCATTTCTTCAGAAAGGAATACATTCACAATAGGAGAGTTTCCAGTTGAGGATGAAATTATTTTTATCATCATTTAGACACAAATAATAATTCATGGATCAGATTTTTTATAACATATTGCCAGACTCTAAACTAAAAATGTTTTGCATAGCATCTCATTTTTAGTATATACTGTGTAAATATCTGCAAATAACATCCTTAAAAAAACAGTTTTCACTTCATTGAAGTGCTTAGTAGTAATTTAGCTTATACAAAAAAGAGAAACTGATACAGAATTCTCAATAGGTAAAGAAGGGTCTCTTGGTTGTTCAATCTAATTTGATGATCTATGTACCCCAACATTTCTCCTAACCCAGTGGAATGCCCGGGAGACCTTTCTTCACCAGGTATGCCGGGGAAACCTAAGATCTTTCTGTGCAAGTAATTATGCTCCTTGAAGGTACCTATGTATCTCTAATATCTCTAACCAATCACGTGATAGCACAGATTAACAAAATGGTACTTCCTATTTCTCGAACCACAGAATGTCCACCTCTATCCTTTTGCATTCAGTATCACCCCTCACATGCATTAGACATAGAAATGCATCAAGCTCTTTCAATGTCATAGAATAATCACAGTTTCCCAACATCTAACAAGCCTCTGTTTCAGTGTATTTCTGTTGGCATTTTTGAGTGCGTTTATCCAAGGCCTAAAGCCAGGAGAGGGACCACAATTTTTCTAGGCAATATTCATCTATCTGTACCTTTCAGTGGATGTGGCATTTATAGAAGCTAATTTCCACAATGTTTTATCAGAAGCATCAATCTCCATCTAGATAAAAATAAAATTCTCCAATAGCCGTAAAAATGGCACAGCTCGTCAAACATGTACCACAAAAATACACTTACTGTGTTGGTTTGCGGGAATGGGGATTCCGCAGCAGGGACCAACCACAGCCTCTCCACCAGAATACCCTCCTGTGATGGTTTACGGGAATGTTACTTCCTCGCCAGTAACCAACACAGACACACACACACTCAACCCAGTTTGGGATCCTTTTCGAGGGCTAATGGGACCCTGATAAGGATGCCTGGGTTATAACCTGATATCCTTCATAGGGCTAATGGGACCCTACTAAGGATGCCTGGTTATTACCACAATCACACACACATGCACTCAAATCACTCACTCACAACACACAGGCGGGCCCAACTTCTGGGAGAAATCGCTCAAAAAGAGCGTGGTCAAAAGAAAAACACACAGAAACAAACGAGGGTGAGCGTCGGATACGCGTATTTTGGCCACAAGGTGGCCCTCTTCAGCGAGCTGAAGGGAAAAGCACTTGCAACACGAGGTTGTAAGTGAACGGAATCCCCATTCCCGCAAACCAACACAGTAAGTGTATTTTTGTGGTACATGTTTGACGAGTGGTGCCATTTTTACGGCTATTGGAGAATTTTATTTTTATCTATCTAGAGAGGCCATAGAGCTCAATTTCCTTTGATTTAATCAGTCTCCATGTCAAATGTCAGCATATTGGGGTATTCTCGTTTACCTGATCCTCACCATCTTTTTTTGGCATGCGGTTAGCTTCTGGACCACCTGAAACCTGCCAATTGCAATGAACATCGCCTACTTCTATATCGTATAGGTTCTGGTCTTGTAGAACACCACAGGAACTTATACCTTGAAGTCTCTTGCAAGGCCTATCCCCAGAACCACATCTAGGGCCTATACGACGAGACGCATGACAACCGGCATACTGTTTCCATCTTCGCATTCTGATTTTTCTTCCTGAAGATCATTTAGTGAAGCCACGGTTGCCCTGAGCATAAAATCACACTTGATCTATGCTTGATTAATAGAGAATTTCCTTTACTTACGTCTCTATATCTTCCAGAGACAGCTTCAGCATGTCCAGATGCCAATAGTACACTTAAAATTCAACCAAATGAGTAGAGTGGGAGAAAGAGACAAACATGACTGCTGAAAAATCATATGTTGATTTGTATCATATGTTTAACAAGGTGCAAATATCAAATGCCAGACCTGGATATTTTTACTGATAAGGTTTCTAGTTGGACAGAAGTATTAGCATTGATAGAATTGGAGTGAGGACTCGGATGAAACTTTTCATAACCTTGAAAAAGCAACTTTTATATAATGCATTTTTGTGACTTTGTAACTCAGAAAATACTACAAAAATTGGAAAATACTGTGTTCATTTAACCTAAAATGTGATAGCCGATTTTTCTGAAAGATTTATAAAAGAATTTCACTGCCACTAAAAATTTAAATGACAACGGGAGCTAATTTCTTTCCTGGGACAAAAATGTCCCATCTAGTTTTTTCTCGGAAATTATGCGTTCGAATATGACAATTATTTTACATGGTGAATAACTTCATAAGTTATTAAAAGCCACAAAATTCTAAGTTTTAACGAAAAATCTTAAGAGAGATATAGCTCATTAAAATTTGCAATGAGAAAAAAATGTCCCATCCTGGGTTCTAGTCTTAAGGAAGAGTAACTTCCCTTCCAATAAGTTGCATTATTGTTGGAAGGTTACTGCCACCTCTAGTATACTTGGCTGTAATGTGCTGAACCACACCTCATGCTACCTATGCTACATGCACCTGCAGATGCACTATCTGCCAAGTTCCCAGAATACGGGAGTAATTGGGGAGTAAAAGGCTTAACCGATGACCATTTGTTGGTGATGCTGAGTCATTCCAATCATGCGGGCATGACATTATAATATTATGAAGTGCATTTTATTACAGAAGGAATTACACATTTTCTATTCTACCATATTATCTATGAAAATGAGTTTTTACTATGAATATTATCAAATGTGGATCATTTAGTAACTCATATATTTCAAAGGTCTTGTTTTTTATAAAAGGATAAAAGACGGGATAAAAAAAAGTTTTTTATCCCGTCTTCAGTTTAACTCAAAGAATGACTAATTAGTTTCAGTTTTAATAATTCGCATGGTTTTAGTTATTATTTAATTTTTTAACCATTATTTCTCAACCATTTTATTTTTGCACCTCAGGTGTATATGCTTGAAGGACAAGGATTTTACCCGGTGGATATGTATGCATGTAGAAGGGAAACTGGATTTGATTGTCCATGAAACCGAATCATAAGAAAATGAGTAAAACTTTCATGGAGAAAACACTCAAAGCACATGAAATCAATCCTTGGAATCTAAACCAAACACACTGAAATGGCCTCAGGAAAAAAAATGCTAGTATAGCAGTCGCAAAAGCTCCTGTCACCGTGTCGTGGACGATTTTGGGACATGGACCTCAGAACTTCTAAAAACCTGTCTGGCGGGGGAAGAAGATTGTAAATTGTGGAGTGTCAATGTGCAAACCTTTTCTATTTGTTGCCAATCTTAGCGCCTCGGTAAATTCCATGAGTCACAGCTATCTGGCGCCTGGTTTGCTGCATTTTATTCATACTACCACTCCTTGCACATGACAAGGAAGTGCACAGGTTACAAATGGCAGATATGAGGCAAAACCATTTGCCTATTAGTCTTGTGTGTGTGTGTCTCATTCCTCTGCCTTGTGCGTTTCGGCATTCTAGAGATCCTTGCGATTTTTGGTACAGTTCTTTTCAGAGCTCTTCACCTCCTTACTTTCATTTTCTCTCTCTCAATGTTAGAGATGACAAGATGTAATAATAAACTTGCATGATGGCGATGAATCAAGTGAAAGTGAATATGAGTTGGAGTAGACTGAATAAACATTTTATACTAAATGCACTTTTTTATTTTTCTGGCGTGTTTTAGGGTAAAGGCAATCATGCAAAACACGTCCTGCATGCTTTGCAGAGACATAATTTGTTATTATTTGGAGTTTTTTTTGAGGAATTATTTATAGTATTTAGCATTACTTGCTAGTCACCTGATGGTGCCTAAAGAGCCATAACGCATCATGTTAATGAAGTGGATAAGTGTCTTTTCTTTCTGTCTATACAATAAAAGCCTTCCACTATATCCTGCCTGAGATGGTCAATAGTATTTTTTACTCTAAGTTCATTTTGCATTTGTGGAACGATATATTTTAAATGCGTAATGGTAGTTATTAGCTGAAAATTGCTTACGTTCATAAAGGTATTCCATGGCGACAGTTCGTATCACATGTGCAGTAGTTAGGGGAAAATTTTTATCTCTCTGGCAAAGTAGTTTGGCTCCCCTGCCTCGTTATCAGCCGTCTACTTCTCTACCTTTCCCTCTGTCCGTTCACTTCACTTCCTCCACTTTACCTTTCCCCTCCACCGCACAGAAGTGCGCTAGGTTCTTTTGCTTTTGCTGTGTCACGAATTTTCACCTGGCTTCCTGCAGTATATGCAACTTGACAGTTCACGCATGTATAGTGAGTATGTATAACTCTCACCTTAAAAGCTCGCTCGGTCATGTTCGAGGTTTATGCCAGTAGAAGAAATAATTCGTTTTCTGTCCATTGCTCGCTGCTACTTTCGGTTCCAAAAACATTTGGTGACTCTGTCCATTGCTCGCTGCTACTTTCGATTAAAAAAAAACATTTGATAACAGTTTAATGTCAATAGGACAGTAATATATGTCAAATTTTGAGTGCATTGGGATATTTGATACCACTCCTGAATTTGTTTGTTTGTAACAGTTTGGCTTCAACTTAGTGGACTGTAATGCTAAGTGCTCACTTTCGTTGCTTCAATGTATTATATGTCCTACAGTTTTGAATATCTTGTTCCTGTACGAGGAGGGACCCAAAAATAATTGGAAACCATTTTTTACAAATACAAATTTTATTATTTCGAGTAAAATACCTCGATTACCTTCGAAGTACTCTCCATTAACACTTATACATTGATTCGAACGTTTTTTCCATTGCGCAAGATATCTTTTGTATTTATCGTTTCCGATGCCTTCGATTATCTTTTCGCCTCTGGAATGTCTGCAAAACATCTCCCTTTCAGCTCTCATTTCATCCGGAAGAACAAAAAGAAATCAAAAGATACGAGATTTGGTGAGTAGGGTGAGTGAGAAAGTGGTGTCATGCTATTTTTCGCCAAAAAATCGCTCTCAGAAATGGTTGTGTGAACTGGAGAATTGTCATGGTGGAAGTACCAGTCCTCACTCCGCTACAAATTGGGCAAATACATTTCAATCGAACAATATCGCAAAACCGCCTCAAAACACTCTGGCAGAGGACTGGTTTCACTGTTTGAGTGAACAATACCAAGCAAAGAGCAATGCAATGAGTGTTTTCATCAGTTCTTGACGTGGAGGGCCAGCCTGGGTGTGGAATGTCTTCAATCGACATATCGCTGCGTTTGAATCATAAATACAACTCTTAAACTTGAGTTATTTTCATGACGTGTTCTTTATAAGCCTTAGACAATACATTAACTGCGTCCGATGCACTTCTACCAACCAGAAAATGAAATTTCAACGCTTCACGCTGTTCTCGAAAATCAGCCATTAAAAAAAGTCAAAGAGGTTGAAAAACTAGTCTCACAAAAACTGTTTCAGGGGCTTGCTACAGCAGACTCGAGCAACGTTGCTTGGAAACTGACTCAAGAGGGGTTATTTAACATCCACCTAGTGGGAGAAGTCCAAACAATGAAACTGATGCATGCAGCAAATTCCGTGTGGTTAATTTTGGGTCCCTCCATCATAAATCCCACAAAAATCATAGGGGGAGGAGAAATCGGTAGCTCAACTGGCTAAAGCATGCAAAACAGTATCAAGGAATCCAGGTCAAGGCAGTCAGTTTTTCCTTTGTGAAATATTGCACTAATTTAGGTATTATTTATTTCTGTGCTTATGACTATTTTATGCATATTCATCATTGAACTTCAGAAACGTAAGAGCCAAATTCATCTCATTTGGAGAAAAATCAATTCCTTAGGTTGCTCATGCCCTTATGTTGGAGTGCCTCACACTGTCTGTGAGTTACACATGTCTGTATGTGAAAGTTATATATTTATAGAGGCTGTACTGTAATGCTATTGACTGACAATGAGGAAATAAATCATGCAGAATTCCATGTTTTTCAAATGGTTTTAGAATTAGAAAATATTGCTCATAGCATTTTTTTAACTGAATTTTTTGATCTACTATGAATTGATTCATAGTCTACAAGCATATAATAATGATACAACACATTCAGACCTTGTTGACATATTGCACCAACTGTCGCCAAAAGCACCTCTGATGTTTCCCACGGTGGTGCCTCTGATCCAGCATGCACCACTGCCTCTTCTCTTCGAAGGACAGCATGCAATAGAAATGCAATGAGTACCAATATGGCAAAAAGGGAGTACCATACGCGCCATGAGAAGGCCAGTAGTATCACATATCTTGTAGTTCTCATTTCACTTAATGATGGATATTGATCATCCTGATGCAATGACTCACTGAAATGAATTCAACATCATAATTATTACCATATCTTTACTTAAATAAATATGCCTTTAATGATCTTATATATGAACCTCTCCTTATTTCTATCAAGATTGGCTATTACATTTTGTCATATCCGATGGACTTATTGAGTTAATTTCTTAATAAAATGTTTAGAGAAGTGGGAAAAATAAGAATTGAGTTGATAAGTGATGTGAATACTGAAATTGGTTTTAGTTAACACCAAAAGTAGAACATGTGAAAGCACTGTTGAACCATGCTGTGAAAAACTGAGAAAACAAACCCTGAAAACTTTTGTGAACTTTCACAATTATATCTAAATGAATGCTACTCCCTAGAAAAATAAGTAATTCTTATAAAATAGTTTTTATTAAAATTATTTTTATTATTTAGAATTTAAAATGTCTCACTTCATCAGATTGGAGTTATCCTGAGGAGCACCGAAGGATAAACTGCTACATGGTATGAAGTCCTCATCCCACAGTTTTGCATTTATCTATTGAGAATGAAATTGTTAATTCATGAATAGCATTGATGCTCATGAAAAAATATTGATTGAAAATAATCTTTCAACTTACCCCAATAACTTGAGTGCTTGCCAAATTTTTAGCTTAATGTGTTCCATAAAAAATTATTACATTTAATATCCTCAACAACAAGCCATAACATTGGGACTTGTGTGTACTAAAAATATAGAAAATCATATGCCACTTCTAATTTTGTCCATTGCAGAGTTGATTTAGAAGAAATCATTTGATTAGCATTTATGTCCATTAGAGCATATCTAAAAAATTGGCAGTATTAAGTGGTCTTGGATATTTATAGCCAAATTAGATGGGGGTAGTAAATATGTGATTATCCTACATTCATGCACCTACCTTAAGTTTTTCTGCTATAAAAATGCGTGGATCGCCACCAGCCTTAACAGATGCAGTATATGATGGCAAAGATGGAATATTAAATGACCACTTGTGGAGGCGGCAGTCATTTGATGCAGTCATCAGAACTATTTTTACAAACAAAAGATGATTTTAAGACATATCTATGCTTGTGTATAGCAGACAGTAATATCTCGGTGAAGGAAATTGGTTTTGAATTTGACGATGGAAAAGTTGACATATTGAATCATGATGGATTCATACTCAAGGAAAAGGCCATGTGTAATTAGGTACATATGTCAGAAGGACAAAAAATTGTGTGATCAATAGGATTTTCTGTGCTTTCACTTAGATCCATTTCATAATGTTTATGAAAAGACGCATTTCAGAATATATTCCAGAGGCCTCTTACCCTCTTATGTTATAACACCATAATAAGCCCAATAAGTTATACAATGAATAAGTTATATATAAAATAAGTAATACTCTAGATTACTTTCAGAAGGAAACAAATAATAAAATTTTCTAATATCATATTCTTAAAAAATAAATTCATCCAGTAGCACCTTGAGCTTCAGTTTAGCCATGTGTTTCCTGCAAAACACCATGATAATCTTCACCGAGTCTTTTTGATGAAATATCTTTGTAAAATCGTAGATTTTTAGCTCCTGTTTTTGTTTTCATAAATGTTTGAGGTATGGTAATTTATCATGATTTGGAGTCATTCTCAATGTTGGTGAATTATGACAATGAATTTCTTGAATTAAAAATTATCTGGCTTACCATAGCAGTGTTAGCCATTCAATTTAGGTAGTAGGCATTGTTTTGTATAATTTACCTGGTTAATCTATGATGCATCACTGAACTTCCCTGCTGGAATAGGTTGGTAGGTTTTAGATTCATTGAATCCTGGTAATACATTTCAGATTTTAGGTTTAATGATGATAAGACCACTGTGATCATTTCACAGATACAATGGGGTTGTTTCAATCAATAGGCGTGCAGGGTGTAGGACAGTGTCATAAAGTGAAAAATAAAATTGAAAGTTGTCATCACTGACCTTCACTACTTGGTACTAGAGATAAGTATTTTACCGTAATTTTCATTTCATGTTAATTTCTGTGGTAATATACGGTGATTTTCGAAAAATACCGTAAATTTGCGGTAATTTTTAATTTTCTGCAATAAATAACTAATAGAGTATTTAATAGTAAAGCCAATAGCAATGGTAAGGGGTCAACGGATTTGAACCATTACTATTGTTACAGTAACATATTAGATACATATAAAGAAAATTTTAAAAACAAATGCGGCAGTCCACACGCAATTCGGCTTTCTTTTGTTTGGTATGAGAAATTTTGTTCTAACCGTAAAAATGATAACCCCAAAAATATTCTACAAGTAAAAATAACCACAAATTAAGTTTACGTGTCTTTATTTATAATAAAGATTGTATTGAATATACGTTGACTGCTTAAAATTATGTTTGGAATCTATTGGTATGGAAAACATCAGAGACGGACGTGAATATTACCGAATATTACCGTAATATTCAGGGGCTGCGGTAAATTACGTAGAATACCACAGTGATTTACGAAAATTACCGCGGTTTTCAGAATGGTCCATCTCACCTTGGTCCGCTAGAGGATCCCTCTGGAAATGCATAGAGAGGTAAAAGGAATCACACGCTATATTGCAGTCGGTTAAAATTATGGTCACAAATGAAGATGACCCTTGAATACTTGAATGACTATAGTCATTTCACATGAGTGGCCTAGTTGAGTAGCCTCAACGACCTTGGCCATTTCCTTAACCTGGCCACAAATGACCACTCTGGCCATTAGTTTCACCTAATATCTATTGGTGACCACTTACACTTGAATGGCCACATCCACTTACTGAATGACCTTGGATTTTTTCAGTTATATATTTATTAAAATTTCGTATTCATGAGTGGCCATTTTCACCTGGATTACATATTCTCGCATTCAGAGCCATAATTACCAGCATACCAGCCCTTCTGAGGCCGCATTTCGACAGCCCCTTTTCAAATTCCCATACTCATGCTTTTACTCATGTCTCCTTAGCGTTTCATGAATTGAGAGATGGACATAGATATGGGTAGACTCTAAACGAAGGACAATTTCGCTAAGAGTTAGAATAAGACTGAAATCCCAGTATGCCTAAGAGAGACGCTGAATGTAGAAGTCATCCTGAGGGGAGAGAAATTAGAGCAAGTGGATTCCTTCACCTATCTTGGAAGTACCATCACGTGGGACGGAAGAAGCACAACGTATATAAGTACATCAAGCGGGGAGTAGCCCAAGCTAAGAAGGCGTTCATGGGAAAAAGACAACTACTGTGCCCAAGTAGGATAGAACTAAAAACTAGGAAACAGTATGTGAAAACACTCGTGTGGAGCGAACGTAATGAATCGGAAACATGGACCATTGGAAAAGCTGACCAGAAAAGACTACAAGCCTTCGGAACCTGGTGCTGGAGGAGAATACTGAAGATAAAATGGACGGATTAAATAAAAAATTATGAAGTGGACACAAGAGTAGAAGAGGAAGGGACCATAGGGAACACCATACAGAAAATAACCAGATGGATGGGACACACTTTGAAACACAATGGGTTTGTTAAGAATATAATTGAAGGCAAAATAAGGGGAAAAGTCCCCAGAGGAAGCCCCAGGAATAAGTTCATGAGCCAGATAAAGAGAAAAGTACATAGGAAGAGATACCAGGAGGTAAGGGAACTAGCATTAGATAGGGAAGGGTGGAGGGCTGCAGTCAACAAATCTCAGGATTATACAACCATTGATGATGACGGATGTCATCTTCCAACTCGCTCCTTACCAATATATTATTTCTAACGATGTTGGTATTACAAATACTTCCGTCAGATTGATTGTGGATGATGAGTGCATTTTTCAGTATTTAATTGAATAGCGATAATGAATGACTGATTTTGGATATTTAATTGAGATGGACATGGTAGAAACGGTACATTAAGTGATAGCATGTAAAAATATCACAAATAACGCTAGGTGCCGAATTTCTTGGATTTATCGAGCCAGTAAGTGATTCATTCATAACCTGTGCAGTTAGTTTGTTGTATCTCGATGTAATGAGAATGTTTCATTGAAATGCGTGATTGGCTTATAAAACGATGAACGCGTAACAGCGAACTCGCAACGCTGCGCAGTATTAAGCGATCTTACTTACAGCCGTTGAAGCCAGGTTGCCCATGACTCATGACACAGAGTGAGCTGAAAATGTGTACGATATGAACCCGGCTGTGAAATAGATATGGAAATATTCCAATCGAGCCAATCCTGGACACAGCTAGGTGGGCGTTAGGAAAAACTGCATTTTAGCGATAGCATTCTGGGGTCAATTTTCTCATAGTGTTAAATAAAACGATCAAATTTCCTTTTGAATCTCTAAGGTTATGAAAAATCAAAATTTAAGTTCGGCGAATCATTTTAGCTTGATTTTTTTTATATTTTTAGGAAATATTGAAAAAATGGCCTCCTTAAGCCACCACGTGAAAGTGAATAACATCCCGCGGTGTCGTTAGGCGAAGTTTCACTGTGCTCGAGTTCCGTTTATTCGGGTTTTTCTCGCATTGATACATTTTTATGGACAACAGTTTCGCTTGCGTTACAGCTAGCGTCGTCAGGTCCTGACAGCGCAAGCCTATAACGTAAGCAAAACTCTTGTCCATAAAAATGTATCAACGCGAAAAAGAACACGAATAAAAGGAACTCATCAAATCATCGCGGAAGATCAGCACCAATTTCACACTGCTGCCCCACTCAATTTCCTGAGCGAACAATATTATGTAAGGACAGCTAGCATAGACTACGATCCAGCGCTCCATAATGGAATAATGGCCCATCTAAGATTCATATTTCGGCTAACAACTCGAGTTCTTGACTTGAACACTGATTTTACGACTATTGGAAACTCAGTTGTTAAGTCTACGAACAAGGATTTCAAACATCGACGGGACTGAATTCATGCATACAGGCGTAACGTATTCACGTATCCGCGGTAATGGGAAACCAAGGCTTTGGACATCTTCTGAATAAGCATCCTAGATATCCTCACTCGATAAATATGATTAATTTAGGACAAAATTTCTGTTCCATCTGAATCCCTCTTGTAAAACCCGCTTAGTTGAAAGTATTTGGAATATCGTTCGCATCATGACCTTTGAAATTAAATGCAATGATTTTTTTAACGAGAGCATTGCGGAACTTACTTGTTGACACCCAAGGTGGCATGAAAACATTCGACAACATAGAGCTCTTAACCTCTTATCAGGTATCAAATGTGCGGCCAGTCGATCCGCTCCGCCATTTCCACCAGTACATTTGAGCAAATGAAAGCAAAAATGGTGTAATTCAAAATTGACACTTTTTGGAAAACGATGCTTAGTGTAATCAGATGAATTTAATAAAACAAAAACCCTAAATGCTGCTGTCTACTGTCGGTGCAAAAATTATGTAGACTCGAGTTTGGATACTAATTAAAAATGAATCGTGGTACCCACATGAATGCGAGTTATACCAAATTTTAGCTCGTTTTATTTTACGTTTAACTATGGCTTCCGATTATTTTTATATTACGCTCTCGATTATTTATTCCGATGTGAACAAAAAAAAGTGCCGGTTTTTGCCGTTTTCGAACGGAGCGCTCTCTTTGACTTTTAATAGTGAAGAAACTTGACGTTTAATCGTAATATACCTGTAGTATTGTGTAGGAAAAACATATTTAAAAATATCTTTAAGCGTTCAATTCTTTCTAATGTGCCATAAATAAGTTATTAACTAGTTTATGAAACAACTTTTTCTTGATTATGAAAAGTAGTAGAAGCTAGATCTTGGTCTTGCTTCGAAGCTCTTTACAGTAGTATTTAATAACATATCATCGTAAACTCACATTGTGATATCGATTTTAAACGAGTTAATAAACAACCAAGTATTCTAGTGGGCTCAAGCCAGCGGTAAGGCGGCCGTCCTCGCGAGAGGGGTGGTGAAAGTTTGAACGCTGTTGCCACTTGCGGGTTGCGGGCCGAACCCGTTCGAACTCATACATCTGTGCATTGCCTCGAGGTGCGAAAACAATCGCTGCACATGCTATTTTCATGAATTTTATTTTAGATAGCAATTGTGCTCTTTTTAGTATCTTACCATTTTCCATCACCTATTACTCATAAGGTCCTTTTCTCGATACCCTGAATTCCTTCAATGTGCCCAAAGAGATTCCAAGACATGAACGTTTAAAGATACATTTAAATATGTTTTTCCTACACAATGCTACAGGTTGATTACGATTTAACGTCAAGTTTCTTCCCTATTAAATGTCAAAGAGAGCGCTCCGTTCGAAAACGGCAAAAAACCGGCACTTTTTTTTGTTTTTTTGGAATAAATAATCAAGAGTGTAATATAAAAATAATCGGCAACCACAGTTAAACGTAAAATAAAACGAGCTAAAATTTGGTGTAACTCGCATTCATGTGGGTACCACTATTCATTTTTAATCAGTATCCAAACTCGAGTCTACATAATGTTTGCACCGACAGCAGTTGAAAAACACTGGAGGTAGACTTCCACCGTAGATTCACAAAACAATACAGGCAGAGGAGTGTATCTGCGTACCCAACTAAGCTGTGCCAAAAGCTGACGCCGCTTTTGCTCTCGGCTGCTCATTTATAGCTCGTTGACACCATGGGGTTATTATGTAACTTTTTGAAAGTTCAGATCGTTTCTGTGTGAATAATTGAGATCTACGTCACAGTGAAGCATGGCCTCCGAAAGCAACCACGTCAGAGTGAATAACACCCCGCATGATCTCTCGTTAGGCAAAGTGTCACTGTGCTCTCCTACACAATTTCCTAAGCGAAAAATTTCATCCATGGGCAGCAAGCATTGATTACGAGCCTGTGCTTCGTAATGTAATGAAATAAATGCTCGCAACGGATTAATCTATAAATCTCCATTGATATATTTCTCTTTTCTTCCGATCGGATTTCCGTTATTTTACCCGTGAGAACATTAATTTGTTTCTTTTGGGACTGAAATGAAAAGTTATTTAATAATACCTGTCCTTCATCGCCAGGGCGTAGCGGTATTGTTAGCTTGGATGTGGTTGGCGGCATTCGAAAGTAGGTAATCTTTGTAGCGGCGAACGTCGAAAATTCTCGGAGATGAAAGCAGTTATTTTTGGGAAATACCACGTAGAATATTTCTTGCAATCCCGCTAATGGGTGAATAACCAGCTTACTCGATCCTCATTTGCACGGTGTCTAAATCCTTGGTTACAGAAGTTGGTTACATTAACCCGTACGGGTTGAATGCATGAACTGGTGAATGAACGCTAAAATTAGCCGTGTAACCACAAACGCATGAACAGGGAAACGAACTTGCACGAATGCATGAACGCATGAACAGGAAAATAGAACCTGTTCTGTTTGGTTCTTGCATTCGTACACGAGATTGTGCATGAACACGTATGGCTTAATTTATTTTGTAACCATACCTTAAGATCTGAAGGCCTTAAGGCTTTAACCAGGCCTTAAGATTCACTTTCGAAAGATTAAGCTCACGCTTCTACGAGCACGCTTCAGGTGGCACTGTGGAAACTTCTTACTTTTTCCCCCAAATATTAGTGCAGGAGTTTTTTGAGTAGTCCACCAGCTGATTAGTAGGTTTTTGGACAGTACTTTTTCCCATGTAACGTCCTATTTTCTAGGCATATCGTTCCGTTTTCCTTCCTACACGTCATCCGCCTCTAAATCCCTCTTAAGTTCCTCATATCGTAGTCCTCTTCTTGATTCGTCCAGAATTCCTGTCGCCTTCCACGCTCCCCCAGTGTTCTCCCCTCTATTTCCCGCCTCAGCATTCCTCCTTTTTTTCGACACGTCCTCCATCCATCTCTTCTACCTCCTTGAAACTTCCGACACCTCTTCTCCTCTTCAACCATATCCAATACCTCAAGGTTCTCGTTTTATTTGACTTCAGTAAAGCCTTTGACCGCGTGAACCATTCACGTTTACTCCTCAAAATGAAAAAAATGAACTTTTCTTGCACAGTGCTGAATTGGTTCCATTCATATCTAATCGATAGACGTCAAGCAGTGAAGGATTCAGATGGAAACCTTTCCAGATGGGGCTCTGTTTCTAGTGGAGTTCCTCAGGGTTCCATCCTTGGCCCACTATTATTCTCCCTTTTCGTTCTTGACCTTCCGCAATGCATTGTTAACTGCCAGCACTTGCTGTAAGCAGATGATCTTCAAATATACTGTCACGGCTCTCCCCATGAACTTTGTGATGTGATTTCTAAGGTTAATCAAGACGTCTCTGCTATTGTGGATTGGGCTGAGAATATCCTTCTTCTGAACAGTAGCCAAACTAAACCTATCCTGCTCGGGAGCTCGAAACTAATAAATAAATTCGACCTTAACATCATTCCCAAAATCAAAGTTGGGGATATTGAGCTGCCTTATTCCAAAACTGTGCGTAATCTAGGAGTAACCCTCAATGACAACTTGTCGTGGAACAACCATATTTTAAATATTTCAAATAAAAATAATAGTACGCTTTATCAACTTAAGGTGCATAAAAATCAGCTGCCATTACATACCCGACAACTTCTCGTCAAATCATTAATATTTCCTAATTTTGATTACTGTTGTCTTGTTTATAATGGTTTAACGGCAGAGCAGAACATCAAACTACAGCGTCTCCTAAATTCGAGCGTTCGAAATATATTTAGTCTTCGTAAAGATGAGCACCTCGCCCCCTATAACAGGAAACTTGGCTGGTTGAATACCATATCCCGTCGCAAATAACTGCTTGGAACCTTTCTTTTTTCTATCTTTGGTACTAACGAATCGTCATACATAATTGATATGTTTTCTAAAAGAACTTCCAATCATACTATGGTTACTAGAACAGAACCAAGTAACCTTCTACTTCCGGCTCACCGAATCACTACATTCCATAAGTCATTTGTCGTGGCCGCCTCACAATTTCGGAATTTCATTCCAATTGATGTGAGGAAATCTCGCTCGATGGAAAATTTTAAATCTAAATTGTATGAAATTTTATTAAATGAATGTTTTCCAGAATAGTTTAGCCTGGTCAGTACTCAGTTCGCATTGCCAATCTTCTTCTTCTTCTAATTATTTTTAAATTTTTTTTATTAGACAAAAATTGTTTTTTTCCTCATGGTCTGTT
This sequence comes from Ceriagrion tenellum, assembly GCA_963169105.1. Taxonomy (NCBI): domain Eukaryota; kingdom Metazoa; phylum Arthropoda; class Insecta; order Odonata; family Coenagrionidae; genus Ceriagrion; species Ceriagrion tenellum. The sequence goes on from OY720639.1 coordinate 32,513,029, forward strand.
TATGTTTTTTATCTTGTACCATATATATATATTGATTGTATTTTTACCTATGTCCGAGTTCAGCTGTTTAACTTGTAAAATTATTATTTTTCAATGAGAGTGGCTGTTTTTGTCTTTTTTATACATTGTAAGTTATTAATATTCATGTTAAGAATGAAACCACTTAGTTTTTTCCACTAATATATGTTACTAAGCTCTACTTATTTTTTTATGTGAACTAAATAATATGTTATTTTGTTTATTACCTCGCTGCTATATTGTTATATTATTTTTTATTCTGGCTCTAAGGGACCAGTCCCAGAGTAAATAAATGATTATTCTACCTCCTCGTTCGTCTTTCTCTACATACCCTTCTCCATCCTACTCCTCACCCACATTTCAAACGCCTCAAGTCTATTTAAAACCTCCCTACGCAATGACCAAGTCTACGACCCACACAGCGCCACTTTCCACACAAGAACTTTCACCAGCCTTTTCTTTGCATCTCAAATCAGGCCCCCGTTATCAATTGCATCATCTTTAAAAATGCCAATCAGCCATGGCAATCCTACAACTTATTTCCGCACCCTCCTACCTCTACATCTACATAAAACCCTGCGAGCCGCCACATGGGCGTGTGGCAGGGGGTGTTAGGTCACCAGCCGTGTAAAGATGTAAGTTTTTGGGAAATGAAATGGTGACATGTACTCATGTAAAGGGTCAGTGTAGGAGTGTATTTAGTGGAGCTCAAATTTTATTGTGGTCACTTATTGTGCGCGGAAGGAACGAGTTTTTGTACCTGTTTGTTCGGTAGTCTATCTCTCTTATTTTGTCGCATCTGTCAGACCTAGAGATGGAGTGAGGAGTCATGATAATATTCTGTGTCGCTCTAAAAATATCAGTTCTGAATTTCTCAAGCAACCTAAGCCTCCGAGTCAGTAGGGGCTCCCACCTTGATCCTTCTAAAACACCCTTAAACACATTCTTCTCAAATATACCATCTAGATACATGAACTATCAGACTTCCTCTATTTTGTACCCTTCCGCCCTTATATTCAGACGTCCTTTTTTTCTAGAGGATTCATCACTTTTGTCTTATTATGGTTTATTTTGATCCCATACCTCTCTCACCGCACATCTAAAGCATTCATCATTGACTGTTACATATTAGCTGACTTACAAACCAAAGCTTGGTCATTTGTAAATCTCACTATTACAATGTTTATCAGATCCCCTCTTACCTTTATTCCCACCTCCATCTCTCCCCGTGCCTCCCTTAACATTTCTTCTAAATAAAAGTCAAAAAGCAACGGTGATAGTGGGTACCCCTGCCGCACTCCCCGTCCTATCTCGGCCCATCCCGATTCTCCATCTTCTTCTTCTCCTCGACCCTAAGGTTGGTGGGCATTCAAATTCCTTCTTTCCAAAGCCGGCCTCTTTATATCACTGTATCTTCTCCCCGCTATGGTCTCTTCCAGGTATTCTTTTCTTGGTCTACCTCTTCCAGCACGGCCCTCAACCACTCCTTCCATTAAAGTAGCCATCCACTCTGAGTGTCGTAGAAGGTGTCCAATCATTGCGTTTCTTTTTTATAAATAGAATTAACAAACGTTTGTCCTTTCCCAATCCCTTGTAATACTTCTAGGTTGGTAACCCTTTCCGTCCAAGATATTTTTAAAAGTCTTCTCCAGTACCACATTTCAAAGGACTCCACCTTTTTCCTCTCCTCTATCCTCAGAGTCCAAGTTTCTGAGCCATAGGTGCACACACTCCAAACATATGTTTTAACAAATTCTTTCCGAGTCGATAGAGAAACATTTTTTGATCTCAAAAGAGTTTCCTTTTTGATAAATGCTTGATTTGCTTGTGTTACCCTACTTATCACATCCGCTGTTCATTCTCCATAGGCATAGGCGCCGATTATCCATAGGCTACCCTATTTGCCTTCTCTGGTTCGTACAAAGATTCTGGATTAGTCGTTTGTCCCTCCAATCGACCCCTAGTTTCTTCAGTACTTCCATTAATTTCGCTTAGTCCACCCTATCAAACCCCTTCTCGAAGTCTACAAAGCTAGCAAACAGATCCAGCCCATATTCTAGGTTTCTTTCAATTAGCGTCTTCAACACCCCTTTAGCGTACCGCGTTCCCATCCCTATCCTAAATCCAAACTGGTCGTCACCCTTGCCTTTCGTTAGCCTTGCTCTCCAGCCTTCTCTTTATAATTATAGGGACTAATTTGGCTGTGTGGGAAATGAAGCATAGAGTTCTAAAGTACTTGCAAGTTTTTGCCTTTGATATCGGAATTTGTGTTGTCTTAAGGCCTCTTTACACGGTACATTTTATTGGACAAACGAATGCATGAGTTCCTTCATGAAGGAAATTGTACTGTGGAAAGCGGCGAACTGTGATTGTCTGAATGACTTAAGGGGAAATAGAACCTGCTCTGATGCCATTCAATTTCATGTACATTCTATGATACATTCGTTTGTACAATAAAATGTACCGTGTAAAGCGGCCTTTAGTGAAGCCCTCTGGCCACACCCCAAAGGCATAAATCCTACTAATTAGGGCAAAAAGTTTCTCTGCGATATGCGACATAAGACGATAATGCTACCACGCAGCACACTAACAAAGACACAACTGCTGGTCAGTATCATTATTACGAATGATAACAAGGTACTAAGTCATTCAGGAGCTATATCATACCGGAAACTTCACGCGAGGTGATATAGTTTGGGGCAAAGTATCCTAGAACTTCTATTATGGTCCCTTCTACATCTACATCTACATACTACCCCGCGAGCCGCCGCATGGGCGTGTGGCAGGGGGCGGTGGGTCACCAGACGTGTGAAGATGTAAAAGTTTTAGAGGTGAAATGGTGACATGTCCTATGAGAGTGTATTTGGAGGAGCTCAGTTTCTATTGTGGTCGCTTATTGTGCGCGGAAAGAAGGAGTTTTTGTACCTATCTGTTCGGCAGAGTATCTCTCTTATTTTATCGCATATGTCAGACCTAGAAATGTAGTGAGGCGTCATGATTATATTCTCTGTGTCGCTCTGAAAAAATATCAGTTCTGAATTTATCAAGCAGCCTGAGCCTAGCGTGCGGCCTCTTGTTGTAGGTGGAAAAAATGACATTTCAAATCTATCGGTTCTGCAGTCTATCTTCATAATCTTATGCTTGTGATCGTTTCTAAAATATTGGTTCGGCTGCGACCGGTTGGGGTTGGGAATAGGTTGAACGTCCGGCAAAAAATTGAAGGTATACATCAAACTTTCGTAAAACATTGTATATGTTAGATAAGTGTAGGAATAGTTACGGAAAGAAGATACGGAACGAGCGGGAGAAATGCTGTATTTAAAAAGTATTACTTTTAGTGGACTGATCGATACTATGGTCCCATTGGGAGAAAGGAAAGGCGTGTGTGTGGGAAAGCGACTCCTGAAATAAATAATGTCTTGAAGGAAATGGGGGTTGTTCAGTCGTGAAAATGGGTGAAAAAAAATGATTCCACATGGATTTGGACCATTCCACATGAACCCTTTTAACGCGGCATGACGTTAATTCACGTCATGGTATTTTTACGCTGGTGCTGATGACGTGATATCACGTCAAGGGTACCACGAGTGTTCCAAATTTCACTTGGGAAGTATCACTAGGCCCCCTAGTGAAAGTTGGAACACTTGTGGTACCCATGACGTGATATCACGTCATCAGCACCAGCGTATAAATACCATGACGTGAATTCACGTCATGCCGCGTTCAAAGGGTTAAGACACGACGCCAATGATCTTTTTTCGTTTTAACAAGAAAGAAAGAACTCCAAACGTTCGAAGTAAATTAAACCAGCGAAATTGAGCCATGGAAAGAGGAGTTCGATTATTCCTCGCGGGAACCATATGAAAGCAATTCGAACGATCTTCGATGGGCCTTCTTCTCCAGAGCACCATTGAAACTGAAATATTATAGGGGAGGATCTGAATCATCATCGATTTCCTCGACTTCTTTTTGACCAAGTAATTAGAGCAGACCACTTATATCACCGTGACCGAAGTGGGTAACAACACATTTTTACCGGGTGGAAAGAAAATACTGCGTGCATACATTCTACATCGTAATCAATCCTGGTTAATCCCTACTCTAATGATCCTTTTCTCGTTAAGTCCTCAGTCTTTTTGAGTATTTTTCCAACAGATGCCATCACCAAAGACTTTTCCTCCAGGCAAGGACAACGCTTACATACCAGTTTCCCAATTCACGAGGACCAAACTTCTTGGGATGAGTTCCTTCTCACAGGTAGTCTGAGGATTCATGCTGATTCGTGACCAAAATCTTCCTACTATTCCCCAGGAGTAATCGATGACATGAAAGAGTATGAAAAAAGACGTATGAACGACTACTTTCGCATTCAAAAGCGTTGCCGTCGCAGAATGACTACACCGACAACCATGAGTATCTTCACCAAAACTGAAAGATTGCGATCAGATAATTGAAGCTTCTTCAGACATGTACCAGGGTGTTAAACAACGAGTATTTTCGATTCTTCGAACGCGAATATCCTCATTGGGTAGATACCACCCTCACTTGGTTCTCGATTTGACGATTGAAAATTTTCCGGAAACCTTTTAGCAGCGCGGGGTTGTCTCAGACTAAGCCGGAGGTATCGGGCAGCTAGACGGATAAGGAACGACTCTTTTCTCATTTCTACGCTTCAGGTTTATGGTCGGATAAACGCTAGCTAGGGGCGAAGTGGAAGAGTGGAGTGGAGTTACCCACTGGAGTGTGGGTAACGTCGATGCTTTTAGAGAAGTGGGTGGAATGTGGAAGTTAGAGGAGGAAAATGCCATTGTTGGCGTAACACTTGAGGAGTCATCCTGCGAAGCCAGCGCACTCCCCCTTCTGCTTTTTTCAGATATCCATGTATAAAAAAAGAGACTGAGAAACAATTCTGAATAAACGTGGGAGGGTTGTACTAAACGTATCAGAACACACTTTTTACCCGAGATAACAACACAATTAATAAAGGGTTGTGCATAAAGTAAGTTACCGTTTTTTTTTGGTGATTATTTTATCCCCTCCCCCTTTCGTTGACAACTGTAGTATATTTCACAACCCCGTCCACCCCCGACGTGTAATGTTATCTCTACAAATGAAACTTTCAATTCTAAATTATTTTTTCAACTAATGAGTGACTTCATTTTTAGGGATAGGTTGAAATAAGACAAATGAAGTTGCCGGACTAGATGTAACAGAACTATCTAATCTCGATTGGAACAAGTAATATTCATTTGTAAATTCGAAAAGTCAACCATGAATCACATGAAGTTTAAAAAAAAAAACTAGAATTTCTAGCGATCTTCAATAAGCAATGTTCCCTTATCCCTCTATGAGCAAATATCGCGCGCCCTTCCTCATGTTAAACTTTGTGGTATTGTCGACGTGATTTTGTCGAGTAAGAAACGTAAACAGGCGCATTGTAACAGTTACGTTACTTTGAGTGAATCAAAACCCTCCCACTCGTTACCCGCCATAGGTTTTTAGGTGATCCCTCTTCCCCCACTAAGTTGGTAACGTAGTTAATTATAAGCAATATTCGCAAGAGATTAATGTGCTGTGAGAAATTCCTCGGGAAGACGAGCATAACACGAGAATTACTTCTACAGCAAAATCCAAAAATTACCAGCATTATCCCTACAAAAAGCACAAGAATTGCCTCTTAAATTGTTCCTTAGTGCTGCCTTTAAAATTAATTAACGTCAAAGCTGTGAAGTCTAAAAAAACCCTGATCAATCGGAAATTCACGGAAGAATTCCTCGACTGGAAGAAACCCGTTTATTGCTCCAGTGAGACGAAGCTTGTGGATAGTAGTTTATTTTTTAAGCGTAACCCGATTCCTATTTAGCCATCTCTTGCGAAAAAAATGGCCCAGACTTCATTATACAGTCGCCGAGTCAAACTTCTATCGATCGCATTCTATCGCTATTCCTTTCTCTGCTGAACTATCCATTAAAAAATGAATCATTGAAACAAGCTTTCCGAATGCATAATTTGAGCTCTAAAAGAGATCGATCTTTTCGGATTTAAACAGCGGAAAGGCTCGAAATTACGGCATACGTAAGCGAGAAAAAATATGGTCGAAATCATCGAGTACTTGAGGGGAAGGGACGAAGAGCAGCACTTCCGTGACGTAGTAATCGATTCAAATCACACGGGAGGTACTCAAAAGTAGGCGCCGCCATTTTGCGGCATGCTTCAACATTCTCAAGGTCAAGGCGCATCACAGCCCGCTTGCCCCGCTCTGTCAATCAGTGCCGCTACCTTCCTCGATCCACTTCACCTGCTCCCTGTGACTAGATAGCTCGCCCCCGGATTGATTTTGAGGCAAGCTATTCAGTCATTTTCATCGCGTTCTTTGGGGCGAGTAATGTACGCCAGGGAATATACAAGCTGTGTAATTTGATTTATCTTCCGCTCAAAAACTCCATGACGCCAGATATATACCTACTATTACCTCCACTATTACATAGTCACCCAAATGAATTACATAACATACCCATATGTATGTTATATATCTCCAGATAGTATATCATGATGTCATATTGTTGAATAATACGCAGCAGTTGATATCAAAAGTTATTTGGTAGGTAGGTACTAGTGGTGAAAAATAATACGCAGCGTGGTGTTAATTTGGTCGGAAACTTGGGAATTGCGGGCAGGATGCATAAGAATGCGTGAACTGGTGGCATTTAAAATGAGGATTTGGAGAATTATGGAGAGGGTGAACTGGGTGGCGAGGAAGACGAACGGGAAGTATTTTTTTAAAAGTATTCTACCGGTGAAGATAGGTTTTCATGATGGGCAGAGAGTCTCCTCCCAGTTTTCTACACTTTCAGGGGCCTAACACCTCTAGTATTTCATTTTTCGCCTTGACATACGTTCTACTCTTCTTCATCCCGTCCATGAAACCTGTTCTCTTTCTTCCCCTTCCCCGCTTGCCCAACATCCTTCCCTCTATCACACCTTTCAGCAACCCATCGCCCCTTATTACGTACTCCAGCCAACTAAACTGCCTATCCAGGATTTCACTCACAATCACAAGTTTCCTTTCCTCGCCCACATTCTAAAGCACTTGCTCGTTAGTCCC